>MU826398.1:128688-302979 GCA_029204205.1 Desmophyllum pertusum
TAGAGCATAATTTATAGACTAGAGTAGAGCACCTCTCTTACCTCATCATTTGGCTGCATATGATACCCGAGGCCGGCAAACTCTGGCATTTTCTGCCGAACTTTTTCCTCAAATTTCCTATATTCCTCAGTTGCAGGGATGTAGTTAGCAATGTCCATGACACCCTCAAATGCTTTGCAAGCCTCTTCGTCCCTTCCATCGCTTCCTTTACAGTTTTCAGGTATGATTTCAAAAGTGAAGTAAGCGTACTGGGATGTTATCATTTCCAGATCGTGCAGGTTAAGCATGATTTGTCGTATAGAACTTCCATAGCCAACGAGGATAAAAACTGAAACAAGTGAATGTATAGGTAATAGTGGGCGGATTAAGAACTAACAAACAAACAAACAAACAAACAAAAAAACAAACAAACAGCCAGTTCTGGATCTCACTTAAAAAGAATATGGAGATGCAATGAAATAATATAAGGCGTGCTCTGATTACTTTTCAATAAAACAAATTCCGCTTTACATTTACGTAGCTTCATGCAAAGAGGAGAGTGTAAGTTTAGGAGAACTCAAAAGTGCTTGTACAAAATCTCGCCTGCTAGCTCGGGTCCATGCAAACTTTCGAGTTCTTCCAGAGGCATCAGCTTCTCCGAACAAACGCGCTTTTCTTTCTCTTAGCATTATTTGTTATTCGATTTATTTCTCCTTATTTTGATTGGTTGAGAGACCTCTGCCTCATGCGCATGATCGTGTACCATGGCAGCAGTCATATCTCGTAAAAACGAAAAAAAATGCTAATGTGCAAAATAAAACTTATTTTGAAAATCGGTTACATAATTGCTCTCAATCGCTACGATCAGACGCTGACATCATCGCGGTGCTTATTCATGTTATCGTTACGATCGCTGCTTCAGAGATTGTAACGATTTCCTAGGTAAACCAAACCCTAAATAGAGCGGTAACAGTCGAACATGCAAACTATTGAGAAGGATATAACCATAGTGATACGGTCACAACTTTCTCACAACATTTGTTGTGACATGTTGTGACCATGCCCGGTCAAACGGCCACAACAACCTCTCAACTAGACTGTTCACAGTCCCTTTTGCGCTGAATCGTCGCGCTGTCACGATCGATCGTGGAGCCGCCATCTTGGATTATTTGGCGAGCGAAATCTGGGGAGAGGACAAAACTCAATCCAAGATGGCGGCTCCACGATCGATCGTGACAGCGCGACGATTCACCTCTCAACATTTCAAGAACAAATGTTGTCACAACATTGTTGTGAGCAGTGGTCAAACGGTCTCAACATCGGCTCACAACAAATGTTGTGAGAATGTTGTGACCAATGTTGTGACCGTTTGATCGGGTCTTTATATTGAGTTGTCGTTTCACGCTTCATGAGATTCTATTATAAATCTATTTATTGACGTCTCATAATCCCCTTTGCTTGTTTTGTCTTTCTGATGTCTCGTTTCTATCAATAATATTTGCAAACTATCAAACGAAACCGACTTTTTTAATAAAACGCGTCTACCAAAAACAAATATGGTGTTGAAACAACGCTTTTCTTTCGAGCTGTCATTGGTTAGATTCACTTGAAGATGTCAGTGAGACCTGTTTTAAATAATATCTACATTATATTGTGTATATATTTGCATAACTCTTTACTAAATACTCTCATTACCCACATCCGAACATAAACATTTTACGCGTGCTTTTGTTTTGATAATTCAGTCTTTTGTGGTTAATTTTGTGTTTTGAAAGAATGAATCAACACGCACGGAAGATGAAAAACAACAGCTCTGTCGGTGGTGACCATCGGAAATGAAGTCTTGTGCGTTTTCTGCACGAAAATTGATGATTATTATTCAATTCTGGAGTGCTTTTGAAAATGACAATTATTAGGCTTCGGGCTTTGATAAATTGCTTTATCCGTTATTCGGTTTTAAAGTAACAAATTAAATTTGGAATTTTTGGCTTTTTGGCCTCAAGAAGGTTCTGGTCTGTAAAATAACCGTTCGGTATATTTTTGGTCGAAACAACGATAATTGGCTTGGTTTGTGACACACTTTCAACCTTAAAAGTTCAACCGTTGCGGTTGTGGTTACATATGAGTGGGTTATGACATCCTGCAATTTGAAAATACTTCTTTAGCTTATTTACATGATGGGTAAAGGTACTTGAAGAACAGGAATTGAATATTTGCTTGCCCAATATCAGACTGAGTAAAATGAAAAGAACTTTCAGAAGCGCCAAATTTTCAACTCTAGAACAATGTGATCAACGTGAATGAAATGGCCGCGGGTCTAGCTGATCTCCTACTGTATCTCGTGAACGTCACCACTAATAATCAGTAGTAAAGTCCAATGTCCCGGTACGTGATGAAATTGTAGGTGGGATGATAATCTTTGCTGCATTTTCGTGGGAATCGCTCAGCTGTTAATATATCCTGCTAAAAGACCAGCCATACTTCCAACCGGAAACGACGTCGCTTTTTTAAAATCTTAGAAAAAACCTACCATCTTTCTTTATTATTAGTATCTTTAAATAATTTACACGGTTCAACTAATCTTACAAAAACATACTTACCATTAGAATAAGCGATTTGACTCTGGAGCATTTAAATGTGGAATAAGGTTTTTTCATGCAAATAGATAATAAATCGCTATTCTATACAACATTATTTTATTTGTCGTCTTACTTGCGTCGTCATTTTTATTTATACATTTTCAAAATGTATGCTGCTTGCAGCGGTATGATAAAAAGCCGTAATGCAGTGCCAAGAATCAATAATATTTAGATAACTAAACTCCAGTATTAGTAATATGCTTTTGATTAACAGTGTGTTTGAAAGTGAGTTTTCGATGGGACTCATGTCGCGTGATGAATACTTATGGCCTTGTCGTGCAGACACGAAAAATATTTACTTACCATGCGCCACCTCTCTTGCAGAACGAAGCATACTCTTGAATTGCTCATCAGTTGTAACACCAGGGCTAAACACATGAAAATACGACACAGCATCATCGCCATCAATCTCATCTTTCACAAAACTAGCAACTTGTGACCAAATGCTTTCCGTCGAAGATAGGATCGCAACTCGGTTCCATTGATACTTTTCCATGATCTTTAGGAAAAACTTTCCGGTTTGTGCGTACGTTCCAACGGTTCTGACAAATGTGGGGTATTGAAGTTTATCAGAAAGTGTGGATTCGCCACAACCATACGATATCATTGGGTTGTCCCAGTGCGCTGCTAAATAACCCCCCGGCATACAACCAACCGAACAAACTGGCCCAATAAAAGCATGAATTGCTGGTTTCTCCGCGTGTAAGTCAGCCATGGACCTCAGCGTGGCTCCAGTGTCACATTCACTATCTCGCCAGTCGTAGGTTAAGTTGTAATCTGGTAGCAGATTCATCTCGTACTTTATCGTGTCAAAAGCAACAAGCAACGCAGATGCCATTCTCGGTCCAACCGGCCATGTTCCATTCCATGGTATCAACGCTCCTATTCTTATTTCCCGGCTCGTTGTCGGTTGTGGCAATTGAAAATAGAAAACTGTCACCATCACAGTAATCAGATGCTTCAATGTCATGTTCACAGTTCACTAGCAGAAGCAAACAAAAAATATCCGAGGTGTGAATTGCTGTCGTCTTAGACGATATCTACATCAGCTAAATATGCCAACTGTTTATCGATCCATTAGACATGATACTAACAAGGCGCCACAAGCTTCCTGATCCAAGTGGTTGTCAAGCTGAGTGTGGCTTTCAATTACATTGCTCTGAATAAAATTTGCCTGCGATACAGAATTACTTAGTGCAAGATGTCTGTGAGCGAAACAATGACAGCAGCTGTATTATTGGAGGTGGGTTTTGAAACGGAAAGCCGTACCAATCAATTCGAATGGTACGCGCATCAGTGACCCTGTATTTGCCCAATTTGCAGTGTCAATTTTAGTTGTTAATTGGTTTGAATTATTCAAACTTAGGGGTAATTTAAATTCATGACTGAGTAAGACTTTTGTTTACTTTATTTATATTGTACATCTCAAATGGCGAAGCTGATGAAATAGATAGAATAAATAAAGTAAAATGTGTAAATTCTGGCTTCAAAAATCATTGAGAACCGTTGAAAATATGGCAATAACGGCTGTGCATGTAAGGGCAATTAACGAAATCATACGAACCTTTTGCGAAACTAATTATCGGCGTGATTTTACAATGTGGCTATCTGTGAGCAGCTGTACGTGTGTAAATAGAGTCAACGAAAGTTAATCTAACAGTTTTCTTCAACGGAAGATATTTTCTTTAACAACACGATTTGACCGGATAACGGAGATAAGCTTATTTTGGGGGCAAACTCAGTGCCTCTCCTACATGGTTTAAAAGCTTATTCTGTCATTTATATGTTGCTATATGGCTCTATGTAATCTCCCTTGAGCAAAAATACTATGAATTAAAGAAAAAAACAGATATCGAATGCTTTTGTTCTTAAAGATAATATATATTTTTTTAAAAGCAAGGTAATCTATGAGGTTTTGAGTGCAATTTGGAATTAATTTGAATGAGTTATTTCCTCAGGGGTGTATTAAAATGCTTGAACCCCCAGGGCGAATGCAATTATAGAATTCCTTCACGATCACTTTGTATCAATGAGAAAACAAGATGATTGTTTTTTGTTAACACTTTGCACGATTAGCGAAAAAAAGTGGATTTGAGATATATTTGGCAGTACGTGGGCGCTTTCAACATTTGTTGTACCTCGTAAGCATGGCGAAAGCAAACTGAAAATTACAAAAGAACAATTGACGAAGCTTTGACTTATTGGTAACTTTTCCTCAAAAGGAAAATAGACCGTCATTAATCACGCCTATCGCTGTTTATTTCAGTGACTTCCAGCCGCTATTTGGAATTAAAACATGTCAAAATTAACCTAAGAGGGCATTCTAGAACCAGTTCATTCTTTGAGAAATGTTTAGTGTTGAACGGCGATAAGCATGTTTTTCTGCGTTTTTCTGCGTTTGTCGTTATATTTGGAAGGTCTTGTTTCCGTGAACAGAGCGTGCAACCGAGGCATTGTGGCTAATTTATTTGCTGACTTTGGTGAATTATTTCTACGCCCCTCAGAACCAGTTTGCATGCACATGAATATGATTTGTATTTTTTCGAAGCTTTATTGTTTTTGATACATAATAGACTGCGAGCAGTCTCACTATTTGTCGCTAATTAAGTCCGTGAGGCGCGCGTTCGCCTCACGGACTTTAGCGAAAAATAGAGACTAGATACATAATAACTTTTTCAAGGTTAGTAATTGCAATTTGTTCGATCCTTTGTTTGACATCTAAGTTTTCCCCGGCTCTATTTTCTTGAAAAAAAAATGTTTGGAAGATGTATAATGTATTTCCAAGCACGTGATGTGTAAATGTTACCAGAATATCAAGTCAGCCCGCTTTTGAAATAAGTATTTTGACTTTCAGACAATACGACACACAAATGGCTGAGTATAACAGAACCGCTAAGGGGATAACTAAGGGCCTTAGTTATCGACAACTAGCTTCAAACATTGGCTTTTTTGTTATCGACAACTTTTTATGATCGAAAACTAAATAGTACGTTGTCGACAACTATCTCTCTAGTCTGTGGAGGCCCTAAGCCAGATCCGCACACCCATAATCATGACAGTACAAGAAACGTTCATTCCTTTCGCTTACCGTTTTGTAGACTTGCCACAAGTGACCACAAGTCGACTTCTTTCAGCGACGAAGTCGCGAGAAACGGACTTTGAGAAAGTCTTAAAACCGAGTTTTGTCGGAACAAAATATTAAATCAATTCTCTATCCGGTGTTATCAAGGTCCAAAGTTTTAAAGTTCGCCGCTTGATGATGACATTGTTGCCTACAAAAAAGGCAAATCTAAAGCAATAGTATCTGTGTATTAAAATATCTTTCTTCTCTATTTTTTACCCTAGATACCATGGTTATGTAAATGAAATACTGCAGTATACTCGTCAGGAGTGTAGTTTCTTTTTAGACGCCACGGCATTACTGATATTATAACCAAGCATTATATTATCTTATCTTATCAACATCAGTTACTTCAGTCTTCCAGTTGTGTTTTTTGTTTTCTTATCGGGAAAACCATTTTAACTTATCGCTGTTATCGGCAAGTCTGGAGAGTCTACCTTCGCGAGGCTTTATTTTCGCGATATCAGAGAAAAAAGGGCTCAAGGGCTTAAAATTTTGCGAAAATATCGTCTTTGTTTTCGTGATCACGAAAATCGCGAAAATTAAGACGCGCCAAAATAAGTACAAATAAGGTAATTGTAAGACCAAGGAACAAAAGGGCCAGGTTTGTGCTGCTGAACTCTGTTGTGAAAGGTTGAGCTTGAATGGCATACAGCACAATAATACGATAAGTAGAAATAGAAGCCGACAATGATGTATTGTAAACATAAATTTTAATGACTTTATTCCATTAACGGGCCAAAGGGGTAAAACGGATTTACTTGTAATTAGACAAGATTCAATTAAAATGTGAGCGGATTTTTAAATAATCCTCTAGAAATGTAAACTATTTTAGCAGTTAGCCATTTGCACTTAAAAAAATGCAACAACAACTTTATAAAACAAACCAATGCATACCCCCTTTGTAGTTTTCAACCATGACCCATTGATTGTTGTGTACGTTCGTGTTTAAACATAGCATGCACTAACAATAATATCGCCGTTTTGGCCAAGATGAATTTCACAAAAGTGGAGGCCCGGGCTAATGGCCTTACGAGATAGTTTAATTACTTGACATTGATGTTTCCATGACATTTCATCACATGACCAAACAACAGTTTACATTTGGACTTATATTTTTAGACCTTCTGCCAACAACAGAGGAAAAATTATCAAGCAAAGAGTTTTGAGAAAAGTGCTCATCGTTCATAAATGCCGACATATAATTTCTGAACAATCTGCATAAAATGCTCACGCATCAACCTACATGTACTATAAAAAGGAACAACTATGCTTACTAAACATTTCATTTTGTATTCAATTCTAATTTTTCTACTCTGGGAAAGAGCGCCCTACCGGACCGTTGACACTCGGCACAACAACAACAACAACAAAAACAACAGCAGCAACGACAACAACAACAACATTTATTTGTACTAAAAAATAAACGAAAAAGTTAAATAAGGTGTTACAGCCACTGATATTGGGACTTTGCCAGCTGGCTGCTTAATAGGGGTTGGCCGTTTAATAGGGGTTGGCCGTTTAATAGGGGTTGGCCGTTTAATAGGTGGCCGCTTAATAGGGGTTCTACTGTATAATAAGAATAGAATAACCATATAGGACAAGACAAATTAGGCAGCTAACTATATAATTATGAAAATTTAAATTTTCGACAAAGTTTTTGATTAATTTTTGACAACTTTTTGATATCTTTTTGACAACTTTCTGATGGCTTTGGTTTCAACTGGCCAATAAAAATTCAAGAGCTATGAGAGGTGGATATGTCAAGCTCCACGCTCGCGTTCTGACAAGAAAGTTGTCAAAAATTAATCAAAAACTTATTTGTCGAGTGGCAACGGTAGGGCGCTCTGTAACTATGCTATGACAACAAAGTGAACTTAACAAGCTGAAATTTTCGTTTCTATCGATACATCATATTCAGTTATAATTAATATACCGCGTCTGACACCAAGTAAACCAACCGAATGGATCTACAAATAATGACGAAATGCTTCTTTCTTTGATTTTTATTCAAGCAGCATAATTTTGACAAAAAAGTATCTCCAGGCACCGATGGGATTTGAACCCATGACCTCCTGTTTACTAGACAGGCGCTCTAACCAACTGAGCTACGGCGCCAACTGATGACGAATTGAGCTAATAATTAATATATAATAAAATATTTTAGTCCGCTGGATTTAGTAGTGATAATCCTGAGATATCCCAAAATGCTTGGTCTAAACTTTGATTTATAGTTGCCATCCAACGAAACATCACCGAATGACGAAACGTATTACAATGGAACCCCGATTTCTCGAACACTCGACTTCTCAAAACCCTGATAATTTGAACCAAGAGTCGTTTCCCTTAGATTCGTTTTATTGTAATTTTACCCCCGAGATTTCGAACTCCTGATAATTTCTCGAACCAATTTTCGTTTCCCTTGGAGGTTCGAGAAATCGGTATTCCACTGTAGTTTTATTGTGATCTTTCTGATGATGAAATTATATTTAATTGACCAAAATTTTCAAACTCGTGAGCAGTCCGGCTTGGTTTGCCATTTCGCCCTCCTGGGCCGTGGGTGCCAGCGGGTGCCTCCCGGTTTCAGGGGAATGGCTATATCTCAAGCCTCGACCATACCCGCGCGCGCGAGTATGGTCGCTGGGTATGGTCGTTGGCGCCGGGCTCAAATTCTCAGTAGGTCAGTTTGAAGTTGTGACATAAAGAGCAAAAACAACTTAACAAAACAGCTTTTATCCCCGAATATTTGTACCCTGGTAACCCGCAGTTGGTCTTACAACGAGTTTGGATTTCGGGAAAGAAAAAACGTTGGATAATAAATAAATATCTAGCTTCTATCTAGACATTTTATTGTGCAGACAATAAGATACCTTGTATGGATGTTGTAAACTTACGAATTGAGAGTATAAGACGCGTTATTTCAATCTGTACATCGAGCAAATGGCGCCGTAGCTCAGTTGGTTAGAGCGCCTGTCTAGTAAACAGGAGGTCATGGGTTCAAATCCCATCGGTGCCTGGATATGTACTTTTGGTCCCCCACCTGAAAACAAACCAACATAAACGGCGATAATCCTTGTAAGCAGCTTTGTTGTTATGTTGATCACTTTTTATTTTGTAAGAACGTTTAAAGCTTGCTTGGAACATTCGGCCTTTCCGCCTGCAAATGGTCTATCTTCGTCTTCTGGTCTTCACCCCTCCCTCCCGGCTCCCCCAATAAAATGTTATTTTTTTATTTTTTAAAGAGACCCGTCTCTTTTCAATCGCTTTTGGCGGGAAGAAGAGAGACCCTGGGAACGAGGTTGTGGTAGTCTTTCTATTTTGGGAGGCGTGTTAGCTTAATTTATTATATAGACACGAGTGTTTTACTGGAAAATAGACCACTCGTAAAATTCATACGAAACTACATCCGGGACCCGAGTGGCGTATTTTCCATATCCTCACTAGTGAGGATATCGATGACGTCATTTCCCGCTTTTGCATGGCTTTTTGTGAAAAGCTGCCAAACTCCGATTGAAAATGGCGAGCGATAGATTCGTGAAATTCACTGAAGCCGACATGAAATCGTTCACAGAGGAGTAGGAAAATGTTAACACGAAGAAGAAAACTTCATATGACTTAAAATTATTCAATGAGTTCCTTGCAAGTGAAGACGAAAGGAGAGAAATTCGGAAAGTCCAGCCACCGAGCTGCAAGAGTTCGCGGTTTGTTTGTGCTTTTGTCGTTTGTCTATATAATAAAAAGAACATTACACGGTGGCTTGAAGATATGAATTTTATTTTCTCGTGTTAAAAACAATATTTTACTCACTCGCTGCGCTCGTTCGTAAAATATTGTTTTTACCACTCGAAAATAAAATTCATATCTTCGCGCCGCCGTGTAATATCCTCTATGTATACGCCTATTTCAATTAACGTTGTCGGATAAAAATCGGATAAAAGCGTAAAGCCTACAAGACAAGACCAAATGGTAGTCTGGGTATTCATTAGAATTTGCATATCGCTGGAAAAGAAATCTACACGTTTTTATTTCGCACGTGATGTATTTGGTTTGCCCCGAATTATATAATTTGCTTTCCCATGTTTTTTCACTAGCTGATTCTGCTAAAATTTAGTTTGGCTAAAATTTAAAGTAGCTTACTTCTACAGGTTTAAAACAAAAAGGAAACGTTATAAATAATGTTTTACATGTTACTTCTCATGCGTGCAGCAGTTTTCTACTTTTACCCATGCTACCTTTCGGTCTTGTCTTGCGGGCTTTTAAAAACATTTATATCCGACAACGTTAATTGAAATAGGTGTAGGTTACTGGCCAAACTGGACGTTGTCTTTCCTTCTGTTGTGTTCTTGAAGGGACACCTTCTCGGTCCCTCTCTCAACCCAAGTGTGCTAAGTGGGTACCGGTGAGTCGCCTGTAATGGACTACAGCAAAACTTTGGAATAAAATAGTTTATTTCTTATATCTCATATACACATACGGTGCACTGTAAAATTATTACACTGCAACCTTTCATTGAGTTACTCATTTCAGTAAAATATTTCCTATGTTACTTATATATCTGTCATATATTTAGCTTTAAAAGTACAGCTAGTCATCTACTAAACTACAAAGTTATGGCAGCTTGTATCAGAATCAAAATGATATAAATGTCGTCGGTGTTTGAATCCTGTCTCCAAGAATAGACTGAGCATGTATGATTCTCGTAAGAGCTGTTGCCTGGCAACATGACGTATCACTATGACGAAGAACTGACGCAACAACCTTCGGGAATGTTCTGATTGGTTAATTAGATTTTCGGATAGTTTAACGAGGGATTACCGAAAATGGTCTTTAGAATCTCCCTCCAAACGATCAGTTGAGAAGACAAGGTATAACGAAGAAACAGGAATATGCTTCAACGCCGCCATTTCATTACACTTTTCGACAAGATAAACACAGAAAACCTTTAAAAAAAACTATTCAAGTTTTACTAAATTTTTAAATTTACTACCACAGTAGACTCTCATTAACTCGCACTCCTAAATAAAACAGTTCTGGTTACCAAATTATACTATTCCTGTGCATACCAACTTCATAATTGATTATATGACACTGTTGTTAATCAGCTCTTTGTCTTCTGAAAGCAAACCGTGTCTTCTCAACAGTTACACAAATTTAAAAGGAGTTCAGAAAATCCATTAAGAAATAGCTTTTCCAAGGCGAGGTAACAGAAGCCTACTGTCTGATTCCGTCCATAATTTACATATAATTATTATCATGTTACTATAATAATTATCTCAAAGATAAATTTACGCTATTTCTTTGTCATAAAAAGCAAACAGCAAAACCTTGAGAGTGGACATCCGAAATGTACATATTACAAAATTTGACGTGCGAAAACAGCAACATTCTTACGTAGTGATTGGGTCCGTGGATAAGTTACTAGGTTGCAATAATCATGTATCAATATGTGAAAGGCTCATGGTGAATACATAATTTAAAATAAGGGACAACAAATGTTCTTTAGGGGGAATAATAAAAAGGAAGGGCGTCATAATGCCCTTTTTCCACCTCGCCCTTCAATTGTTTCTATGAAGTCATCTGGAATGATCAAGCAGTTATAACCAAAGTTTTGGCACACTAAGTTCGCCAATGAGGAAGTAAGAACTTTTAAAATTACCAAATGTAAAGTTTGCATACATAAAGCTAGGGGTTTCATTTTGCCACAGCAAATGTGAACTCAACTCCCTTAAATTATTAATAATAAGCAATTTGCAAAATTCTTCCACATCCTCAATATCCAACCTAGTGTGCTAAAACTGTACACGTATGCATTAGTGTACTTATACATGTAATAACCTTAATCTGCTCTTCTCATTCCTGTACATAGTTTTCTAGTTGTTCGACATTTTAGGGGCAGCCCGCAACCATACAAAACTCCATGGTATGCTAGACTCCTCTGCATACAATTGCCTGACTCACGTAACTTAGAGTGAGTCATATAATGACAAACAGTAAGTCACATGTCTCATGTCACTGTGTGAGTAACTCACTCTGCGTCACACAGACATCTGTGGAAGAGGCTAACACCAGTGGTCCAGGGGACAAACTTGTGGATGTTGCCTGGGAGCTTGCTGGCATTACATCCTCTTGTCAAGATTTTGGATAGTCTCCTTTGCAGCCATGATTTCGGTCATCACGCAATGCTTCTGAAGTGTTGCGTGACGGCACAAATAACAGCTGCAAAGGAGACTAGATTTTGGAGCGCCTATGCTAATTCGTATTTAATTAAAATAGAACAACTTGAAATACTTGTCTCAAATCCAATTAATGCTCTGTCAAAAATGTCACTTCAGTCCTCAAATAATAACAACAGTTCAGGTAACAAGTGCCATATTTGGAAATTCCACGTCGACTGAGTACACAAAGAGCTTCCAATTTGAATTCTCATCAGAAAATTAACAGAAGCAGTCCATAAGTGGTTGTAAGCCTAACACCATCAGATAATAGTCATGCTGTGACGTTACTTTCATGTAGCAACATACAAAAATGCAATGTATTTTCAAAAAAACACAGGCTCGAAGTTCCTCCAGGTAGGATAAACAAAAAGAGTAATTGATTTGGCTTGGTCAAAGAAGAGCGCAAGTAATGATTTTGACAAAAAAAGTTGCTCAAAAGTTACTGTTGTCACTTACAAACTTGTTTCCTTGCACCGAACCCTTCAATGGTATGGGATTGTATTTTTATGCCTTCATGACAAGTGCGTGTATTGATCAATGTGTTCTTGTCTCATACAAGCTCAGTACTGTAGCTCACTTATAATATGTTGCCAGATAGCTTCACATGCAACCACAATTTACACTGCCGCAGTTGACCTTCTCTGATGTTCCAACACCTGCATAATTAATATAAGTAAGGTCTCCTTAAGGCTGTCTGTAAAGAATAGAGAAACTATTATTAGTACTGTATGTAGCCATGGAAACACACATGTAATTTAAAATGTGCTGTGTTTACATGCTGTGTCCCCTTACAAGAAGTTCGACTGTGAAGTCATTTATTTGCGTTATTTTATATAATTATGTAGCATGGGAGGAGGAGGAGTGTTAATAAATTGTAGTACAATGAAAGGGAATTAATTGGATTTGAGTTTCCCCTCAGGATATCAATACAAAGTGAAGCATATATATATATTATGTACTGTTAAGGTCATGTGAATTAACTGATCAAAAAACTAACTTCTCCCAACTTGTACCATAAGAAGTGTATGTAGACTAGTAAGGAGACTCGACATGTTGATATAAGGAATTACAGTCAAAATACTCATCACGTTCCTCGCAACGCTTATTATTCGAGAATAACTTTCATTAATCATGAACAGATTGCAACAAACTTCCAAATTTAACTCGAGTCGCGTTAAATTTGGAAGTTTGAAAGGCACAACACAATCCATTCACGATTAATGAAAGTTATTCTTGAATAATAAGTGGAACACACTGGGTATTTGTATTTTGACTGCAAGATCAACTGTCTCTCTGAAGAACAAGTCCCTTTCAAATTATGTGATCATTACAACACTGGAGTTGCTTTTGTTGAATGTTTGATATTAAATACCTTTAAATCTCTGGATGACGTCGCCTGGCATTCATAAAAAAGTTTGCAACTGTCCCCCTTTCTAGGCCAAGTTCTTCTGCAAGAGCATTCTGCATTTCTCTTGAAGGCTTTTTTGTTTCTTTGAATATAGCAAACAGTGCTCTTTTCTGAGAATCTGTAAAATATAACCTGGACTTCTTGGCTGCTGGGCCACTTAATTCTTCCTGTCTAGCTTTAGCGTCAAGTTCCATAGCAGCTAAAAGGACAACATCAAAGGATTTTTAACTAATATAATTGTATTTTTTTTTAAATTTGAACACACTGTACATGTACATGTTAGATGTTATTTTAGCATTTTATGTCAAGATAAAAATTAATTTGTCTGATATGAAAACCAGGCCACACAAAATTCACTACAAGTACAAGTAAGTACATGTATGTACCTTGCCATCAAAACAAAAGGAAAGTAATGTGGTTCAGACATTCTTTAGTGTTGTGTGACAGTGTTGTGTGACAACACAAATAATGACTGCGATGGAAAAGTACAAAATAATTATTTTACATGTAGTTCTCCCAAAACTCATGCAATTGTTGGTTACATTTACATGTATGTATGTACACAAAACAGCTGTTTTCTATTTGAATTTATTTAGTAATAGTAATCGGACTGAGTAGACTATTATTCAGACAATAATTGGGGGAGTAATTTCAAAACCAGCTCAGCATGCAGTGCAAGGTCTATTTCGGCATAGCGGGAGCATCGGCGTAGCGGGAGCACCGAACACAGATCGCAAAGGGAGGGAGGGTGGGTCGTGATCTTTGAACTGTAGTAGTGGTGTTTTACCGTCGAAAGACCTCGAAATGCAACATTCATTCAAGGGAGCGGTTAGTATAATACCGCTGCACCAATGGGAGAGACCCATGGGGATATCATACCCAACTCCACGAGACTATGACTCACATGCATAATAAAGTACTATTTCAAATGACATGCTATCCAATCTGCAGTGTACATGTAAGCTTATCTTTAAACAAAATTATATAAAGATCTATACATTTTCAAAATATACACTGTAATATAAGCTACATTGTATAGCTATACTTGCTTAGGAGATCATTTTAAGTATTGAAACTGACAGGCCTGCGTGATTCATTTATACATGTACATGGTGTAACAAGGGGTTAACGATTCATGTGATCACATTAAAAATGTACGTGCGGTACAAATTATTTCAAACAATACACCGGCGTCCCTGTACACTGTAATAAACAAAGCACTATTGTCAAAATTATCCACAAGATCGTATTGTTTGCGAACATAAATCATTTTGAATATGTCTTACCTTCCGTTCTTAGCTGTGGGATTCTCTTCACCTCTGGTAAATCTAACCATTCCTTCATTTTACGAAATATGTCCCTTCCACCCCTCAGTTCGTTCCACGGTTTTGGCTTCCTCAATACGTCACTTAGCGTCCCTTGAGATCGATTCAAAACTTTGCGTGCAAAGACAGCTTGTGGTATCGAGTATTTCTTGAGTTCATTTGTGAGAGCTTCGGCGATTTCTTTAGTGTCAAGATCATCAAATCTACTCATAAACATATCGGATGATTCGGCGTCTATAGTTACTACTGTAGGTTCTTGTAGCGACTGTCTGGACATAATGTCTAATTCCGTCGAAGAACTGTCTGAATTTTGACTGTCACTCCTGAAATGACGTCTGTCGCACGGGTCTTCAACTTCTACATTACTATCACTACTGTCCCCTTGCATCTGTGAGCATGAGGCGCTAGCGATCAATTCATTGATTTGTTCCAAAGCGACTTGTTCCATAACAACAATTCCACGCGCAGAGTCGAGCGAAATCCCTTCGGAAACGACCGTTGTTGTGATCATGGAAGATTCTGTATCCGTCATATTGTGATTGGTTCCGTTCTCGTGTCCTTTTAGATCGTTAACGCTTTCAGAATTGGCAAAATCACTCACCTCCGTCGGTTTTAACCGTTGTTCTCCGTTTGCCTCGTTCGCCATGTTTGAAACAAGCTTATGTTCTTTGTGCAAGTATAAAGGGGGAATTTAGAGGAGTTTTTCTCTGTAGACCTAAAACTTCTGGATGAAACGATTCAAAATTCACGGTAACCTTGGAAGACTGAGTAGTGTTTCTGTCGTCGTTGCAAGTAGAAGTGTTGACTTCTTCCGATGCACCGAGCACTAATGGTTCCAGCTCTTCCACATCAGAGTTGGCCGGGCTATCGGGCAAGTTTGAAAGCGAAGATAAACAATTTGTGGACGAGTTTTCATCGGAATTCATTCCAGATAGTTACGTACTTAACAGCTCTTCCACTTGGCGTAATATTGTATCCAAATTGTGGTTTCTGTAACGAAAATATCAAAGAAAACAGACACAAACTTGTCTGTAACGAAGTCGCCGCCATATGTCTACTAATTGACTTTGCGACCACTCCTTGTTGTTCGGCCGTGGCATGGAAAATTTCTTTTTCCCTTCTATTCAGCCTCTGAAATTCAGGCTATATCATTTGATCATTTAGTTCATTTCACTTCGATTTCATGATTCATTTGCAAAGTGCCGCGTGTGAAATCGAAGTGAAATGACTCCGTTTTGGGAGTCCGGTTTGCATCCTCCTCTCAACGATGGGGGCGGCGAGGAACGCGGGCTTACAAAACGGCAGGAAATCGAGCTCAGCGTCAGCAGGCGCTGGAGTAAATAAGGTTGCCATGGTAACAGCCAGTTTCATGAACCCTGACATGTCATACCAAATTGTGGCCAGATATATTTTATATAAAGTTGTAAAACCGCGGAGATGTGTTGTGTGGCGGGCTTGAACGTTGAGGCTGAGATTGACCAAACTTTATACCAAGGCAGGAGCATATCACTGACCAAGGCTGAGAGCTTGTTAAGAAAACTTAAGCTTTTATTGTCAACAAAAATATAAAATAATTTATCTTGTATACGTATAGAAGCTGTATTACATTTTTAGCCTAATATATGCTACCTTATATTCTCTTGATGCGCTACTATATTAATTATGTGAATAACGTGTACAACTGGGTTTTACTATGAATTGATAATATACATTGCTACATAGCTGGAGTTTTACTAATTATCTTTTCCACAATAGTGAATTTGTCGCTCGAAGTCGAGCGATCGTAAGTGAAACATGAACTCTTTGAGCTATGTTTTCGTGTTTCACTTACGATCGCTCGACTTCGAGCGATAAATTCACTATTGTGGAAAAGATAATTAGTTTGCTAAAAAAGATATGTGAAAGAAGAGTCTCTCTCGGAATTGTTTTCAAGGTAAAAACCTTATCTGTTCCGTGACGGCCTTATCCACGCGAAATGAAAACAAATACCGGGAATTTTTGAATTGCCGCCATTATGTTTTGTATGGAAATGAGTGAGCAGGTTGGCGCACGCGCACTCATTTTGCCGCTGTGTCGAAACCGGAGGCTCTGGGGTCGAGAATACATAGGCTCATTCTGCAGCGCGCGCATGCTGGATAATCGGCCATAGGAACTGGACACTGTTCTTAGCAAAGTGGGGTAACACTATCATATATCGCAAGTTGCGCCCGCGGTGCATATGTTGTAGTCACAACTTAATTTATTTCCTTTATAACAATATGCAATAAAATAATCAGCAGATTCATTTTTTGTGATATCAACAATAATAGAATCAATGTCTCAGTAATAAATATTATCAATCTGAACTGACCACGATTAAGAACCTCATCTCTTAAGGTGGCTGGTAACGGTTTACAGCCCTTGCACTTTGATTGATCGATACTACCATCTTATATCAGTTGATGTTAAAATAAAGGTATCAAACGATTGCCCAATCATCGGTGAACAAGTTATGATAATATTTGTGACATAATAAGTTACCATAGCAACAGTATTACCTGTCCAAAACACCCTTATTTTTAGCTTTAAGTGCTTATAACTCAAAAACGAGCCCGGTGACCCCCATTTTTTATAATTGAATAATGATTACAATGTTAAGATACAACTTTTTGCAAAGTTTAAAAAAATCTGCTTAGGGAATTCAGAGCCACCTTAAATTTTCAATCAAAACACAAGGGCTGTAAACCGTTACCAGCCACCTTAACCCATGCATGCACGACATATTTCAAAAGTAATACGAAAAGCCCAGCCTAATTCCCAGGGGTTTCCTTCACACTCACTCGATTTGGCTTTATGACGTCAACAAAGGACAAATAACGCAACCCGTTCCCAGGCCTTTACGTGTACTTTGCGTTCGTCTGCGAGAGGAAGCCTAGGAACTAGGCTAGGAAAATTGTTCCACTCCGGAGTGTTTTTAGTTTTTAGCGGTCTTGTTGGCGCGCGAAGGCAAAATTCGTAAGCACCAACAAAACCGCCAGCTGCGTAGGCTAGAGTGTTTTAGATGTGAGCGCCAAACCAGTGATTTGTGCTACTTGTATCATCAGAACAACAAGGAAACGAGCTGTCGACGTTTTGGTAAAATCCAAAATAGTCGGCGTTGTAGATAGCATTTGCTGGCGCAGAGGTTTCAAAGAAACATTTTCCTAAGCTCAAGTCATTGTGAAACATTACGCCACTATCCTGCCACCAGGCCACGGTACACCGCGAACAGCTCCGTCCCTTAACATCCACGTAGTCGACCATCTTGCAGACATTGTGCCCTTGAAAGTTCAGTAGATTGAAATGAGAGAACTCGCCTCTGGCGTAGTCGTGATAATCAAACACTTCTGTGGAAAAATTACAAGTTATACGCCAGTGACTCGACAGAGCTCTCAGCTCATCCATTTGTTGTAACGAAAGGCGGTATGCGTTCCAGTTAGGAATGCTCACGTTTAATGGTGCGTCTTTATACAATGGAACACTCATTAACTGCTTCATTTTCCTGTTGCGGAAACTTTGCGACATGACCAGGGTCCATGCCCAGCCGGGCTCGGAGGCCAGGTCACAAAATACTCTCAATGGATTATTGCTGCTATCCCAGATGTCGTAAAAACTGGACGTTTTAGCTCCGTTCCTCATCAAATCTAGACAACTTCTTGGCCACTGAAGATTAACACAGAAAAAAAAAATACAATTTCTATCATGAATCAAATCAAAGTATAAAGAAAGCTAAATAGATTGACAAACATTTTTCGCTTATGAAGATACACATGAGCTACGTTGCGCGTCTTGAAAAATTTAGTCGTTGGGTGGCCAAACGGTGAAAAACTTGCGTCTACTTGCGCTCAAATTTGATCTCGATCAAAGTGAACGCAAGTCATCGCAAGTCAACGCAATTGCACGCAAAGCCTGGCCAAACAAAGTCGCAAGTAGCCGCAAATTGAAAACTTGCGTCTACTTGCGTTTCCCTACGGTAAATTTGTAGTACTAGTTACAATTTTTCGCCTCGCGGTTGTTCGTATCTGTGTGCTATTTGTATCATATATACCCTTGGTATTGCGCGGACAAAGTATCATTACATTATCAGTTTCGTTTGGTTTTATTTTGTTTCAATCTGATTTTTCCCTATTTCAGGGTTTCAAATGCACTAGTTCCCTATCCATCAGTCTTTCTCCTCAGCTCCTTTATAAGCACCTTTAAGGAAATAATGCATGACAACGTTCTTTAAATTTCATGGGGCTTTCCACTACAAACCTAGGGCATTATTTTTAGATTTCATGAAACCTCAAAGAGATAACGGTAGTGCTAAAACGTATGAAAAATATCGCATTCGCATTTAACAGTATAGTATAGTATTTTAGTATATTTTGTATGTAATTTGCGCCTTTGAATCGCTGAGCCGTTGAAAAGCGCTATAGAAATCTATTATTATTATTCACAAGCTAGAAAACGAAGTGTTAATTTTGAACGAAATTGCACTATGAAATGTAATTAAACACCATGAAGAGGAAAATTAATGATTCCGAAGACAATTGTTTCTAATAAAACTATCAGTTCTTAAAAAAATGAACAACTCCACATCAACAAAAACAGGATATTAATTATAAAATAACATCCTTGGTGAAGAATAAATTCATCCCTCCATTATAAATAGATGTCACTTACTTCTTTTTTTGTCAATCTTCCGAATAAACTTCCTTCCTGACTGATAAGAACCTCTTCAGGATTCCCTCCGTTGTTATTTATCTCGCATACGCCGTGTTCTTCAGCTGTTGGGTAATAATTGTACGATTTGCACGCATTATCAGACAAGCACTTGTGTGCACAAGAGAGAAATCCTCGGGTCTGAAACCTTGCTATGACATAGCCAACCAGAACACGATCATGCATAATGGAGCCTTGACCTTCGCGATAAAGTCGATCAATACCGAAGCACTGATAGGAGAGCAATATTAAAAGAGTTGATCGAACGATCTTGACGATCATCTTTTTTGTGTGAAATGAGTTCCTGCGTGAAATAAAGAACCTGCCAACCAAACAGTGAGTTCAAACGAAGTCAAATTTGACATTTACGCGAAGAAAATGAATCCAAATTTGGTTAGAGACAAAAGTTAGCAAATGTTCATGAATTAAGATGATTGGTTAATGCCAGAAAAGTAATGACATCTTAGCAAATAATTGACTTTCTTGTATTATGTAAATGTCGCTTTTGACCATCTGCCACGGACTTGATTTCCATTTGCTTAAAACATTTCCAACATCCTAGCCTGCGTTGCTGGCGGTATTGTTCGCACAAGGTAAACTTAGCGGGCAAAATGAGCGGCGAAGCCGCGACAACGAGCAGCTCAAGCCACGAGAGAAACTTCCCACCCCAGACTCTCGCGGCTGTACCGTTCGCTTTCGCGGCTTTGTCACTTACGAATTTTTACTTCGCGCGCCAACAAGACCGCCAGCTACGCAGGCTACCAACATCCTTCATTTGGCCATAATTGAGCCAAGAGATTACAGTATACCTAAGACAGTATAACACACTGGCGTTTTTCTTCTTCTTTAGTCAATTTATTAGTAACAAATTCAACATCTCGAGTATCTTCTACGTATACGGCGAAACACAACATGCGTAATAATACTAATTTTAATTATCTCGAGCTATATGGTGTATACAAGTCTATACAGTTGAACCTCCACTAACTGCCACCTCTCTGGCTAAGTACAACAGCTAGGATCAGTTTCTTGCATATGCTTAATCTTCAAACCGGCCGTAACATGGGGGAAGAGGAGTAACCAAAAAATAATTGGATTTGCTTAAACACAATCAGGTTAAAAAATTGATTACATTTATATGTTTTTCCAGCTCTGAAATAAGCTGAATAAGCTATGTACCGATTTTAGGTGTCACTCAGTAATAAATAGCGTGATCGATTTCATTTATTTTCACATTGTCAAAATATAAAATTTGATATAATTATTTTCAACTCATAACAATTCTACTCTTGCAAATGGATTTTCTACAAATTTCGCAGTGGACGTTTTACATACTATGGCGACGTTGTACAGGTTTTACGATCGAGTTGTAGTTCAGCTTTTCGCCGGATTTGGTTTTCGTGCTAACGCAGCACATCGTTGTTGTCATTGTTAGTGGCGTTCACATTTGCTTCCTCTTCGTTTTGTTGAACTCCTTCGTGTTGTTGTCCTGCTTCAAGGTTCACCACAGGTTCCACAGCGTTCCGCGATCTAAACACTTGCTTCTCAATTTCTTCCGCCTCAGTAATGCTTGCAGTTCTACACGTTAACTCAATAAATACTACGCGAAACTGTCTCATCCTGACCGAGTAGATAAGTGGATTAACGAACGAGTTCAATATGATGAACGACACGGCCGAAAAAAAACTCGCATACACTGTTTTTTATAGACATACCCTGGTGGTTTAATAGAACAATTCTAAAAACGCATATAGGAATATAACAAATGAATAGGACTGAAACGATGATAGCTGTCAGCTTAAATGCCTTTTTGTTTTTCAGAAATTTCTGCCTTGCCACTTCTGTAACTTGCTGAGTTGAAAGTTCCTTTTCGTGTCGTCGAACCTCACGGTAGACCGTGATATGACAGAAAACGATCACAGCGAGAGATAGGCCAATCAATGTGTTATGCATGGCCAAAAATAACTTTTTGTCAACGAAAAAAGGAATGAACAGAATAAGGGATAAGAACCACGCCAGAGCAGAAGCAACCAGCAGACGAGTTTCGGTGACGAGTCCGGTATTGTACGTGTAAGCGTGCTCTATGGCTAGATATCGTTCCCCGCTTATTACAGCAAGGTGGATAATGGACGTAACACATAGAACATTGGTCATAAGTTGTGTGATCACTTGCAATGCACACACTGCACTCGTCGTCTCGTCCTGAACGATTTTTATCAATAACGCTATGAACAGAGGTTGAACAATCACACCCACCATGAAATCGGTTGTGGCCAAACACGCGAGTAGTATGTTAGACTTGTTGGCTCTCATCCGAGATTTGGTTTTCACGGCCATTATCACCAGCGCGTTCAAGGCCGCAGTGAAAGGAAATGTGATGATGTGCATGATTACGAGAAAGATAAGAACGGCTTTAGCTTCGGTGGAAGAAGGTGGCAGTCTTCCTCCCATTAAAATGTAGATCTCGCATCCAGGCGGTATCATCCCGTGGCTTGTTAGACTGGCGTTCATCGCTTCTCCTGTTTAGTTGTTCTTGGGTCTTCCTGGACCAGTGAACTGTTTAATTCAATACATTTTTCTTCCCTGTCTCGTTGAAAATGATTGATTTTTTTCACCTGAAATGTTCAAGTTTTGTGTCCTTGTTTCAATGCCGCATCGCTCTCTGCATTTGCATTTTTGCTGAATTGTGTACTTACATACTTTATTACCACTTCCCCAAATGTGGGATTTTCAGAGGTAATTGCATGATAAAATTGAATTGTTTTTACAGTGTAGTTCATTCCGTTTAATTCATCATTTTGGCCAACAAGTAAGACAACTTTTTCTCGATTAATGGACTGCTGCTTTCAGCATATCTGCCGCGGAACATTAATTAATGGGTTAAACAGCCAATGAACTCACGATTTTGGCTAATAGTCGGCGAAATGTTACCTACAAATAAGTGGGCCTTCTTCGATTAACGGTAATGAATTTAAAGACTGCTCTCTTAAGGTCTGACAACAAATTTGGCACAAATTGAACTTCGCAAATTACTATTCCTTTGTGCAATGAATTTAATGAGTTCCCACCGGTTTTCATCAGCTGCTTAACTGAAGTATATCCGCGAACGAGAGTGGTCTGAGTTCATTTGAGTTTAATGAGGAAGGTTTTGGTTCCGAATAACAAGAAAATATGTAATAGATGTTGAGATCTATAATCGACTTTTGAAGTAGACATGGAATTATTAACCAGCCGAGGTCATTTCAGTGAGCTGAAGGTTTCTGGTGCACTTTTATGAAAATTTGGTGCACATTCATTTATTTCGTAATTGGGTCGAGAAGAAAGACAACTTTGTTTCGATAAATGGACGCACAAATTATATATTTCACTATAGTCACTATACATCCACCTCGATCCGCTGCCTTATTGCATATGGTTAATTAAAGGACATTCAAATGAACTCAGAAAATATCGTTTTGGCCAATCAAAGAGATGTTTTTGCGAGATTCATATCACACATTATTTTAAAGACAAAACTGCTTCCTCTCTGTATTTCTGCATTTTATTTAACTAATGAATCAATCGATACGGTAAATCCCTCAAGATAAACTTCGTAAACTGTTCGTTTGTGTGATGGATTAGTCGCGCCCCGCTGAACAATTGCTCAGTTGAAATGCATTCCCAACTCGTTTACATCAACCATCAGATAATTTGCCAGCCCGGCCAGAAAATGTCCTGGCCGGCCGAAAACATCAAAGTTTTATAAATCGGATCGTCAGCCCAAAATCCCATATAAACGTGCGCACGATTATTTGTTAAAGCATGTGCAAATGGCCCGGGGGGGATGGTCACTACTGGAATTAACTGAGAATTAGAAGAACGAATAAATAATCGACGAGTTTCTTGTTTTCCTTCAGGGAATCGTTTTAATTTCATCTCAACTTATAAAAAGAGATCCAACTTCTTGATCTCACAAAAAAATATGTGCGATATCTTTGGGTACGTTGTTCGATAGAAAAGATGTTCTTGGCTTCCTGACAAAATAATAATAAGAAAATTATCGCGAGAAGCACCGAGAAATACGTATGTAGAGGGTTTCCCAGACTTGCTTCGAACCGCAGAACCATTGAAACAAATAGCGTTATCGATTTCATTTATTCAGTTCATATTGTCTAGACTTAGTATTCGACTTTAAATATTATTAACAACTCATAAAAATCATGTTCGTGTAGTCTAGGAAATAAATATCTACAAATTGCTCTGTGGACATTTTATATACTATGGCGACATTGTACAGGTTTCTTGATCAAGTTTTAGTTCAGCGTTTCGATTTAGTTTTCGTGCTGAGGCAGCACATCATTGTTGTCATTGTTAGTGTCGTTCATATTTGCTTCCCCCTCATTTTGTTGAACTCCTTCGTGTTGTTGTCCTGCTTCAAGGTTCACCACAGCTCCTACAGCGTTCTGCGATCTAAACACTCTCTTCTCAATTTCTTCCGCTTCAGTAATGTTTGCAGTTCTACACGTTAACTCAACAAACGCTACACGAAACTGTCTCATTCTGACCGAGTAGATAAGAGGATTAATAAACGAGTTCAATATCATGAACGACCACGACACCGCAAAACAAACACTCACATACACTGTTTTTATACCCCCCATTCTCAAATATTTCAATAGAACAATTCTAATAACGCAAAAAGGAATATAACAAATGAATAGGACTAAAACGATGATAGCTGTCAGGTTAAACGCCTTTTTGTCTTTCAGAAATTTCTTCTTTTCCTCTTCTGTAACTTGCTGAGTTGAAATTTCCTTTTTGTGTCGTCGAACCTCACGGTAGACTGTGATATGACAGAAAATGGTCATAGCAAGAGATATGCTAATCAATGTGTTACTTATGGGTAAATATACTCTTTTCAAAAAAGGAATAAACGGAATAAGGGATGAGAACCACGCCAGAACAGAAGCAACCAGCAGACGAGTTTCGGTGACGAGTCCGGTATTGTACGCGTAAGCGTGCTTCATGGCTAGATATCGTTCCCCGCTTATTACAGCAAGGTGGATAATGGAAGTAACACATAGAACATTCATCATAACTTGTGTCGCCATTTGCAATGCACATGCTCTACTCGTTGTCTCGTCCAGAACGATTGTTATAAATAACGCTATGAACATAGGTTGAACAACGACACCTACCATGAAATCGGTTGTGGCCAAACACGCGAGTAGTATGTTAGACTTGCTGGCTCTCATCCGAGATTTGGTTTTCACGGCCGTTATTACCAGCGCGTTCAAGGCCGCGGTGAAAGGAAATGTGATGATGTTGATGATTATGAGAAAGATAAGTACAGCTTTAGCTTCAGTGGCAGAAGGTGGCAGTCTTCCTCCCATTAAATGGTAGAATACACATCCACGCGGTATCATCTCGTGGCTTGGCACACTGACGTTCATCGCATCTCCTTTTTGATTATTCTTAGGTCTTCTTGGACTATTGAACTGTTGACTTCAGTAAACCTTTTTCTTCCCTGTCTTGTTGAAAATAACTTATCATAATCGGTGCTCGCCTCACCTGGTATTTTGTGCATGTCCTTCAAAGTTTCAATGCCGCATCGTTTGCTGAATGCCATTGTTTTTACAGTGTACGTCGTTCCGTTTAATTCATCATTTTCTTGATTACCATTAAATCCTTTTCGTGGCACCATATTCGCCAGAACATAAAATAATGGGGCTTAACAACAAATGGAACTCACGGAACTAATTTTTAGTTTTTCTTGGATCTTTTTGGACCAGTAAACTGTTGAATTAAGTAACTTTTTCTTCCCTGTCTTCTTGAAAATGACTTATCGTAAAGTGCTTGCCTTGTTAATAAACTTTTTCTTCACCTGTCATTTTGTGTTATTGTTTTAATGTGTCGCTCTCTGCATTTGCATTTTTGCTGAATTGCATTGGGTTTTTTTACACTGTTTGTTGTTCCATTTAATCCATCAAGACAACTTTTTCTCGATTTATGGACTGCTAAATCCTTTTTTTTTTCAACGACAAATTGAACTCATAGCCTCCTCGCAGACGTTCTTTGGGCTCGTCACGCAATCTTTCCTCCCCCTCACGGAACTAAATTTAATTTTGGCCAATAATGGAAGAAATGTCAAGTGAGCCTTTTACACGGAAATTATATTTTAAAGAGAAAACTGCTCTCTTTCAACCTGACGACAAATGCAATAGTCATTCGGCACAGGACGTAAATACTTCAAATTTAACTTCGCAAATTACTATTCCTTTGTGCTATGAAGTTAATACGGTTCCCTCGGGTTTTCATCAGCTGCTCCGCGAGTGGTCTGAGTTCATTTCGGTTTAACAAGGAAGGTTTTTGGATGTTGAGATCTGTAAGAACTGTTATTGAAAAGCACAGATTCTTAATACCTTTTTGTTCACCATATCCGACAAATGAACAAATGAACTCACTGAAAACTCATGATATTAAGTTAATTTTGGCCAATAATCGACAAAATGTTACAATTACAAATAAGTGTATTTGGGCGCTATATGTACAAAACTTGTTTTTCACAATTATATCGAAATGATGTGAATGTTATATAAGCAATTTTGATTATGTCATTCGTTAATCTTTCCTAATCATTGTTTGAAACAATATTTGCGTTTTTGATTATTTCTATTATAAGAAATTTCACGACCTCGCGTACGATACGTGATCAGTAATAGGTACGAGTGATGTTTTGAAGTTTACAAAATTGCACGAGAATTTCACGAGTGCCTTTAATCTCGAATTGTACGAAACTGGTCGTGCGATTTGTTTACTATAGTACATTCGACAAAATAAAATTTAAAAAACAAAAGAACTCGTGGTAATCGCAAACCTAGTTTTGCGTGAAGCGCATAATATGGATTCTTAATTCTTTTATTTTTCTTTCACCATATCCGACAAATGAACACACGGAACGAAAATTCAGGATCTCAGTTCATTTTGGCCAATAATCGACGAAATGTTACATACTGATGTATTTGGGCATCAAATGTATACTTTTTTTTCACAATTATATCGAAATCAAATCGTGTGAATGTTATATATTAAACAATTTTATTATTTCATATAATTCGTTAATCTTTCCTAATCATTGCTTGAAACAATATTTGCATCCGAGATTATTTCTACAGGAAATCGCACGACCTCGCGATTCATCATAGGTACGAATGATGTTCAAATTGCACTCGCCTAAAGGCCCATGCGAATTTGATTACTTTCCAAACATCACAAGTGCCTACTAATACTGAATTATACGAGAAGGTCGTGCAATTTTTTCTGCCGCGTTCGATAACCTTTTGGGATGCCATCAGGGAAGTCTTTCGTACGCGCGTTATTTTCGATGAAACCACGATAAACTATATGCCCTGAATGGGTAATAAAATGTAGAATCCGAATGTAATAGCGTTTACAAATTTGTTTAATTTGTTAAATAATTTATTTTTAGAAGAAAACCAGCACAATAACTTATTCCCTGCTATTAAATATTCAATTGAAAGCTGAGGTATGTGCAATTAATAATACTATTAATATTGAAATAATAATATTAATTTCAAAACCTGAATGACAGGAATTTCCTGCATTTACTTTTTCTGAGTTTGTGTTTTGTATGTAATCTCATAGCCACCTCAAAGAAGCTTTAATTTGGGTCTTGAAGTTGGATATGAGTACAGTAAAAACCCACATATAAGAACCCCTGATTTTCGCCGGGCAACAGGATGAAATGTAGTCTGAAGTGTCAGGCCCCGTTTACACGAGCGCGGTTTCAAATCTACACGGTTACATCATTTTGTAACCGTGTTCAAAAGTACACGGATACAAAGCGTTTACACGAAAACGATTTTTCCGTTTTCGGTGCGGTTACGTCATGGCCGTGACATATTCTGTTAGCTGGGATCTGGATATGGTAATACCCTTGAAGCGCCGTCATTTTTATTCAACATCGCGAAGCAAGCGCTGCGATCACCATTTTAAGGGGCTGGCTTTTTTCGCGCCAAAAACCAATTGTTTTCAAATCTACACGGTTACCCCGTTTACACGACACTCGTAACCGTATCGTTTTGAAAACGCTCCACTTTGGACAGCGTTTTCAAAAGTACACGGTTACACATCGTTTCCGTGTGAACGGAAGGTGTAACCGTATACAAAAACGATACGGTTACAAATGAAACCGCGCTCGTGTAAACGGGACCTCAGCCGTCACCTCGCCCCAACCCCCCGAGGGGCCGACTAGCTGAAATGGTTCTTATATAATAGATGTCGTTTATTGAGAAATCGGACTGAACAGGTTCTTGAACAGGTTCTTAATTACAGGGTAACTCCTTTCAAAATATATACTTGAAGAAAAGCAGTTCTTTGAAAATGAACAAGGTGGATTTGGTGGATGTCCATCCACCAAAACCACCAATGTAGAAAAATATGTTTAATTATACTTATTATATGAACTCCATTCAGTAAATGAAGAAAAAATACGTAGATAATAATAAATAAATATATATATAATTTTATGTAATTGTAAAAAAGCAGACCACCTTAAAAGGTGGTCCGCCATGCACCAAAACCACCAAGCATCTGAAGAATCTACAAATATACACATTTTAATGGATTTTTACAACACTTACCTCTAAATCAACACAACTTGAAGCTTGTGAATATTAGTTGAGGCTTCTTTCACTGCATATATGTGAAAACAGGAGCCCATCACCATCTCCTGGTGAAAACTAAACCGATTTATCCGAGGAGACTTCAGGAAAAGAACAACCTGACAACAGCTCTTTCCTGCTCTTTCCCATTTTCTACGTTGTACAATACATAATGAAGTGTCTACCATTTTGATTTGATCTCAGTCCCTCGCGTGAGACACAAACATTTTGGCTCGTCACGCAATGGCGATAAAAAATAGTTTGTTCAATGACCATTTTATACCTCGAGCATCATGGGAAGGCGTTTTTTATCTTGGTCAGAACCTCTACGAGACGACCCTTAGCATCAGGACCAGTTACAACGAAACTGTTATATTGAGGTGAGTGAATATCGAAATGAATATGTTAGATGAATATCGAAGGCTTGTATTGTCCTAGCGTGCGCGCGGACGTTTCCTTTCCCTCCCTCCTTCACTTTTCCTCACGCACAGGATCGAAGACTGAAACAGAACTGCGAGCAGTTGGTTTATAATTCGATAAATATGCATTAACAGGCCCTTCCTTGCACACCTGTATATTTAGCTACAGCTAAACTATAATCACTACAATTTTAACGCAGCTAGGATATAACAATCATCAAGTTTCATTCACAGGGAGCAGAGGAGCTAAATTTGACTTGTGCCAGTTAAGATCCAAATGCTTTATACGTACGTGACCTTTGCGAGTTTCGATCTGTTTGCTTTCATACGCGGTGTATTGCGTTACTGCGTTATTCGATCTTTTTGTTTTCGTTTTTTCGTCCCAGCGGGAATTCCTTAGGGTCACATCGAATAACGCAGTAACGCAATACACCGCATATAAAGCAAACAGATCGAAACTCGCAAAGGTCACGTATAAAGCATTTAGATCGAAGCTCGCACAAGTCAAATTTAGCTCCTCTGTTCCCTGTGTTTCATTCCGTGATCTTCGAAATGTCACGTGGTTTATGTTTCGTTATAAAGAACTAAAGTAATAATATAGGATCAGATCAGTAACGCGCGTGAAGAAGAAAGATGACAAAGATATAAACTACCTAAGAATAGGATTTACCCGGAAATGTTGGTAAGCCAAGTTAGTTTCTTCGATGAGCTATTCATTTCAGTTTATTATAGTCATGTTTATACGTCAAGATCACCCGTATTGTCATATGTATAGCTAGTTTGTGTGCGTTCGAAATACCTTTTCGTGTCAGGATTTTCACTCGTGGCCCACTTTGAGTCTGGCCGCTTACACTAACTAAAATGTTACTGTTGTCTTGTAGTGGTCGGCTAGTGGACCTCAACACTGACTGATGGCGGACGTGGTAATCCGGGGAACAAACGATTTTCAAGTTCCGGAGTACTTCAACTTTGCAGACGTCATAGATGAATGGGCACAGAAGGAAAAGGTGAAAACAGGATTTTATATAAAGCGAATTCAAAATAAAGATGTAACGATTGTATGTAACGATTATTGCTCTGTAAAGACACCTTGTATTTTCACATTCTAATGGAGTATCAGTTTATGTTGGTGTAATAACGATGTTTCTCGTGACGTCACGAGCCCTGTCAAGAAAGCGAGGAAAACAAGAGAACTATATGGAATGTGAGTGTTCTTCAATCAACGCTCGCTTCACTTCTATGCAAGATTTCATTCTGAAACTTGGCCAAATCACCAATTGTGAAGTGCTCCTTCCAGTCGCATCGATGATTTTTCGATAACGTAAAAATTAAAAATTTCAAACGACTGTATCGTGGACTGTTTTATATTACGGTAATTTATGATCGAAAATCTGTTGTTTCAGAGCTGTCTCGTGAAGCGCCCAGGCGGATTTTGATGTGTTACTTAGAACAATACAAGAACCCCTGAAGGGATTACAAGCGGCCGATTTCCGTGGGGGGAACTCCCTTATTTTCGCTATATAGGAACGTGCAGCTGGACAGGGTATGGTTTTTGAGCATTTTGGTCTGGAACAGGGTATACCAAAAGGCATTTTTTGGGTATCAGGGTATCAGTTTCCCAGGAGTTGGCACGAAGATCGGTAATTGATACTCTGGCATAGGGTAGATGAAGTAGTCATACGAAAGGAAACGCGTAGGAGTGTTAAAAAAGCTTTACAACTACAACTCGCAGTGCTGCTTAGTAGTTTAGCCTTTTGGGTTAGAAAGAAAATCGTTAAGAATCGTCCGGAATAGGGTATCTTTTTTCAACATTTAGGGCCTGTTTACATGGAGGGAGGGTGACCCGGGTACCCGGGTCACCCACCCTCCATGTAAACAGTAGCCTGCGAGCGCAGACGTATTTCCGGCTCGAGTTTCCCCGCCGGAAATACGTCTGCGCTCGCAGGCTATGTAAACAGGCCCTTAGTCTGGAACAGGTTCGCAAAATTAGGGTTGTTATAGCCCAGCGGCACACCCCCACCCAAATTTTTTGGGAGAACCCCCCCCCCCCCCCCGGGCCAATTTCACCTTGAGGGGAGAAAGAACAATGCACCCCTCCACCCCCTCGGTCAGTTTACTCTGAGGTTCTCCCGCCAAATCTAAGAGTCAACTTCGAACCTGCGTGACGAAAAACGTGACTGGGTGATGCAATATTTTGGCTAGCGTAAGTTTGAGCTTAGGTCAAGTTTACTGTGTAGAAAATTTTAGCTAATGTCAATTGCATCATAATCAACAAGGGCACAGATGTGTTTTCGCTCAACGTGAAAATAAATTGTGAATGACATATATGCTGTGATTGTGTAAGAAAAACTGTTATGTTTTTGGGACCGAGTTTTATCGTTCGTTTAATGAGGTGCATGTATTAAACAGAACAGAAATTATCTAGTGGCTATTTATTTGCATGTCTCCTGGCTACGTTTACAATGTAATGGGAAAACCCCTCACAATGCAATGCAATGTCAACTGGGGAAAGTGCAGTGAAAAAAACAAGTAGTCACGCCAGTCTCGCTAAAGTCCGCAGTTTGCGTGAAACCGGAAGCCGATTCCCCGCTGGGATCGTATAACGCGCAAAGGTCACACTGCTCAAAGATGCTCAGCTTCACAGTTTTCTTATGCACACATTTTTGATTTCTAGACAGAAAGTATTTGAATTATTCATCTCTTGTAGGAAAAGTGTGAATGTTAAAGGGCATGTAAACCCAAAAATGATATTTTTTCTGGTCATATAGCTGTTTAGTTCGTTCATCAAGTAGTCCAGATCTGTAATTATTTTTCTCTCCGAGCGCGTTTTCACGTGGAAAAAGCTGCCCGAAATTCGAAAAAGCCGCCATCTTGAATTGCGCCATCTTGTCCGTGACGTCACGGGTGGACCCTTCTTTGACCGGAAGCGAAAGGTCTCCCTTTATAGCCTTATGAAATGCGCACATGTTTACTTGCTTTCAGGCGAAATTCATTCATTTTTAGATGTTGTGTGGTCAGTTTTGTAGTAACTAATCCAACAAAATGGAGCATGTTATGTAAAAAATTTCCTAAAGCTCCAAATTTGAGGCAACAATGGTTAACTTCGTCCAAGTTAAAATAACCGACTTTGCTGAACCTTCCGAGCACTCGGTAATCTTCAGAATCTTTCAGTCATTTTTCTCCTCCCTCAATGACCGCTACGAGAAATTTCACATATCAGAAATGGTTCTTAAGAAACACAAGCAATTACTTGGTGGTGCTGTACCGACAGTGCAGTCGCCAGAGGAACGAAATCGTCAAACGTGCGTATTATAATAGCAACCTATGTAGAGCGTAGAACCGGAAGTGTCTGATAGTTCTGCTGATAAAAGGCCGCGTCGGAAAAGTAGACACGAGCTCTTCACAAGTTGGAGATCAATAGAGTAGGTAAATATTCAGTTTATAGGGAAAGCGTAGTAATGTAACGTATAACTTAATCCCGTTGAGGAACATGTTTAATTTATTTTCAATTACATGCACTGAGAGAACACGAGAAAGCCTATTATAGTTATCTCATATCCTCCCGGGTTTGAGCCCACAAGAGAAACTACCGCATCCGAAGAAACGGTCAATACTAAAGGGTATCCTGCAACGTAGCTGCTGCAATTCAATGTTATCTTGGTATGACAGTGACAACAAATCACCTACTCATGAACAGTAAGATTATTTGCGCCGTGCGGCTAGGCAGCTGTACTGCTGTCGGTACACGTAATATACGCTGTCTCAAGCACCCACACATCAAGGCAGTTTGATCGAAATCCTGGATGCTGAGTGATGCAGCTAAGCTCTGGCCTTTCAACTTCTACTTTTTGCTATACTTGGCCGATTAAATAAATCACAAAATGAAACAATACCAGGCAGTGTTTCCGACGCGATTTGTCTCACTTTCACTCTGTATAGCTCGCTGCCTTCTCTGACACGTTTTGCCCAACACTGCGTGCCTCAAATCGATACAGACGAGGCCCAACGTTCCAAAATGTTGCCTCCATCACTATCATATAAATTTAACCCGTTAGAATAGCTTTCCTCCGATAAAACTTCCTACAAACTGAACTGCTCCTCCTGGTCGCCATATTACTCCTTACATAATCTACTGTTGCGCAATGTTTGTGTTCCCCCGCTTACGTCACGAGGGCTCGCTAATGTCTTCACCGGAAGTGAGGTTTTGTTCAAAAATGTCGTTTTTGACCCTTAAAAACTTCGAATTGGGTAAAATAAACGCTGAAATCGTATTTACTGACACTTTTTACGTCTAGTAAGAAAAACTTGTATTTTGGGGTTTACATGCCCTTTAAAACCTTTCACGACAAACGATTTTAAATAAGCTTATTCCAGACTTCATAGGTTAACTTTAAGATTACTGTGTAGAAACTGAAATATATATCTAAATGCCATCAACTAATGACAAATAGTAATTTGAAAACATACCTTAATTTATCTTAATACCACTAATCCAAGGACACTAATCACGTTTACAAAAACATATACCACGGGGTATCGTAACTGCGATCAGGAAGAGAAATCCCAATGCGGATTGCTTCATGCTCATAGCACAATACCTCTATTGCATCATCTTTACATGACCAGAGATTGCGTCATGTCAACCGTGGGATCGAATAACGAGAAAAGGTCACACAACAAAATTTAGCACATTTTGCAACAACACAGCTGTTCACTGCCGTGGGACATTTGTCTTTGCTTTTTCCAATGCGATTACTGTAATAAACTAAATACATCTACGCACTTACACGACACTACAGAAAGAATGTGGAAGAGAAATTCTCTACTGGCTAATTTTAGACCGAGATGCGATAACATCATGTCAACCGTGAAGAGGACTAAGGCTAGCGACATGAAAAAAAAAGTGCATTTCTTGAAGCGGCTCGATGCCCATGATGCATCGGCCGCTTAATAAGAATGCTTCATTGGCAAAGTTTGAAGGAAATTCGAGTACTGAAACATATCGAAAGTCATGTTGGAAATTCGACCGTAAGCAAAAATTTCACCCACTCGCAAGCTCTTTTGCCAACCAAACAGGCCACGCAAGAGTGATATTGGTGCACGTGATCAAAAATGACGTCTATGTATATCAACAAGAAACATCGCTATTTCACCCGCGCGCAGAGGTCAACGTAACTTTGCTTACGCCAAGGACCAACCAATGTCTCATGCTTGGCTCACTTTGTTTTTCTTAGCGCGAGAAAAATGCAAACCCGGCCTACGAAAAAGTCGAGCGGCGAGCAACGATGCGCGTAGTTAATTTCAAAAATTAATAAATTTCCGATCGATCCGTCGACTAATGATCGTGTGGCGCATGGCGCGGCGAGGTCACATACACCAATTCATGCTCAACTTTTAATTATTCGGTCGATCAATTGTTCGTAGATCCGTGTAGCTGGTATAGATTTTAGGGCTACGAACATTGTTTGTGCATAACATGCGATCAGGCCTTCTTTTACTTTTCTTTCTTTTCGCGGAGAGAACGAGAGCGCGGAGAGAGAGGGAGAGAGAGAGAGGGAGAGAGGAAAAGGAACGCCTGATACAATTATTTGCCGATTCGCTTTCCATCCACTTGTCAATGATCTGTCAAGACTGCTGTCAGCTGTCAATTTTCAAAATCTACGTTACAGTTCGTGACATTTGTACACTTGCCGTTCTCTTGAATTCGGTCTTCTGGCATTCTTTGCTTCAAGTGAATTTCTAACGGGCAAGATATGTTGTATTATGAGGAGGATAGAGCCTTCGACTGTGTTTTTACCATCAATTCAGTCCGAAAACAGCACTGACTACGATTGCGTTACACGACACAAATTTGCATAATAACGTCCTGGACATGTCTAGTCAGTCGTTATGGTCGAATGATTCCATGATTCCGTTTAGAAAGCTTCAACCGTTTTGAATGTAAGATCTTTGTATTGGCTTAGTAATGATTCAGAAGAGTCCTTCCCTTCACAAAAGGCGGTAGCGGAGTGGGAAAGTAGTAGGCCTTTCTTGTACTTTACAATCGGTGCGTGCACGCCGGATTGACAAAAGCCTTATTAGGTACGCATGATTGACGGAAGTGTATTGCTACACTGCGAGCAGTCCCTCTTTCTTTCTGATATCGAGCGCGAAGCGCGCGAGTGAGCGGAAATCGAGCGGGAGATGGGCCGAGCGGAAGTGAGTCACGATGTGAGAAGAGCGAAAGATTCGCCGCTCGGCCCATCTCCCGCTCGCTCGCGCTTCGCGCTCGATTTCCGCTCGATATCAGAAAGAAAGAGGGACTGCTCGCAGTCTAGTGTATTGCCAACTTCACATATTTACAAAGAACCTCTCAGTCGTATCATACAAGTAAATAATTTTTTTATTATATAGACACAAGTGTTTTACTGGAAAATAGACCACTCGTAAAATTCATACGAAACTACATCCGGGACCCGAGTGGCGTATTTTCCATATCCTCACTAGTGAGGATATCGATGACGTAATTTCCCGCTTTTGCATGGCTTTTTGTGCAAAGCTGCCAAACGCCGGTTGAAAAATGGCGAGCGATAGATTCGTGAATTCACTTGAAGCTGACACGCAAATCGTTCACCGAGGAGTAGGAAAATGTTAACATGAAGAAGAAAACTTCATATGACTTAAAATTATTCAAGGAGTTCCTTGAAAGTGAAGTCGAAAGGAGAGAAATTCAAGAAAGTCCAGCCATCGAGTTGCAAGAGTTCGCGGATAAAGTTTGTGCTTTTGTGGTTTGTCTATATAATAAAAAGAAAATTACACGGCGGCTTGAAGATATGAATTTTATTTTCTCGTGGTAAAAACAATATTTTACTCATTCGCTGCGCTCATTCGTAAAATATTGTTTTTACCACTCGAAAATAAAATTCATATCTTCGCGCCGCCGTGTAATATCCTCTATATATTTTTTTGTTAATATTTAATTGAAGTAAAAGCCGCCAAACTTTTCAACTTTGCCTTAAATTTATCTGGGAACAATTTAGTATGGCACGTCATTGTTCTCGGAATTTGCTGTTACCATGCCAACCGTATTTGACACGCATGGTTTTCCAAAGTTGGAATTTTCCAGTTTTTTAAGGAAGAAAATAACTTTCTGGAAATAACTTTCACCTTTTTTATCATTTTAGCATTTTTTTATTGCTTCTGATTATTATTGAGTCATTTTAGGTGGTTTTCAGACGTTTTGGAAAAATCAAGAAATCCAAGATGGCGGCTGTTCGAACTAGTTTTTGTTTTAGAATTGGTACCTCTTAGTGAAAATGAATTCGAGCCACACCCACCAAGTGAGTTTCTGGTACCTTTTAGGGGTTCCTTTCGAAATTTCCGACGATAACCCCCGTCACTTTAATTTTATATGGGAGCCCGTCATTCCTGTTGACACGTTTCAGTGTGGTCTCTACACAATATTTTATGGAGAAAGGAGCAACCAGGAGATTCGCTAAACAACTAGAAATATTTCAGAGGAAACTAGTAACTTTAGTAGCCTACAGACGGGTCTTTTTCCGTCTTATTTTACTGTAGGAAGGCAAAAGGCAAAGTGATCATCCAGCACTGTGGTGGATTGATGGTGCTGGCAGTGAAGTTAAATGGAGCTATCAAGATGTTGCTATGAAATCGAAAAGGTAAGATACCATATTCCCAAACAACAATTACAATTTGAAAGCCAACGTAGGGGGTTAATGTAAAAACGAAATAGGCGGGTTTCGTTTCAGCACATAATTCTGAAAATACTAACTAAGCACGAAAGGTGTTTAACATGCGAAAAGATACTTGTTTTATTATACATTAAAGACACTAAATTAACATTTTGGGGTAAACTTTGCAGTGTTTTGTAGTTTTATTTCTTTCGCCGATTGTGGAATCTATTAGCTATCTATGAAGCAGACGGCTCGTGGCACGCATGTATATCATCACTCCTGCATAAGTATCCATGTCTGTAGGTATTGACGCCCAATTTCATGCATAAATCCTACAGTCTTTTGAAATGTCATATATATAGATATATGTATCTGATCATAATTCGATGCCAGGGTGAATTACGGTTTACAATGTATGCTCTCAGCCCGAATGAGAATCAGTAGAGATAGTGGACAAAATGTACAATAATAAACCGTACCTGTTTTGTATTCCTTGATTTCACTCCACGTGATATTCAGCTGAAGTATCTGCAAATCTACCAAAGGCATATCGAGGGACTGCGTTCACGATCGAAGGCATAACCGAAATTCACTCGAAATCCCCCCCCCCCCCCCCAAAAAAAAAAAATAATAAAAATAAAAAATAAAAAAAATTCATTCATTTTTCTCTTCTTTTCAGGACTGCTAAACGTGCTCTCTACAGCAGCCGATATCAAACCAGGAGACCGTGTGATGGTGATATTACCCAGAATCCCCGAATACTGGCTGATTCAGGCTGCGTGTTTAAGAACAGGTATCGTACATACCACAAAGCGAGTTTTCGCCGTTATAATTCCGTTTTGGGTTATTTTTGTTATATATATCTTAGGCGAAGCCAAATAAAATAAAATAAAATAAAAGAACTTTCAACGTTCAACAGCCAACAGGGTTGATCCTCTTCAGATCTTCTCAATTGAAACAAAAAAAACTAAAAAGTAAACAGATAAATATAATCGGAAAAATATATCATCTAATTAAGACTACGTATCCAAACTCCCGTTAGGTTATGATTTTCTTTGTTTTAACTTGATGGATTTATTAATGAGTTTTGAGATGGGTACAGAAGGAATGGTTCATTTAAACATTTAAAGTGAAATAAATTACATATACTTTTCAATAGCTTTACACCAATCTAAACTATATGTCAAATAAAATGACACGTACCGTTTCACTAAACTGGACATAAACGTTCATCAAGCGACGATCATCTCTTTACAGGTGGCGTATTTGTGATAATGGCAAACAATATTGGTCCAAAAGAACTTCAACGGAGAATCTTAAGGTCAAAACCAGTGTGTGTGGTTGCATGTCCTTGTGATCAGGTTGACTCTGAATTGCTGGATGTGGTCGATCAGGTTTGTAATAAACACACATTTTAACGACACCCTGTCGTGCGTGTGTCGTTTAGTGCCGTGTATTGTCGTGTTGTGTCATTTCGTGTCGAGCATTGTCATGTTGTGTCATTTCGTGTCGTGTCGAGCAATTTCGTGTTGCGTCATTTCGTGTCGAGCATTTTCGTGTTGCGTCATTTCGTGTCGAGCATTGTCGTGTTGTGTCATTTCGTGTCGAGCATTCTCGTGTTGTATCATTTCGTGTCGAGCATTGTCGTGTTGTGTCATTTCGTGTCGAGCATTGTCGTGTTGTGTCATTTCGTGTCGAGCATTGTCCGTGTTGTATCATTTCGTGTCGAGCATTGTCGTGTTGTGTCATTTCGTGTCGAGCATTGTCGTGTTGTGCATTTCGTGTCGAGCATTGTCGTGTTGTTTCATTTCGTGTCGAGCATTCTCGTGTTGTGTCATTTCGTGTCGAGCATTGTCGTGTTGTGCATTTCGTGTCGAGCATTGTCGTGTTGTTTCATTTCGTGTCGAGCATTGTCGTGTTGTGTCATTTCGTGTCGAGCATTGTCGTGTTGTTTCATTTCGTGTCGAGCATTCTCGTGTTGTGTCATTTCGTGTCGAGCATTGTCGTGTTGTGCATTTCGTGTCGAGCATTGTCGTGTTGTGTCATTTCGAATGGAGCACTGTCGTTTTGCGTTTTTGTGTGTCGAGACTTGTCGTGTTGTGTCATTCCGTTTCGACTGTACTGTTTGCGTCGTGTCGTGTACTACTGTGTTCGTTCGTTGATGCCGTTCTGTGTTTTGTCGTGTCAGGTTTCATTCTATCATGATGTTGTGATTTTCCATCCCGAAGCTTGGCGAGGTGGATGCATTTGCTGTGTTTACTTGGGAAATCGAGTTGTGTCTCGATCGTTTCTGTACTTATTGAAATAAACTATTCTTTGTTGTTGACGTTATTGTTTCTAACAGTATTTCGGAAACTTTCACCTCTCAATAAAATGTTATTGTTTATTCCTGTTATTATCGTTGTTATAGATTACTACCTCTGGTAAAGTCGATATAAGAAGCAGAATTTTGGTCAACAGAATAAAACATGAACAAAGGTAACCTAAAAGCTCAAGCGCTTTCTCTAACTGCGATGATTTCATTAATAATATTAATGTTTCCTTTTCCTAATGAATCAGCTGTGTACTGTGTTCCTGTAGGGAAGGATGGCTGTCATTTGAGGATCTCTTTCATACGGCAAGCGCTGATTTCCAGGTAGTTTTATTTATGTATAGTTTAAAAACTCGCAGCAGTTTTTTTTATCAGGTATAATGCAGTGTGTACCTCAATACTTTTCGAACTGAGTGAACACATTGTTGGTATGCGGGTTGGTTTTCATGATATTTTGTTTGTATATATTTAGCTGAGCTCAAATAAAGAGAATACAACAACAACAACAACAACAACAACAACTTTATTCAATTTTATAGATATAATTTACATGAGTGCTTGCTCCCGCTACTAGTTACAAAACTAATCGAGGCGGGAGCAAGAGTTAAAATAAAAACAAGATTAATACAATTATATACATTTAAATACAATAGGAAATACAATACATTGTAGTATTGTCATAGTTTATGTTTCTTCTTTAGTCTGTAAAGTCATTAAGCTCTGCACCCACTTGTCTATTCCACACAAGCGGCACAAACGGAAATGCCAAGATGGCCGAACATTCTCAAGCCAGCATGGGACTGGGAAGTGCAGGATTGCGACAGTACGTAAAACAAAATAATCACTTATCATTCATCAAATTAAAACAAAGGAAATCAGAATCGTGACGGATCTGATCTTATTAGGAGGTTGCTAATAATTTACAGTATCCTGTCTTTGACATTGTCTAACAGCTAGCCTGCTGATACTGACATAGAACTTTTGTCATAATTGTAATCGAACATTGATATTGAGAATATGATACCACCACGAGACAGTAATTCATCGTATTTCCAATCACCTCAAATGTTGTCAAAATTACTCCGCTGCTCGTATTTTCAACTCCTTTCTTGGTGTTTGGAAATGCGATGAAACACGCTCTTGTTTGATATATTAAACAACAACATATAGGGCAAGCTAACAAAAGAAAATCGAGAATCGTTGAAATTTTATGAAAATTTCTGAAGATAACCTTATAATTCCAATTCTCTTTTGAAGAACCCTGAAGATGGTCGAAGTGTCCGAACATAGTCTGGTATTGTCAGAACATTTAAGATTATCGATAACTTCCGAATACTAGTTTCCGAAAATTTCCTCAACGTCCAGCAAGCATAACAGAATTTTGATCGATTGTCTATTACAACCATTTAAAAGTTATTATTATAGTTATTATCAAATTTAAGGTCGCGGGGGACAGGTTCCGCTCATCAGTATGCAGTTATGAAAAGAGTAACTATGCACGAAGTGCGACGAATGATACCGAAAACAAGCGAAATATTCATGACCAGGCTCCTTAAAATATTCTGTTTCTGCATCAATAATCACACGTGCAAAGCACTGTCTGGAAAAATACAGGATTAATTGGAACACATTGTGCTTTTCTGCAATAGCCCGTGGATTTAAATTAGCAAAATTACCGCATAATTATATTTTTTGTATTCGTGTTTGCTCGGGAAGCCTTCGGAAGCGTAAAAACAAGCAATTTTGTGTCCAAGAATTCAGCGCGGATATAGAATTTGATGAGCTGACACGGCAGGGAGGTAAACTAGGTGTATTGTAGATTGTCATATCTGACGCAACATTTTGAAGTAGGCTTTCAAAGGGAAGATTGAAGGCTTCAAATTCCAACATGGTAAATTTTACTCCTTTAAAAGCTAATAACTTTCAATGAAACTCGAAATCACAAAATCGGCGTCAGATATGACACAATAGAGGTTTTGACTGATCACTGAGTGGTAAAACCAAGTTGCTTTGTGTTCTTCCCAAGGAGAAACCTTGGACACAAAATCAGGTTTTACCAAATTTTAAGCGAAGTATAGCTTAGAGTATTACCGTAAAGCGGGATTCATTGAATAATATACAGTCCTGGTAAACTTCCGTTATTCCCCAATACATCTGTTAAGTTTTAGAGGAATCGGCTTCCAAACGTCCAAAATATAAAGCTTTTAAAAGTAACACTTCTACCAAAATTTTTCCTTATGAATTTATTCATGTACAGGTATCACCCGCGACCTTAAGACAGTCGGGCCTCTTGAGTTATTTGAACGACGTCTCAACTGAAAAAACTCCATTGAGCAGAATTTCTTGGTGTACAGGCCAAGCCCGCCATAGCTCAGAAACCCCCTGTATAAGGTCATTTAACCCTATTCTGCCTGGGCTTTTTTTCGTTCCTGAGCCTGGGGGGGGGGGGGGGGGGGGGCAGATAGTGCCCCCCTATGTATCTCGAAAAGTATTGAAACTTACATGGTGTGTAAAGCATCCGAACATCTTTATTTTAGTGGCAGTCACGTGTCAATTATGATGTCATACACGCCACAATGACGTCATACGTTAAAAAAATCCGCCCTCTTGGATCCTAAATCTTGGATTTCTAAATTGTTCAGAAATATTAGGAAATCTCCAAATTTGTTTTGAAAAAATCAAGAGAAATATAAAGATGCTAAAACGGCAAAGATTTTGGAAAGATTTCATCGTATGAAAACTGAAAATTAAGCTAAAAAAACAACAAATTTGGGTAAAACGATCTGTATCTCGAAAGTTATTTGTGCTATAAAAATGAAACTTATGTGCTGTATAAAGCATTAAAACCTGTTTATTTTAGTGACAATCACGAATCAAATGTGATATCATATCACGCCAAAATAACGTCATACTTTTAAAAAGTCCGCCATCTTGGATCCGCCATCTTGGAGTTTTAAATTGTTCAGAAATGTCAGAAAATCACCAAATTTGATTTGAAAACATCAAAAACAATATAAGGATGCAACAATTGCAAAGATTTTGGAGGAAACTATTCGTAGAAAGCGGAAATCTCATGAAAACTGAAAATTAAGCTGAAAATACCAAATTTGGCTAAAACGGCCTGTCAAAACTTGGTTGCCATGGAAACATCAAGTCACGTGATCAAAATATTGACATACCAAAATGTTCCCAGATAAGGTTTGTCTATGATTGCTTGAATGCTCTTTAAGTACGATAAATTTGAAGTCAGCGCGGGCACTTTCTGCCCCCCCCCCCCCCACCCCCGGCAGAATAGGGTTAACGAGCTGGGTAGGGGTCACAGTACAGATCCGTTTCTTTGAAGGTGACTTCAAAAGAGCATTACTTCTTTTTCAGTTACCGTTTTGTAGAAACAGATTTAAATTGGACTACTACCCCTACCGGTTGGTCAGTGCTTCCTTTCATGGGCTTGTTCTCGGCTTGGTCTGTTGGGTCCGGATCGTTTGTTCATTACAAGAATGTGACGACCAGAGAAGCATTAGACACCCTTCAGAAGTATCCATAACGCAAGCTCAATTTAGGCCTTCATTTTACATGACTGCGTTGGATGAGGAGGATCTGAAAAGCTTCAGCTTTCCCAAAACTATACCGTTGTGTCGTCGGGGGAGAACCTGCGAACAAACACATGATACGTAGATGGAAAGAAGAAACACGAGTGGAAACTCTGTAACTGTTATGGACAAACGGAAATGGTACGTTGCTAAACTGAGATAAATGCATGTCACATGACACAATGGCACTCGGTGCAAAACGGTAGTTTTTGGTAGCAGGCGATCACGATTTCACAGAATTTCTTCTGAGGGGAAATATTTGTTTTTCATTTTATAGTTTTATTTTGGTTCATTACGGCTTTAGGGAAACGGTTGGTTGAATTATTGTTCTCGGACATGGCCCAGCAAAATTAGCACAAAAAAATGGCTGTTGTCGCTCTTCATTGCCCATTCCCACCCCTTACCTTTTAAGACTGTCTTGTTTGAACAACTGCCTCTCCAACAAAGGTAAAGATTTGACAAAAATATGAAACACTATGTGCCACTTTATTGTACAGACCACATATGCTTACCACAAACGAAATATGTCTCAACATGTGAGGCATATCTGGCATTTACAAGCCATCAAATATTTTTTTCTCGCGCGCGGTTGGTCTAAAACACTTCACGTGATGCAGCCAAAACTGGGGAATATCCAATGATATCCCCCATTTTCCAAATCTTTAATTTTACGTTCAGTTTTCGTCCCAAATAAATTGTTTGAATACAATTTAATGTTTTGAACAGACTAGCAATATTTGAACGCCGACAGAATTAAAGTACTCGAAAAGAGCGAGCTGGCCTTTGGGTAAAAATATTTGAAGGATAATGAACACAATAGCCTCCTTATCGTTGTCATGGTAATATATATTTTACTAAAACATACATCATGACAAATTACAATCCAAGCCCCTTGACTGGTGTAAATTTCACATCGAAAATCTGTATCGAAACAACTTAAAATAGTCGACCTTTCCCATGACCGCCACTTTACGTTTAAATCATGGTACTAGCCAGAAGTACTATGTAATATTATTCCATCTGTATGTTTGCTCGCCCTGCCAGTCCGAACGGCTTTTATCGCTCATTCATGTGAGGGAAAGGAGTTAAACGTTTTACCTTCCAGCCAAACGTTTATTTAACTTTAAGGTTAGAACATAGGATGGACCACAGGTTACCAGAAATGTTCGTGATTTCAATTTAAATTTCAAAAAACAATGCCAATCTTTTAAAATAAAAAAAAGTTACGTTTCATCTCTCTTTGCAGAATATTTTAGCTATGCCGAGAGAATCTTTAGATGACTCGCGATACGATTCTGTTGGTAAAACCCTTTCCTGGAATCGACATGCTTGTAAGTAAAAAGCAAAGGTTGTTTGTCAACTGTTTTATGTGTGGTTGTTTGGCAACTGCATGAGAGAATGACCAGGTCAGTCCCCTTTATTTTATACCTGATCACGTCAGTTTCTGAAGCCTCATGTACACGAAGTACTTCTCAACCTCTGGCATGTACATACTGTTTATAATTACAGCAGGGTATTCTTTTCATCTTTTCAAATTAGATAGTCTGACGTCTAACATGCCTGAGAATAATAGACTATCATATTGCAACGGATTGAATTTGCAGTTCAGTCACAGCTAACAGAACATCAAGCCTTTCAGTAGGAACCAGTGGCGGATCTAGGGGAGGGGCCCGGGTCCCCTTTTGTGGGTGAAAATACTTATGGCCCGAAGAGCCGAACATTTTTTGGGCCCCACCTTATAAACAGGTCTGGAACCGCCACTGTAATATGTACTTGAAATACAATTTTAAGGCGCCCCCTCCTCTTGAGTGACTGATTTTACTTTGAGCCCCCCCCCCCATCCTTGCCAGTGATTTTTGATTTTACTTTATGCCGCCCCCCCCCCGCCCCCTCCCCTCCACCCATGGTCCCCCCCCCCCCCCCCCCCCCCCCCCCCCCTTCCTAAATTGCAATAAATTATTGACGCTGGGTTTGATATCGAGACCTTTTTATTATATTCTTCACTTCCCTGTCCTCATCAACCTAATTTTTTTCCCTTTTTACGTTTCAGATTGTTGACGATAAGGACCAAGAAGTGCCTCCAGGTACACTTGGAAGAGTTGTGATTCGTGTGAAGCCTTACCGCCCTGTTGGAATGTTCACTCGTTACGTGGTAAGAAAATATAACTGTGATTTGAGAATTTTATTCAAACTCGGATCTGCATATGAAATGCTGTTTTTCTTTCTGTATGGAGAGTTTTTAATATCTTTCAGAACAGTATTGCGTTGGAGATGGGTGTACAAAGAAGAAATTAACAAATCCTGCTTGCTAATTTTGTTTCGTAAAGCGCAGTGAACTCTCTTTAAAGAGGAAAAGTTCCGGGATTTGTTATTGCCATAATTCAATTATTTGACTGTAATAAATATCAGATTTCGAGCGATTATGTGAGACGAATTTTTAAAATAAAATGACAAGGTACTTTGTTTCTTGCAGGATGAACCTGAAAAAACTTTAGCATGTTATTCTGGGGATTTCTACGTGACAGGTGTGTAGCAGCTGCTCTCTGCTACGTTTCCTGAAGTATTTAGTAAATTATTATTTAGTTCATGTAGAAACTTAACTGCACATTCAGCTTGCCACTTTACAAACGAGAAGGGATCTCGGAATTTGTTCGTACAGATATATAAAACGGAACCAAACCGTTTGAATGTCTGTTAAAGAGTTGATTCAGAATAACAATCGTCTACTGAAACCTCTGAACTTGAAACGTTAAAGGAGCTACGTCACGGTTTGTGCATCGTGAAAAAATTGGCCAATTGTTTCAAGTTTGCCATTCACAATCCGTCTTAATCTTTTCCATCCTCAACCATCCTTGTTCCTGTTTGGTTTATTATTACTTCTTTGTTCTTTTTCTACCTTAGTAAACTGTTATTTTGAGGCTTTCTTCAATTTGAAGGTGATTTTGCAATTCTCGAAAAATGACTTAAAATATTGTGACATAGCTCCTTTAAATATTGAGAACGATATCATCCAGTCAATGACAAGTTACTCAGAAAAATATGCATGGGAAAATACGTTAAATATTACAACTCAGAGCTATTTAAATACTGCAGTGTTAGACAGATATTGTTTGCAGTCAATTTAATTGAAATTCATTAATCTAAATAAATGAAGTAAATTTTCGCGGATTTTTGTTCCAGGAGTTTATTTTTACGGGATCTGATTCTCGCGGATCGTTGGAAAACCCACGAAATTCGTGAAAATTGGATCCCGCGAAAATTTCATGCCACACGGTACTGGTTTCTAAAATGTCCGTCCGTCCGTCCGTCCGTCCGTCCGTCCGTCCGTCCGTCCGTCCGTCCGTCCGTCCGTCCTGTCCGTCTGTCTGTCTGTCTGTCTGTCTGTCTGTCTGTCTGTCGTATTTGTCTGTCACTTTGTCTGTCAATTTGTGTCCTTTTGTCATCATCTTAGCTCAGAAAGGCTTTCCATGAATCGAATTCGTAATCGTAATCGTTAACCGTTCGTTATGGTAAACTAAGAAACAAATAAGGCTCGGGTAATGATTTTACAGTAGTTATAACGTTCCTCGTGTTTAATAGGTGATTTGGGTCGAATGGATGCTGACGGTTATTTTTGGGTCGTCGGAAGAGCTGATGACATGATCTTCAACGACGCGTGAGGAAATAATACATATGTGTTATTGAATTAGCTTGTTCGGTCCGTATTGGATATTGGTCGAGTTCTTTTTTTACAATAAACTTGCAAAAAAAGAACGAGACCAATATTCCCCAATACGGACCGAACAAGCTAGTTCAATGAAGTATTTTAGTGTAATGGCTTTTTTAAAACTTTGCTGATAAATTAATACAACCATTCTCGGCTAATGCGCGCGTGTCAACGTTAAGCATATTCTTGCATTTTTCAGGCCACTCTGCGAAGAACGAAAAGGAAAAATGGGATTTTTATTATTTTGAAAAACGTTGCATGTGTGCACTTGCACGTGCCCCAAACTCTTAATTATAGCGGACTTCCCGCACATGCCAGGTCTGCCGAACTATGGAATTTTTTACCATCCAATTTGAAATCCTGTCATTCACTTACACAATTTAAATCCTTCTTATATTCATTATATTCATCAAAATTACCTACTTACCATCCCCCTGGCTACACCCTCACCTAATTTAATTTCATAATCAGCAATGTAATAATTAGTATTTTTCTAGTATTTAGTAGTATTTTCTATATGTAAATGTTTTAATTCTATACGTATTTTCATAAAGGAGTCAAGTGGAACGAAAGTTCTGTTCCTCTCTCCCGCCACTATTTTTTTTTTAATTTTAAATTTTTAACTTTTATTTAACTGTAAGATTATTTGTAAATTATCATGGCAAACTCATTAAACTAAACTAAACTAAACTAAATAGGGTAGTAATGGTACATTGCCTCATATGCCTAAAGTAGCGAACCAATCAGATTGTCAAAAATTGCAATATCCTGTGGTGAGTATATTATAATTAACAATAGACCTTATTCATAAATGGTCGCCCTCCAATTTGTTGTTTGATTAGGTTTTCAAACAAATTGATAACATCACATGATTGCGGAGCACTGCAAGATATATCATCTTTAGAAGTTTGAGTATATTTGGTTAAACGGCTGCAAAGTTATGGTTCATCAGTTCAAATTTAAGACATTTGTATAGGGATATTTTTCATGTTGTTTCCAAAATTGAAAATTAAAGGCTATAACTTCTCCTCGAATATGAATATGGCCTTGAAACTGCACATAATGAATCAATTTGACATGATCTTTCTTGTTATTTGATTAATTCTTTAGTCTACAGTATTGAGAATCACATTGAAATCTTAAGGTCCTTGTGCTGGAAATTAAAGGATAGCCCCCATCTAAACGTCCCAAGGAAAAGATGTGCAATACATTTGTAATTGGCTGTTATTCATAGATTCCTCCAGAATAATTAATTAGATTGAGAACTCGTTCAAATGCCTCCTCTATCATAAAACATTATGATTATTCTACTAAAATAAAAACGTGTCTTTCATAGTGACATAGTCTCGCTAATCTAAACAATGTTTTTAGGACTGAACATTAATCCCTGTGAGGTGGAGAACTGTCTTAAAGGACATCCTGCAGTACTGGACTGTGCTGTGGTCAGCAGTCCTCACCTAATGGGACAGGTATGCCATAAATAGAATCATATCGGCGGAACAAAAACTGGTTAACTAATTTTTCTACGGAATTGTCTTATTTTATACTAGCTGAGAACCCCGTAAAACATGCACATGAATTACGGTGAAAGCGGCGATCCAGCAGTGCCCATCTCATCCCCCACTCGTCGGGCAGTTTGCACACGTTTGAGTCTCCTGGGGTTTTTTTTTTTTTAATTCTTTTTTTTTTACCTTAATTAATTAATCATGACTTCGTGGACGGTCGTGGTAACTGGCTCTCAGGATGTCAAAATGAGATGTTAGATCCACAGAAAGATCGGTAGCTGTTCTCTGTGCCTTGTTTTAGCCTAAATTATAAATTTTGAATGAGCACAGAGACGCAAAATGTGCTTTCTTTTGAACTGTAGCATGGGGCATTTGAACAGCTAAATTGTCTCCACCGTGAGGCATTTGGCCATTTTTATTTAAATGCTAGTGTACGTGAGTTGGCCGGGGTGTGGGTACTAAAGTAAAGAAAATCAAAGTAAAGTAAAGTAAGAGTAAAACCTTTATTTGAGTGTCAATGGGTTTAGCTCTTGTCAAACTAATTGGGGACACTGTACCTGCTGGATTTGACTGATGCATAAAACGGTTCTGCGCTTTTCCAAAAGCGTAAGTGTTAAAAACTATGAAATATATTAATTTGAGTTTCAGTTTTTGCCTATATCCATTTCATAGTGATTTATTCCGTGGATAGCGTTATCTATCCTTTCAGCAATCGGGTTCTGGAGATAAGATACAATTCTACACTAATTATTGTTCACGATTAACGCCTACTGACTATGTGGACATCCACATTGTTTCTGAAATCGGCCTCGTAACACATGACTAAAATTCGGCTCTGATTTGACAAGTTGGTATGCATTCGACAAATTTGCGGAAATTAATTGTTTGTTTTTTCAAACTGTAATCCAATTTGCATTCCAATAATCATTTATTGATCAAAATTAGAGAATCTAAAGACATAACAACTTTTAAACGGTCATTAAGAGGGCATGCCTTTTAGATCTTGTAATGTGAGGAAATTTTAAATTTTAAATGAAATTTTATATTGATTCGATCTTGCGACAAAGTAGGAGGGGGAGGGTAACGTTAGTCTGAACGATATTTTTAATCATTGTATCATATTTTATCATGGAAGATACAATATAGAAAAGGTTTTTAATATTATATATTTAATGTATGTAATAATTTATACCATTTTACTTATTTATAATTTCACGTTCACGTTTTAACAAGCTTCTCAGCTCCTCGGTGATACGTGGTTAAATAAAGTATCTTATCTTATCTTAATCATGTTCTTGGATTTTGCAATCCATGGTTTTGGAATATCTGGAGTGTCGAATGCTTCACATACATGTATGTGAAATTGTTGATTTTGTCGACCATTTTTATTTCTGTAGACAATAAAAGCGTTCATTGTATTGTCAAGTGGCTTCATAAACAGAAACCATGATGAATTGATAAAAGAGCTACAGGATCACGTGACTTACAACACTGCTGCATGGATGTGTCCAAAAAAGGTAATGCCATGTCATTTCAGTTCTTCTATATTCTCGAACCTGTAGTCCCTGTCATACCAACCATAGCAGTTTAGCAAAACCAGGATTAAAAATTAGAAGTAATTATAAATTTTATTTAAACACATGCTTCACATGTATCAGTTTTCGTTTGAAAATCCGATGAAAACGGTCACCGAAAACGCAAACTTCTGAAAACGCTTTCCAATGTGGAAACTTTTGAAAATTGGACACCCGAAAACGGAACTTTTTGAGAACGATGACGTCAAGAGGTCGAATTCAGTTCACTGCGCATGCGCATGCTTCAGTCAACTTGGCGGACATTCACAGGCTAGCATCTCTCTTACTTGGTTCGATTTCGAGCTTAATTGCATGTCTGCAGCTTGATGTTGCTCTTCTGAATTTGCAAACACACTTCAGGAGAAGAAGGCTGAATATATCGAGAGTACTTTCACTATCAGCTTCAAAAGTCCACTTGAAACGACTCGGCAGAGGAGAAAGAAGACCTCGACAGAAAGCGATAAAAAGCCACAAACAACTCGCAGGCTCGGCTAAACTCAGTGGTGCGCATGCTCTTTTGAGGCATTTGAAACGTTTTCAGTCGTTTTTGCGTATACGTGTGGACGGGCAAAAACGATTCGAAAACGCTACGTGTGGACGGAGAAATTTTGAGAAACGGAAAGACACTTGCGTTTTCAAACGAAAACGGATACGTGTGGACGGGGCGTTACTAACCAGCTAACTGCAACCATTTGTTTTTAATTTGCCTACAATTTTCTATCATTATCATTATCAGTATGTATTTATTTATTTTTTAAATTGAATCGTCTTTACTTATTTTATCGTTCGCATAATGATTTTATCTTTGATGCCCACATTGAACCACTATTAAATCTCATTTTATTTTACAGGTGGAATTTACAAAGGATCTTCCTAAAACTGTTATAGGCAAGGTCAGCAGACGAGAACTGAAGAATAGAGAATGGAGTACACAGTGAATAAAGAACAACAGAACAAGTAAAGTAAAGAGAGTGATACAAGAATTGGAAGAGACCGCCAAATTCTTTATAAATGTGTGTTCTTGTTTGCATCGATGTAGCTGGTGTTCAGCAATATAATTGTTAACATCACTCCATTTCTCGTAGCTCGATTATGTTCAGTCAGCCTCCTGTTAAGTTTTCTACCAGTCTGACCGATGTAAGTAGCCTGAACGTTGGAGCAATATTATTGATCTTGTATACTACTTCCTGTCTGTCGTTAGGTGTAACGGTCAATAAATTTTGTAACGGTAGTTATTGTTCGTAGTTATCGGTCAGAGGACTGGGCTTCTAAAGACTTCCAAAAGTAAAGGTCCCTCTAAAGTATCAGAGTATGCAAGGGTACGGTGGCGATGCAAATACTGATGTGATATTACGTCACTTTTGGTATAGAAAAAGGACTAAAGAATGCAAAAACCAAATAACCCGGCAAATAACGATGAAACTGTACAACCACAACGTGCAGGTCTATCATCGTCTATCATCCATCGCTGTTGTTTTTGTTTTGTTTTTTCCAGTTAGACCATTTGTGCCCCTAAAATAGCACGCGCTGACGTAATAGAGCGCGAGTTGAGTAAAATAGAGCTCGAGTTGGAGCTGGGCGCAAGCGAGGGAGGAAAGGCGTGTCTCTTCCCTTATACTCGCGCGCTTACTCCAGAGCCTAGTAGGCTACCCTAAAATAACGAGCGATGTTACTGTCGGAAATAGTTTTACAATATTTTCGAAAACTGTCAAGTAATTAGTTCTAAAAAAACAATTAAATATAATTAAACTTACCATTCGTTCTATTGTCTTTGTTCTAAATGACATTCACACTCAACCTCGTTCCCAGGGTCTCTCTTCTTCCCGCTAAAAGCGACAGAAAAGAGCTTTTGGCGGGAAGAAGGGAGACCCTGGGAACGAGGTTGATTCAGATCATCACGTTATTATCTTGTTCTGCCTTGGGGGTGGGGGTAGGGATGGAGGTCAGAAAGTGCTGATTTCAAACTTAAAACTTACGCAATTTAACCGACAAATCAATTTTTTCGAGTTTAATTATGACATTTTTGAAAAGTCTTGAAATCGTAGATGGCGGATATATTTGTGGAGCATGCAAATGTCGCATTTCCTCTCACCTCACGCTCACCATTTGATCGTCAGAGGGGCCAGATCAATTTCTGAACATTATTCTACCAGGTTATGAGAATAAAAAGAACCTAATCATCTTTAGGCTAAGTATGGATTCCAAAGCAGTCATGTGCACGTGTTCTATCTTTACTTTGTTTTCCTTTCTCTTGGTATCCCATACACTGTATATACTATCGTTATTGATAGTCACGCAATGAAATCGGAGTATAGTATAGAGTCATTATGCGACAGGTCATTTGCTAGACGACCTTTAATCGCGCCAACTACACCAGATTAGACAGAAGCAACGGAGATTCACCAAATTTTGTATTGAGGTGAGTGTATCATAGCATTAGATACATGCATTGAAATGTGTTTTTTCAATTACTCGTTGCTCTTACACAAGAATTAGATTACCCTTGCTTCAATATCGAACACTAATGACATGAGGATGAGTCTGATTCATTTGTAATTGTAAGCGTACATAATTGTCTTTGCTTTACATATAACTGCAATAAACCCGTTGAAAGAATAGCTGTTAGTTTCAGACGTTCTGTCAGCTGCAGAATACTTCATAAATAATCGAATGACACGAATCCTCCCAAAAAAGAAACCGACATTTGTTTTTGACCGATCAGTTTCAACAACCTGAGTGTTCGTTATATAAAGTTATTATTAGTATCAGCTTTCTAGCCGACACGAACCTCCACGGATTTGCTTTTATATGCATGGATATGTCTATTCTGTTGAAGGTCTCTAAATGTTTTCGAGTCAAATCCATATTTTTTAAGTTACGTGATCAGAATATGATAGTCCCAAGGCTATAGAATCGCTCATATTTTGGGGCACTTATTAAAAGGGATGCCAAAGAAAGATAGAACGAAAGAAACGTCTCTGATATTTGATTAAATTCGGGGTTTTAAGCAAGCTATGACGTCATATAATTTCTTCAGTAGCTTTCTCCTGCTTTACGTGTTAACGTAATTAATCCCACGCTCGGAGGAGAGGCATCTACCAGGCATTAAATAAACATCTAGAATAGAAAATCCGGCCCGAGTAATTGCCAATCACAGCACGTAATATCTTTACAAGCTCTAGCCATATAATAAATATATCATCACGATATTTTCAAAACAATAGCCTAAGTAACACTGGCCTAGTATCAAGGCGATTGAAGATTTCAATGATGCCATTTACCTCCATGATGTCCGAACTGAATTATTGTCATTTTCATGCAGTCAAACTGATGGCTGATCAGGTTATCCGGGGAACTAAAGACTTTCAAGTTCCGGAGTACTTCAACTTTGCTGACGTCATAGACGAGTGGGCAAAAAATGAAAAGGTGAAAACATGTCTGCAATGTTACACGGTTAACCCAGTGGCGAGTGAGAGTTTAATTTGCTCATGATGACGAGTCTCGGACTTCCACAAAACTAGCGTAAATTTCATACACAGAATAAAAGTCAAAAGTTAAGTTTCTCAGAGAACATTCCGACATTGGCACTTTGCTTCTTTGCTTCCTTGCTTCCTTGCTTCTTTGCTCCCTTCAGTGCTTCTTTCGTTGATTGTTTCCCTCAACTACTGGTGTTTGCTTTGCTCGCTTGCTTGTTTGCTTCGTTTCTTGTTTGCTTGTTTGCTTGCTTGCTTGCTTGCTTGCTTGCTTGCTTGCTTGCTTGCTTGCTTGCTTGCTTGCTTGCTTGCTTGCTTGCTTGCTTGCTTGCTTGCTTGCTTGCTTGCTTGCTTGCTTGCTTCCTTGCTTCCTTGCTTCCTTGCTTCCTTGCTTCCTTGCTTCCTTGCTTCCTTGCTTCCTTGCTCCTTCAGTGCTTCTTTCGTTGATTGTTTCCCTCAACTACTGGTGTTTGCTTTGCTCGCTTGCTTGTTTGCTTCGTTTCTTGCTTGCTTGCTTGCTTGCTTGCTTGCTTGCTTGCTTGCTTGCTTGCTTGCTTGCTTGCTTGCTTGCTTGCTTGCTTGCTTGCTTGCTTGCTTGCGTGCTTGCTTGCTTGCTTGCTTGCTTGTTTGCTTCGTTTCTTGTTGCTTGCTTGCTTGCTTGCTTGCTTGCTTGCTTGCTTGCTTGCTTGCTTGCTTGCTTGCTTGCTTGCTTGCTTGCTTGCTTGCTTGTGTCTCCTTGCAGCTTGCCTTTGCTTTCTTGTATTTTCCACTATTCACCTCCACTTCGGTGAATAATTGTTAAATAGTCAAGGATAAGCTATTCCGTTTCGAACACCCTTCCTTGGATGCTTGCTAACTCCCACTGGGCTTGTTTCCTTTTATCCGACATGTTTCATGTCTTATTTCACTTTAGGAAGGCAGAAGGCAAAGTGATCATCCAGCCCTGTGGTGGATTGATGGTGCTGGCAATGAAGTTAAATGGAGCTATCAAGATGTTGCTTTAAACTCTAAAAAGTAAGATACCATGACAGTAAATGAGGTCATTGTTAACATAAAACACCAGGGGAATTTTCTAGATTGATATTTTTGTTACTATACAGCAGCTAAATAAAAAGGGAATAGTCAGTTAGAGATATTTGTTTCCGTTATATAGATGTAGCTAAGGCCCGTAAGAGACACCAAACAAGTTGTGAACAAATATTCTATTATTTCCTTTTCATCGTCGAAGCGTCATCTTTGACGTCACAGAACGGTACCTGGGTCCTGGCAGGACAAAACAACTTCAACTTGTTCTCATCTCTGATTTCTCGATGGAATGACTAGTACGCGATACACCTTTTTAAATAATTTATTTATTTGTCTTTTCTTTTCTTTTCAGGACTGCTAACGTGCTGTCCACAGCAGCCGATATCAAACCAGGAGACCGTGTGATGGTGATATTACCCAGAATTCCCGAATACTGGCTGATTCAGGCTGCGTGTTTAAGAACAGGTATCACTAAACTTTTGACCGAAATACACCAATCTAACCCCAATCTAAACTTTATGTCAAATAAAAAGCGACGATCATTTCTTTACAGGTGGCGTATTTGTGATAATGGCAATCAATATTGGTCCAAAAGAACTTCAACGGAGAATTTTAAGGTCAAAACCAGTGTGTGTGGTTGCATGTTCTTGTGATCAGGTTGACAATGACTTGCTGGATGTGGTCGATCAGGTTGTAATAAACACACATTTTAACGACACCAAAGCTGTTATGCAGACCTACGTAATTTCCACCCGGGAATTTCCATTGGACAGTTCATTTTTTTACAAATTCATTTAAAGAGAGTTTTTTCCCCGGAACATTTAAAAGCATAAATATAAGTGTTTGACCAGATTGGTGAGTAAGTAGAAGTGTTTCAGTCGTGTCATATTTCTTGATGTTGTGATTTTCCGACGCGAAGCTTGGCGAGGATGCATTTTCTGTGTTTATCGTGCGTGTGTCATTCAGTTTCGTGGAAAGTCGTGTTGTGACGTGTTTTTTTTCCCTACAGTGCAACACACAATACAAATATGTCACAATACGACTTACTGCAATACATTCCTTACAATACGCTACTTACGGCAAAACTACTATGTTACAATATAATACAATAATTTTTCTATAAAAAAACGGAATACAAAAACATTGGGGCTATGCATTAAACTTAACTTTCTTTATACAAATACAAGTATTGAGCAAGCATAAAATGTTTGACGTGTGAGCACAGTTTTCTATTTTCCATTGATTATTTTAACAAGTTCATTTATGCATTAAATTAACTTCTATACGAATAAAGCTATTATGCAGACCTACAAATTTCCACCCGGGAATTTCCATTGGACAGTTCATTTTTTACAAATTCATTTAAAGAGAGGTTTTTTTCCCGGAACATTTAAAAGCATAAATATAGTGTTTGACCAGATTGGTGAGTAAGTAGAAGTGTTTCAGTCGTGTCAGATTTCGTTCTTTTTTGATGTTGTGATTTTCCGAGGCGAAGCTTGGCGAGGATGCATTTTCTGTGTTTACTTGGCAAATCGAGTTGTGTCTCGATTATTATTGTATTCAATGTAACACACTATTCTTTGCTATTCTTCATGCCATAATGTTTCTCCCCGTTGTTGTTGTCGTCGTTGTTATAGATTACTAGCTCTGGTCAAGTCGATATTAGAAGCAGAATTTTGGTCAAACAGAATGCAACATGGACAAAGGTAAATTAAAAGTTCAAGCCTGCGCGTAATTTGATTAACGTTTCCTGGAATTATTTATTGCTGGTGACGCAGCTATCTGTGTTTCTGTAGGGAAGGATGGCGTTCATTTGAGAATCTCTTTCACACGGCAAGCGCGGATTTTCAGGTTGGTTTAATTCTAATTATTTAAACGATTAATTTCCACAATTAATTAACACAATTTATTTCCTTCACTGAGAAAAAGGAAAATACAACCAACGAGATGCGTAGCGTCGAGTTGGTTATGTTATCGTCTCATATCCAACGCGTATTGACTCATGGAATAATGGTTAATTAGTAGTACAGTCGAAGCTTTCGTAGGCGGACACCCTCAGAAGCGGAAAAAAGTGTCCGCAACTGGAGCTGGCCGCTTCACGGGAATGTGTAAATACAGAGTTTTGTATGCCCGGCAAGAGCTCAAACGGGGGTTTATCAAGGCGGTCGTAACTAGAGCTGTCCGCGTACGAGAGTCTAATAAATAATAATAATAATAAATGTATTTATTGGATTAAAAGATAAAAAATACACATTCCTGATATGCGAGTTGATTTTCGTCATATTTTGTTTGTATGCATTCAGCTGAGCTGAGTGGAGATGATACCTCAGATAAAGAGAGTAGGATTGATATTGCCATGTCATTATGTTTCTTCTTTAGTCTGTAAACTCACTGAGCTCAGCAACCAGTAATATATACCACACAAGTGGCACAACCGGAAATTCCAAGATGGCTGAACATTCTCAAGCCAGCACGGGACTGGGAAGTGCAGGAATGCGACAGTACGTAAAACATTAATAATCAATAATTAATCATTCATAAATCAAGTATAAAACAAAGGTAATCTTCATCGTGACGGTGGTTTGAATCAGGATCTGATCAGCTTATTAGCATAGATTTTACGATTTTATTTCTCCGGTTACTCCTTAGTTTTAGTTTTGAGTGAGAAGATATATCAAACACTCGTATCATGTGCTTCGTCACATTTCCGAACCCCTCAAAATTAACTTTCGTCTAAAAATAATCTGCTGCTCGTTGTATCTGATTTGACTCTCTTCTCGGTGTTTGGAAATGTGATGAAACACTAAAAAAGCTCTAACTTTTTACTAACCGAGTGCGAGAGCCCGAGGTCGTGGCAGTACGGACAAAACGACCGAGTGCGAATATTCCCCGAGTACGGTCCCGAGCAAGTGTTATGGCATTACGATAATTGGTATATAAAAAAACCCGTTTGATTTCAATTGACTGCGTAGGCTCGATTACCAGCCGCTGTTCGGGAAAATGAGCCCACGCTCATCCCCGAAGGCACGGCTGGAGTCGTGAGCTTGCCACCAATGAGAAACGTGCCTGCACGAATCGAGCAGGCATAAATTATCTTTCACGGATGCAAAGCAGTTGTTTGGGCCGGCGTTCGATCGTCTTCAAGAGACATTTAACCTTGAAACTCTCGAAGATATATGCAATAGGAATCGTTAATGTCAATTAATGGGCATGATGTCTTTGTAATTCAACCGACAGGATGGATTTTTCATCCGCACCAAGGAAATACATCACGGAAAGTTCGCGCTAAGCCGGGGAGCGAAGCCACTACAACCGCACGAGGCAACTAATGAGATCCATTTGGACATTCAACATGTACTATACAATACATAAAACAGTCGGTAAACTTGTGTGATGAATTTTATTTGGGATTTGATGTAAAATCGTGTGGTGCCAGAACGCGACGTCTCTGGCGAAATTGCATCAAAACATTGTTTCTTGTCACGCACTGGTCATGTTACATCTTGTAATATTTTTCATCCCGGGTTTTCAGTCATATAGCTTCACAATAAAGGCGAGAAATCAACATCCTTCGCGGAATATTTCTGATCAGATCCTTTTCTTTCGAAAATATAAGAGATAATAGAAAATAAATGAATGTCACGAGCCGGAGTAGCGTTACATAAATTACTTTTTTTGATTACGTCACAGACACGGCTGTTCGCTCACGCGTCCAGCCGTTCTTCTCGGGGAGGAACAAGACCGGACTCAAACACTCGTATCATGTGCTTCGTCACATTTCCGAACCCCTCAAAATTAACTTTCGTCTAAAAATAATCTGCTGCTCGTTGTATCTGATTTGACTCTCTTCTCGGTGTTTGGAAATGTGATGAAACACTAAAAAAGCTCTAACTTTTACTAACCGAGTGCGAGAGCCCGAGGTCGTGGCAGTACGGACAAAACGACCGAGTGCGAATATTCCCCGAGTACGGTCCCGAGCAAGTGTTATGGCATTACGATAATTGGTATATAAAAAAACCCGTTTGATTTCAATTGACTGCGAAGACTTTCAAAGCGATTGAAATATGTTACAAACGGATCCCGAAGATTTCCGACCATCATTACCATGGTAACAGTCCGTACTTAAAAAATCGTGCTTTCCATATAATAAATAGAGGTTATTCAGCGGAAAGTTGTGTAATACGGCTGGGTATTTTACGAGTCAGTTTTTATTTTTTCGAGCCTTTAGGCGAGAAAAAATAAACACTGACGAGTAAAAATGCCAGCCGTATTACACAACTTTCCGCTGAATAAATTGTTTATTATACGACATAATTCTTTCCAAAAATATAGGCTTTCAACAGCGTTTTCCGTAGCGCGCGGTCAGGGGGACTGAGACCCGTGTAATACGGTCTCATATCTGCTCTCGTCTTTGTGCGTATTCGCACTCTAAAATGCCATGTCGTATAATAAATAACAATATATAGGAAATTTTATTAAAAACCCTATAATTCCAATAATCTTCGAAGAATCCGGAAGATGGTCGAAATGTGCCCGAACATACTCTGGCATTGTCAGAACATTTCCTAAGATTATCGATAACGTCCGATGTTATCCGGATATTTTCCGAACAATTCTGAAGCATAACCGAATGGTGATCGATTGTCTATTGCAACATTTGAACGAAATTATTATTAGTCGCTAAATACAAACAGAATTCAAGTTTAAGACACTTGAGCCTCTTGAGGTACTTGGAAGGAATCAGAAACCCCCTGACATACGGTCATTTAACGAGCTGGGTAGGGGTCCAATCTCGACCCCAGAGCCCTTCTCTTTTGCGCATGACCGAGGGAGAGAAGAGCTCTGGGGAACCCTGGGACAGAGCTTGCTCTGATTGGTTTTCGCTTGAAACAATAAAAATGTTTCTGATTGGTCAATTTGTTACGCGCGAAAAGAAAAGTTCTAGGGAGGGGTGGAGAATGTGTAGTCATCTGTAAATAATGGCGGCTGCGAGTTAGCTGCCAAGTCTTTTGCGAAGCTGCGTTGACTGCGTTGGAGGAAGTTCTCGAAGGGATATTGGTACAAAAAGGATACAGTATGTATTTTTAAATATCGTCACTGACCTATGAGCTGCTTCCTCGTGATTTTCATGTTTATCTATTGAGTCGGAGTGGAGAAGTAGTTCAGGCCGAGCGGACAGAAACAGTTCATCTTTTTGTCGTTTTAATCGATCTCTCGATCAATCTCTTCTTTTATATCGCTAAGATCCACTCTAGGTGATGTACCAGAACTTAATATTTATTAGAGAAAGGACATTTTTGCGATATGATATACCCTGTGTTTTGAGTTTCGAGATTTTGAACATATCGTAAAGAATCGTGGAAATGGCAATGACAGGACTACAATCGAAGCTCTCGACCTCTGAGCGGACACTCTCGTATTTAAGCAGACAGCTCTACTTGCCACCCTGACAAAACCCCGCTTGAACTCTAGCTCATGGAAACTAGCTCTGTATTTACACATTCCCGTAAGCGGCAAGCTCCATTTGCGGACAATTTTTCTGATTCCCGAGGGTGTCCGACTGTGTATTTTCAGTATTTTTGCCGAAGCTTTAAGTAAGGTTCCTATGTTGGTTGTTGAAATGAGCTGGTCCTGCACAGTTATTTTATTTACCTTTTGAAAATATTCTAACCGCTTTATTAATTATCTGCATTTTCAGAATTTTAAAGTGAAATAAATATTATTATGTTGTTATTGAAGTCGTTTATATTTATTTTTTCAGGATGTTCTGGTTCTCTCCAAATTTATTCAATTCGTCAAATATTATTGCGAACACTGCATCACACTAAATAAGTACTAAGATATAAAGTATTTGAGTCATGACCATGTTATTTGACCATGTACATGTACAATAGGTCTTATTTTTCATGAAAAGGTGCCTTGAATCAAAATTTGAACTTTCATTCTTTAATTAAATTAACCGAGATAATCCAGAAATTTCACAGGTAGCAATTACTGTTTCTGCATGTCATGTAGGGTGAGGGGATGTCTAATTTGAGCTCTAGATAGCCTTTGACCGTAAGTCTATGTTGTCATAATATTTAAAAAATTGACAGATTATTTTGTGGTGGCTTGGTTTCCTGATTTATATACTCAAGTGTATCTCAGATCACAGATGAAATGTCTGCAGTACAGGCAAGAGAAGGGGTTGGTAAATGATGATTTTTTTAAAAACATGTAGCTGTTAGACTGGTTGATTTACCATGGAATTGTTCAGTTAGATACATATGTGTATCCTAACAAGGGTGCATTTGGGTCTTCAAACAAATACCATACAAGGCTTTGAACTAGCAGAAATTGCACAGGGTATCCCTGCATGTCTTGTAGAATGAAAGGGTGTTTTACTGACCAAACCAGCCCTTTCATTCCACAAGACATGCAGGGATACCCAGTGCCATTTCTGCTAGTTCAAAATCTTATATTTGCTATTCTGCAATAAAATAATTAATATAATTTTTCTAAAGAACTGGAAGAAATGAAATGGCTTCCCACTGCATACTGCATGTTTGTAGTTTTTTTCATGTTATCAACATGTACTGGTCAGCTAACTAGCTAATATTTAGAGGCAGTTGTATTTGTATAAAAATACCAAAATTATGGCAATATGATGTTTGACGTGTCTAAAAGTATCAAGAAGAGTGACAGTAAGAAGGTAAACATGTTCTTGTACTGTCATTTTCTATTTGATAATGTTAGACACATCAAAACATTGTATCACTATAATTTTGGTATTTCTACTCAAATGTTTCCCTAGACTGTGATCAGTCGGTATTCACATCGCCTGCCCAGGAAAGATTAGGAAAAGAAAGAGACTACTCGCAGTCTAATGTTTCCCTCAACAAACCTTTTATTTTAGAATAATAATAATTATTATCCCTCCACCACATTTCTTATTTTTAAATCAACACTTAACATGGCGTAGAAGTCAATTCTGCTCCGTGTGGTGTGCAGCGGGCTGGAGGGTCTGAACTTCCCTCTTCCCATACATCTGACTCCCAGTTCCCAGGGTCATTGTGATGTGCTAAATCTTGGGCAGGACACTTTAACTCTCGGTGCCTCTCTCCACACAGGAGTATAAATGGGTAGTGGAGAACGTATAAGGCAACCAAACAAAATGCTGTGGGACCTGGGGGGGGGGGGGGGGGGGGTACTCGGCTCAGATATGTTTCGGGTGTTTGGGTGGGTATGTGACGCCCAGGTCTTCTTATCCTGAATCAAAATTTGGATCCTGTTTTAGAAAGAATTTGCATTCAAAATGATACCCCGTACTAGAAACAGGCCAATTTTTATACCCCGTTCTGGAAATTTATTTCCATAGTCCGTTTTTGAAAAGTCTTGAATATACACTGTAGGTACCCCGTTCTAGATCAGGAGTCCCAAAATCACGACCCCGCTGGGTGGCACATACCCATATGGGTATTTTGGGGCAGTACCCCCTGGGCTGGGGGGTAACCTGCAATGGACTACCATCCCACCCAGGGGGAGTAGCAGTACTCCTAGTCAGCTTCATGCTGCAGAAACCAGGATAAGCTCCAGCAGTGCACCCCTCCAGCAGTGTGGACCAGTTTGGCTCCGAATGGCTTTACCTTCTTTACAATGTATGTTAGACCCTCCCTCACTGAAGGCCTTGAAAAGAAATAAGCCCCCTGGGGGCTTTTAAATAGAGTATTTATGCCGAGTTCATAAAATGTTCAGTGATGAAGTCCAACAAAGTATATCATATGTCAAACTTAAATTTTTTTACAGCTACATGTATCAATAATACAGTATTGATGCCCAGCACAATAATAAAATGTAAGAAGAACCAAACCAACTCTTCTTATCCTGAATCAACAGTAAAGTAACTAAGCTTATCTAACTCTTCCCCTAGTCAGAAGCCCGGGGGGGGGGGGGGGTAAATGACCCGCTGAGGGTTTGAAACCCTGACCTTGTTTAGGACAACAACAAAAAACTAAAATACCTACATGTACACTGTGTAGGACAACATCCTCTATTTTAGGATCCTGTTTAGGACATACATGTAATACACACACTCTTGTTTTGCACATTTTTAAAGTGTTTTATTGGTAATTGCAAATATTTAGCGAATGACATTTGAATGATACAAGCCAAAGACCGGCAAACATCTCCAATCACGGATAGCTAAATACTGTATAAACCATATATTTATGATGACAATCGTGCAACCGCATGCCCTGTTTAGGACAAGTTCAGCCCTGTTTAAGGACAGACTCGCATAAAATTATATACCCTGTTCAGAACAGATAGGCCAAAAACCATACCCTGTCCAGCGGCACGTCCCATAAGGGAGTACCTCCCCCGGGGTCAGAAGATACTTTTCAATCTAAAAGATGACAGTCTATGGTTGCAAAGAAATTAAGGTGACAACAACACTTGAGGATATGCAGATAAAGCGTAAACATGTTTACACTCTGGCCCACAGCTAAAACTACGGGTAAACATAGAATGTATTAATAGAATATTTACACATATTACTAGTAAGATTAATGCCCAGACAAAGTGCTCTAGTGGAGTACTAATGGCAATGCCTCAAGAAACGCTCAATCTGCAAGACATTGAGGACCTGGGAGTTGCTGACGAATTATTATTTGCATATACATGTATATAGTGGTCCACTATCATCCAGACCAATGGTGTGAAGGGATCCTTATTTTGTGTTTTCATGGTGTACACGTATTGAATGATATAAATTATACATTTTAAATTTCTATTTTCTATGGGTTTTCTGGTAAACAATCAAATCAACGATATACAAGGATTGGGAAGTACCCATAACACAGAGATTTTTTAAAGATCTATATTTTACTATGAATGTTTCTCTTGTTTTACATCAAATAATAATACATGCATGTACTGTACCAAATAAAACCTATAATTCCAGTTTTCTCCATTCAATCTCTTACTTCACTACAATTTTTCAGTCAAAATCTCATTAAAAATTTCAATTTAAAATCATCAGATGTTCGGAAATTATTGTACATAATGTGCAAACAAACACTGTCATTTTGGCTGCCAAAATCTTAGCAAGGGCCAGTCTCGCCTTTCAAGATTATTGCCCGACTACAATAATATTGCACATTAAAAGTTATGAATTTATTACCGCTAAGCAGCTGGCAAGTAAACTGTATTAAACACTAAAACATGCGACAGTTTCGGCAAAACCTAACTGGAATGTTCCCTTGAAGTAGCAGCTAAAAACGTCGAAGGCGACTGTACAGACAGCTTGGGATCTCCGGGTGTAAAAACATCAAATTGAAATTTACCTTCCGTCCTTTGGCGTCCACTTTAGATGTCATAGATGAAAATAATTGTGACTTTCCGAATCCGAAACCTATCGGTAAAACCCCTAACGCATCCTAAACAAACTACAGCTTCGATAAATGACTTCTGCTCAACTTTTAAGCCGTAAGTAGCAGTCTTTGCCAGCTTTAGATGAAGCAGAGTCTGGCTTTAGCACCGCCATTTTGGATTTGGATGTGGAGCATGCGCTGTGAAGGCGACATAGCCAGATTCTGGCTACGGCTGCGCAGAGTTTCCCAGAGCTTCGCGCGCTTGCGTAGTCAAGAAAGCAGCGAAGGTCTGGGGTCGAGAATGGGTAGGGGTCACAGTACAGATCAGTTCTTTGAAGGTGCCTTCCAAAAAACATTAATTCTCTTTCAGATCCCGTTTTGTAGAAACAGATTTAAATTGGACTACTACCCCTACCGGTTGGTCAGTGCTTCCAATTAGCAGTTTCTTCATGCCTTGGTCTGTTGGGTCCGGATCGTTTGTTCATTACAAGAACGTGACCACCAGAGAAGCATTGGAAACCCTTCAGAAGTACCCCATAACGCAAGGTCAATTTAGGCCTTCCTTTTACATGACTGCGTTGGATGAGGAGGATCTGAAAAGCTTCAGCTTTCCCAAACTATACCGTTGTCTCGTCGCGGGAGAACCCGCGAACAAACACATGATACGTAGATGGAAAGAAGAAACAGGAGTGGAACTCTGGAACTGTTATGGACAAACAGAGACGGTACGTGGATTGATGAAAATGTCGCATGACACCATGGCAGCCGACACAAAATGGTAGTTGACTGAGTAGCAGCAGCCGATCACGATTTCACAAAATGTATTCTCAGGGGATCGAAATGATTGAGGGTTTTTTTCATTTATGGCTTTTCTGGTTGATAACCGGCTAAAGGAAACATTTGGTTGAATTATTGTTCTCGGACATGACCTACCACAATTAGCAAAAAAGGGCTGTTGTCTTTATAAATGACCCATTCCCACCCTCACATGTTTGTAACTTTGAAGAATTCCCTCTCCACCAGAGGAAAAGACGTGACATAAAAGATCAAATACTGTCAAATACTCCTATGCCACCATGTATGGCACAACTCTCATCGTGTGATCCAATAAATGTTTCTCGTGAGGATCGGTTGATGTGAATGTACATAGCCTCCCTATTAGAAAAGTACCAACCCTTTCCCATGACCACCACTTGCCTTATTCCCATTTTTTTTATTGACATTGACAAAATACTTTTCAAATAGTAACGAAACTTTCTCTCTCGCAAACAACAACAACAACAACAACAACAAAAATATAATGATAATAGCATTTACAACTAACAATAACCGCTAGCAGTAAAGTGCAAGGCTTAGAGAGGCAAGCGTATTTAGTACAGCGTCGTTAATTCGGGATGAATTTTTTATTTATAGAAGACGGAATAATGGTAGAAAGAAGTATTATGTAGTATTTTACTACCTGTATGCTTGCTCGCTGGCTGCCAGTCCGAAACTGGCCATTTATCTTAATCGCTCATTAATGTCATATACCAAGAAAAAAGAACGATATTTTAATGCCAGTTAAACGTTTGACCTCCCAATTTGTCCTCACTTTATGTTAGAATATACTGAGCGGGACAGGTTCCAGAAATTTTCTTGATCTCAAAGGAACCAAAGCACAATACCAATATGTTAAAATAATAACAATTAAGTTACGTTCATCCATCTTTGCAGAATTTTTTGACTTTGCCGAGAGAACCTGGAGATGACTCGCGGTACGATTCTGTTGGTAAACCTCTTCCTGGAATCGACATGCTTGTAAGTGAAGAAGGCCTTACTTCGATGTTTCTCCTCAGATAACCCCATCATTCACGACCACTGGTTGTGAAATAAAAAAAAGAAACCTTGTACTGTAGATTAACATATCATAATTGCCAATATAAAATAGTTCAAATACTGAACAAACTATTTACTTTCCCCCTTTTCGCGTTGCAGATTGTTGACGATAATGACCAAGAAGTACATCCAGGTACACTGGGAAGAGTTGTGATTCGTGTGAAGCCTTACCGCCCTGTTGGAATGTTCACTTGTTACGTGGTAAGAAAATATAACTGTGATTGGGAAAAGAGAATTTGATTCAAACTTCATCTGCATATGAAATGCTGTTTTTCTTTCTGTATCTGAAGTACAGCGAGCTTCACTTTAACGTCTTTATCGGATACATCTCTAAAAAAGAAATGAACCGGAGTTTTTTATTGTCATGATTCAATCATTTGACTGTAAGAAATGTTGGACTGTAGAGATTATGTGAGAAATGACAAGGTACTTTTTCTTGCAGGATGAACCTGAAAAAACTTTAGCGTGTTATTCTGGGGATTTCTATGTGACAGGTGTGTAGCAGCCGTATGCTCCCTGCTATGTTCCCTGGCATATATATTTAGTAAACTATTATTTACTTCATGTAGCAACCAACTTTACAGTAGTTATAACGTTTCGCATGTTTAATAGGTGATTTGGGTCGAATGGATGCTGACGGTTATTTCTGGGTCGTCGGAAGAGCTGATGACATGATCTTCAACAACGCGTGAGGAAATAACAATGCTTATTAATTAGGCTATGTTCACACCATGCCGGTCCAAACATCGGACTGGATAGGCCTTTCGTTCACATGGGATCTGCTATTCATACCGCCTTTACAGCCCCGATCTCCGATTTACGGTCCCGTGTAGCCTGACGCCCCAGGCCACGCTCGGCTCGCTTCGCTCGCCGATTTTCTTGCCGCGCTATTCCCCACTAAGAAGCCTGTCTCAGGCTAGGTCCCGTGCGAACAGATGTCCATAAAATAAACGGTCACGTGTGGGATTGGGACCTGTCCCTAACATAGCTATAAAACGGGCCGTTGTCATCGTGCACACATTGAGCTCTTTTGTCTTTGCGCCTGATTTTCTCGTATTGGTGCGTATTCGCACTCTAAAATGCTATGTGGTATAATAAAATTTGTTATACGTCGAATACAGCGAGCCGTTAGGCGTGTTGTACATGCACCAAAATAATTTGTAATTAAATAATTTTAAATTATTCATACACGAACAGCAATTCACGTTTTAATTTGGTGACTCTACAGTACTGAGAATCACATTGTGATCTCAAAGTCCTTGTGCTGGAAATTAATCGATAGCCCCCATCTAAACGTATACTAAGGAAGAGATGTGCAATCAATTTGTAATCATCTGTCATTCATAGATTCCTTCAGAATAATTAATTTGAGAAGTCGTTCAAATGCCTCCACTATCCACCATCATACAATTTTATCATTATTCTACTAAATCAAAACGTTCTGTCATAAAGTGACATAGCCTTGCTATTCTAAACTTATGTTTTCAGACTTAACATTAATCCCTGTGAGGTGGAGAACTGTCTGAAAGGACATCCTGCGGTACTAGACTGTGCTGTGGTCAGCAGTCCTCATCTAATGGGACAGGTATTCCATATATGTAGAATTGTCTTTTATTTTATTCTAGTTGGCAACCCCGTAAACATAAATTAAGATGAAAGCGGCGATCCTAAAATTCTGGGCCCTAATGCATCATTCAATGCATCACTCCACTGATTGTCGCCTACTGACCATGTGAACATCCACACAGCGGTCAAACGCAAAAATTGCACGCAACTTCCGGTTTCCGCGGCCTTGACTTTTCCATGAGTTTGAAGCGTAATGGCCGCGAAGTTTGTAAGGAAACGTTATAGAACATGCAATGGTAAACCAAAATACGAGCTGAGACACTTGGTGGATAACAATTATTACATTATCTATGAGTATAAAGCTTAAGTTTTCAGTAAATTGCTTACGTTTGAGCTTTAAAGCGGACGACTTCGCAATTTTAAGACATTTGACTGCAAAGTTTTGGCGGGAACTGCGCGCGCGCAGTACGTTTGACCGCTGTGTGGTGAACATCCACATTGCTTCGCAGCGGTCAAACGCAAAAATTAACGCCACTTCCGGTTTTCGCTGCCTTGACTTTTCCAAGAGTTTGAAGCGTAATGGCCGCGAAGTTTGTAAGGAAACCGTTACTAAAAATGCAGTGCCAAACCAAAATACGAGCTGAGATACTTGGTGGATGAAAATTATTAAATAATCTATGCATATGCGGTGTACAAAGCTTAACTTTTTGGTAAATTTCTTAACTTTTGACTCTAAAGTGGACGACTTCGCGCAATTTTAAGACATTTGTAAGCGGCAGTTTTGGCGGGAACTGAGCGCGCGCAGTGCGTTTGACCGCATGACTCAAATTCAACTCTGGTTGGAAAAGTTGCTACGCATATACACATTGTATACATACGACAAATTTGTAGAAAATAATTGTGTATATTTTAAAACGGTGTAATCCAATTTACATTCCAATAATTATGTTCTTGGATTTTGCAAACGTTTTGGAATTTCTGGGATCCAGCTCAAGGAATTTCGACTGCTTCACTATATACAGTGTATGTGAAATTGTTGTTGTTATCAACCTTTTTATATCTGTAGACAATAAAAGCGTTCATTGTGTTGTCAAGTGGCTTCATAAACAGAAACCATAATGAATTGATAAAAGAGCTACAGGATCACGTGACTTACAACACTGCTGCATGGATGTGCCCAAAAAAGGTAATGCCATGTCATTTCATTTCATTTTCTTCTATACAGTCAACTCTCTCAAGAAGGACACCACTGTAAGGCGGACACCTCTCTAAGGCGGGTATGGTCGGCTTGGCTTGTTCTGCCGAATTTCAGTTGTTTTTCTCTAACTAAACTCTCTCTAAGGCGGACACCCTCGGGACCAGCTCCAGCTGTCCGCCTTATGGAGGTGTCCGGTTTAAAGAGAGTTTAGTTAGAGAAAAACAAGTGAAATTAGATCGGTCAGGCCAAGCCGACCATGTCCGCCTTAGAGAGGTGTCCGCCTAACAGTGCTGTCCGCCTTGAGAGAGTTGACTGTATAGTAAATGACCTAGTGTAAAATATAAATTCATTGTTAATAGGCGTTGTCCACGGCGTCGGCGTCGTCATTGCTTAAGGGAGCTACGTCACGGATGGCGCATCTTGAAAAAAATGGCCATTTTTGTTCAAGTTTACCGTTCGCAATCCGTCTTAATCTTCTCCATCCTCGACCATCCTTGTTCCTGTTTGGTTTATTATCACCTCTTTGGTGTTTTCCTACCTTAGTAAACTAATATTTTGAGGCTTTCTTCAATTTGAAGGTGACTTTGCACTTCGCAAACTGAGTGACTTAAAATATCGTGACACAGCTCCTTTTAAGATCCCTAGTATCGCGGCGTGATTTATTTCAGCCGTGAAGGCCTAGGATTTTATATAGTGCACGAAGTTTGTTTATTAATGCGTAATAATGTATAATTATTTTATCTTTGATAAACACATTGAACCGCAATTAAATCTCATTCTATTGTACAGGTGGAATTTATCGAGGATCTTCCAAAAACTGTAACAGGAAAGGTCAGCAGACGAGAACTGAAGAATAGGGAATGGAGTACACAGTGAATCAAGAATACCACGGAGCAAGTGAAAAAAGAATGATGCAAGAATTGGAAGTGACCGCCAAATTCTATATAAATGTTTTTTTTAATCAGTTTCTCTTATTCAAGATTATAGATTCTTTATGTGGCTTTGTTTCTTAGTAAAATCAGTTTTGTTATTGTACAGGTAATCAGTCGGTTTTATGCCAAAGCCGTTGCATATTCGGCAGTATGGGTGACCTGTTCCACTTTGATTTACAGGCGTTAGTTACGGTTTTGAATTGGTTCGGTAATTGGAATCAGTGGAGTGACTTACTTTTAAATATAATTTGTTTGGGATATGGATGAAACCTCCTCAGATCTTATTCGGAAATATTGGTCAATGTTCAGAACATGGCCAGAAACGATCGAATTGCTTTTGCATAATTTTTGGAAAATAGTCGGAAATCTTCGGCGCTGATTTCCACGAATAAATGCTAAAAGAGGCATGGGATAAAATGAATAACCCGCTCGTTACGTCATTTATCTTTGCATGCACACTGACGTCATCGTCGCCATGTTGGTGACATTAACAGAAGATTTATAATTAGCTTCTATTGTTTTGTCATCCAACATGGCCGCCAGGGAGTTTGGATCTCTTGGGAATGTTTGCAAACCAGCAATACTGAAAAATCAAGTCACTCGTGGAATATTTCTATACCACTCGAATTAAAAAAGTGATGAGCTTAGGTAATTGGTAAAATGTGAATATTAGATCGTTATGTTTTAAAAGGTGTTTCCAGGGAAAGTTAGATTCTTAGATTGCCAATGAATAATATATGAAAGAGAACTGACTTGAGACACCTTTGTTTGCATCGATATAGTTGGTGCAGCAATACGATTGTTGACATCACCATAGCTCGTTCATGTTCAGTCAGTCTCGTTTTAAGTTTTCTACCGGTCTGACCGATGTAAGTAGCCTGAACGTTGGAGCAATATTATTGATCTTGTATACTACTTCCTGTCTGTCGTTAGGTGTAACGGTCAATAAATTTTGTAACGGTAGTTATTGTTCGTAGTTATCGGTCAGAGGACTGGGCTTCTAAAGACTTCCAAAAGTAAAGGTCCCTCTAAAGTATCAGAGTATGCAAGGGTACGGTGGCGATGCAAATACTGATGTGATATTACGTCACTTTTGGTATAGAAAAAGGACTAAAGAATGCAAAAACCAAATAACCCGGCAAATAACGATGAAACTGTACAACCACAACGTGCAGGTGTATCATCGTCTATCATCCATCACTGTTGTTTTTGTTTTGTTTTTTCCAGTTAGACCATTTGTGCCCCTAAAATAGCACGCGCTGACGTAATAGAGCGCGAGTTGAGTAAAATAGAGCTCGAGTTGGAGCTGGGCGCAAGCGAGGGAGGAAAGGCGTGTCTCTTCCCTTATACTCGCGCGCTTACTCCAGAGCCTAGTAGGCTACCCTAAAATAACGAGCGATGTTACTGTCGGAAATAGTTTTACAATATTTTCGAAAACTGTCAAGCAATTAGTTCTAAAAAAACAATTAAATATAATTAAACTTACCATTCGTTCTATTGTCTTTGTTCTAAATGACATTCACACACAACCTCGTTCCCAGGGTCTCTCTTCTTCCCGCCAAAAGCGACAGAAAAGAGCTTTTGGCGGGAAGAAGAGAGACCCTGGGAACGAGGTTGATTCAGATCATCACGTTATTATCTTGTTCTGCCTTGGGGGTGGGGGTAGGGATGGATTTCAGAAAGTGCTGATTTCAAACTTAAAACTTACGCAATTTAACCTACAAATCAATTTTTGTGAGTTTAATTATGACATTTTTGTCTTAAAATCCAAGATGGCGGATATATTTGGGTAGCAAGCATGCAAATATCGCATTTCTTCTCCCCCCAGGCTCACGAATTCAGAAAAGCCTAGGGTTAATGAAATGTCAGTGTTGTGAATGTGATCAATTTTTAACCATTTGATCTTCAGAGGGTCCGGATCAATTTCTAAACATTATTCTACCAGGTTATGAGAATAAAAAGAACCTAATCATCTATAGGCTAAGTATGGATTCCAAAGCAGTCATGTGCACGTGTTCTATATTTACTTTGTTTTCCTTTCTCTTGGATCCCATATATACTATCGTTATTGATAGTCACGCAATGAAATCTGAGTATAGAGTCATTATGCGACAGGTCATTTGCTAGACGACCTTTAATCGCGCCAGCTACACCAGATTAGACAGAAGCAACGGAGATTCACCAAATGTTGTATTGAGGTGAGTGTATCATAGCATTAGATACATGTATTGAAATGTGTTTTTTCAAGTACTCGTTGCTCTTACACAAGAATTAGATTACCTTTGCTTCAATATCGAACACTAATGACATGAGGATGAGTCTGATTCATTTGTAATTGTAAGCGTACATAATTGTCTTTGCTTTACATATAACTGCAATAAATCCGTTGAAAGAATAGCTGTTAGTTTCAGACGTTCTGTCAGCTTCAGAATACTTCATAAATAATCGAATGACACGAATCCTCTCCCCCAAAAAACGACATTAAGCTATATGACCTATATGAATCAAAACGAATGTGAGGAAGTAAACAGTGATATCATATGATGTCTCGTACTTGGGTTTGAGCCTCTCAAAAGTATGGTGTAAATTTACCTTTTCTTTCCGTTAAAATTTAGAAAATAGAACGCCCCAGCCACATAAAGATAACACTGAGAGTTTATTTTGAGCCAAATTAACCTAAGTAAACTGTAAAGCATGGATTGAACCCTGGAGTATCGGTAGTGCGTCTTGTGTGACCGTCCGCGTGATGGGAGTCCTGAAGAAAAGGACTGTTGTTTTTTACCGATATTTCAACAACCTGAGTGTTCGTTATATAAAGTTATTATTAGTATCAGCTTTCTAGCCGACACGAACCTCCACGGATGTGCTTTTATATGCATGGATATGTCTATTCTATTGAAGGTCTCTAAATGTTTTCGAATCAAATCCATATTTTTTAAGTTACGTGATCAGAATATGATAGTCCCAAGGCTATAGAATCGCTCATATTTTGGGGGCACTTATTAAAAGGGATGCCAAAGAAAGATAGAACGAAAGAAACGTCTCTGATGTTTGATTAAATTCGGGTTTTTAAGCAAGCTATGACGTCATATAATTTCTTCAGTAGCTTTCTCCTGCTTTACGTGTTAACGTAATTAATCCCATGCTAGAGGAGAGGCATCTACCAGGCATTAAATAAACATCTAGAATAGAAAATCCGGCCCGAGTAATTGCCAATCACAGCACGTAATATCTTTACAAGCTCTAGCCATATAATAAATATATCATCACGATATTTTCAAAACAATAGCCTAAGTAACACTGGCCTAGTATCAAGGCGATTGAAGATTTCAATGATGCCATTTGCCTCCATGATGTCCGAACTGAATTATTGTCATTTTCATGCAGTCAAACTGATGGCTGATCAGGTTATCCGGGGAACTAAAGACTTTCAAGTTCCGGAGTACTTCAACTTTGCTGACGTCATAGACGAGTGGGCAAAAAATGAAAAGGTGAAAACATGTCTGCAATGTTACACGGTTAACCCAGTGGCGAGTGAGAGTTTAAGACGATTTCCGCTGGACGTTCGAGCAAAAAGTGCAAAAAATTAAGTTACCAAAAAAATACTCATAGCACGGTAACATTTTAAATACAGTTAAGAAGAAATTATCGATAAATTAGCTCCCAAGCTGACGCCGCGAGAGAAGTCATTACAAATATTAATTAAAAAGATGCTTCATGTCAGTTCAAAACAAAATGGCGTGCGTTTTTATCATTTTTTACGAGGTGTGACATTAATTTTCTCGAGAATGCTTGAGAATTTAATTGCGGGGTCACTTGGAGAAGTGAATTAAAGTGATATGTTTTAAATAGTATTCAAAATGTTACCGTGCTATGAGTAGTTTTTTAGTAATTAATTTTTGCACTTATTGCTCGAACGTTGAGCGGAATCCGTCTTAATTTGCTCATGATGACGAGTCTCGGACTTCCACAAAACTAGCGTAAATTTCATACACAGAATAAAAGTCAAAAGTTAAGTTTCTCAGAGAACATTCCGACATTGGCACTTTGCTTCTTTGCTTCCTTGCTTCCTGGCTTCCTTGCTCCCTTCAGTGCTTCTTTCGTTCATTGTTTCCCTCAACTACTGGTGTTTGCTTTGCTCGCTTGCTTGTTTGCTTCGTTTCTTCTTTGCTTGTTTGTTTGCTTACTTGCTTGCTTGCTTGCGTGCGTGCTTGCTTGCTTGCTTGCTTGCTTGCTTGCTTGCTTGCTTGCTTGCTTGCTTGCTTGCTTGCTTGCTTGCTTGCTTGCTTGCTTGCTTGCTTGTGTCTCCTTGCAGCTTGCCTTTGCTTTCTTGTATTTTCCACTATCCACCTCCACTTCGGTGAATAATTGTTAAATAGTCAAGGATAAGCTATTCCGTTTCGAACACCCTTCCTTGGATGCTTGCTAACTCCCACTGGGCTTGTTTCCTTTTATCCGACATGTTTCATGTCTTATTTCACTTTAGGAAGGCAGAAGGCAAAGTGATCATCCAGCCCTGTGGTGGATTGATGGTGCTGGCAATGAAGTTAAATGGAGCTATCAAGATGTTGCTTTAAACTCTAAAAAGTAAGATACCATGACAGTAAATGAGGTCATTGTTAACATAAAACACCAGGGGGAATTTTCTAGATTGATATTTTTGTTACTATACAGCAGCTAAATAAAAAGGGAATAGTCAGTTAGAGATATTTGTTTCCGTTATATAGATGTAGCTAAGGCCCGTAAGAGACACCAAACAAGTTGTGAACAAATATTCTATTATTTCCTTTTCATCGTCGAAGCGTCATCTTTGACGTCACAGAACGTTACCTGGGTCCTGGCAGGACAAAACAACTTCAACTTGTTCTCATCTCTGATTTCTCGATGGAATGACTAGTACGCGATACACCTTTTTAAATAATTTATTTATTTGTCTTTTCTTTTCTTTTCAGGACTGCTAACGTGCTGTCCACAGCAGCCGATATCAAACCAGGAGACCGTGTGATGGTGATATTACCCAGAATTCCCGAATACTGGTTGATTCAGGCTGCGTGTTTAAGAACAGGTATCACTAAACTTTTGACCGAAATACACCAATCTAACCCCCAATCTTAACTTTATGTCAAATAAAAAGCGACGATCATTTATTTACAGGTGGCGTATTTGTGATAATGGCAATCAATATTGGTCCAAAAGAACTTCAACGGAGAATTTTAAGGTCAAAACCAGTGTGTGTGGTTGCATGTCCTTGTGATCAGATTGACAATGAATTGCTGGATGTGGTCGATCAGGTTTGTAATAAACACACATCCCGATTTTAACGACGCCATATCGTGCGTGTGTCGTTCAGTTTCGTGGAAAGTCGTGTTGTGACGTTTTTTTTTCCTACAGTGCAACACACAATACAAATATGTCACAATACAACTTACTGCAATACATTCCTTACAATACGCTACTTACGGCAAAACTCGGCTATGTTACAATATAATACCATAATTTTTCAAAACAATCAAAACATGAAAACAAAACAGGAAACAGATCTATAAAAAACGGAATACAAAACATTGGGGCTATGCATTAAAATTAACTTTCTTTATACAAATACAAGTATTGAGCAAGCATAAAATGTTTGAAGTGTAAGCACAGTTTTCTATTTTCCATTGATTATTTTAACAAGTTCATTTATGCATTAAATTAACTTCTATACGAATAAAGCTATTATGCAGACCTACAAATTTCCACCCGGGAATTTCCATTGGACAGTTCATTTTTTTACAAATTCATTTAAAGAGAGGTTTTTTTCCCGGAACATTTAAAAGCATAAATATAGTGTTTGACCAGATTGGTGAGTAAGTAGAAGTGTTTCAGTCGTGTCAGATTTCGTTCTTTTTTGATGTTGTGATTTTCCGAGGCGAAGCTTGGCGAGGATGCATTTTCTGTGTTTATCTGGCAAATCGAGTTGTGCCTCGATTATTATTGTATTCAATGTAACACACTATTCTTTGCTATTCCTCATGCCATAATGTTTCTCACCGTTGTTGTTGTCGTTGTTATAGATTACTAGCTCTGGTCAAGTCGATATTAGAAGCAGAATTTTGGTCAACAGAATGAAACATGAACAAAGGTAAATTAAAAGCTCAAGCGCTCGCTTTAACTGCGATAATTTGATTAATGTTTCCTGGAATTATTTATTGCTAGTGAAGCAACTGCGAACTTTGTTTCTGTAGGGAAGGATGGCTGTCATTTGAGGATCTCTTTCACACGGCAAGCGCGGATTTTCAGGTAGGTTTGCAACAACAGAACAAAGAATTAGACGATACCTGGACACAAACTTGAACGCTGTTCCAAAAAGTCGACTGATTTTATCCGCCGCTTATGGGAATGTGCAAATACAAAGTTTGTATGAGCAAGAGTTCAAACGGGGTTTTATCAAGGCGATGATAACTAGAGCTGTCCGCGTACGAGAGTATCCGCTAAGAGAGCTTCGACTGTAGTAGGGTTAGTTCAATCGGCTTTTAGAAGAGAACACATTCCTGATATGCGAGTTGATTTTCGACATATTTTGTTTGTATACATTCAGCTGAGCTGAGTGGAGCTGAGATGATACCTCAGATAAAGAGAGTAGGATTGATATTGCCATGTCATTATGTTTCTTTTTTAGTCTGTAAACTCACTGAGCTCAGCAACCAGTAATATATACCACACAAGTGGCACAACCGGAAATTCCAAGATGGCTGAACATTCTCAAGCCAGCACGGGACTGGAAGTGCAGGAATGCGACAGTACGTAAAACATTAATAATCAATAATTAATCATTCATTAATCAAGTACAAAACAAAGGTAATCTTCATCGTGACGGTGGTTTGAATCAGGATCTGATCAGCTTATTAGCATAGATTTTTACGATTTTATTTCTCCGGTTACTCCTTAGTTTTAGTTTTGAGTGAGAAGATATATCAAACACTCGTATCATGTGCTTCGTCACATTTCCGAACCCCTCAAAATTAACTTTCGTCAAAAAATACTCTGCTGCTCGTTGTATCTGATTTGACTCTCTTCTCGGTGTTTGGAAATGTGATGAAACACTAAAAAAGCTCTAACTTTTTACTAACCGAGTGCGAGAGCCCGAGGTCGTGGCAGTACGGACAAAACGACCGAGTGCGAATATTCCCCGAGTACGGTCCCGAGCAAGTGTTATGGCATTACGATAATTGGTATATAAAAAACCCCGTTTGATTTCAATTGACTGCGTAGGCTCGATTACCAGCCGCTGTTCGGGAAAATGAGCCCACGCTCATCCCCCTCGGGGAGGAACAAGACAGGACTCGAGATAGCGGCGGAAATCGAGCCTATTGACTGCGAAGACTTTCAAAGCGATTGAAATATGTTACAAACGGATCCCCCGAAGATTTCCGACCATCATTACCATGGTAACGGTCCGTACTGAAAAATCCCGATACCCTTAAGAAGTGCTTTCCATATAATAAATAACAATATATAGGAAATTTTATTAAAAACCCTATAATTCCAATAATCTTTCGAAGAATCCGGAAGATGGTCGAAATCGTCCGATGTTATCCGGATATTTTCCGAACAATTCTGAAGCATAACCGAATGGTGATCGATTGTCTATTGCAACCATTTGAACGAAATTATTATTAGTCGCTAAATACAAACAGAATTCAAGTTTAAGACACTTGAGCCTCTTGAGGTACTTGGAAGGAATCAGAAACCCCCTGACATACGGTCATTTAACGAGCTGGGTAGGGGTCACAGTACAGATCAGTTCTTTGAAGGTGCCTTCCAAAAAACATTAATTCTCTTTCAGATCCCGTTTTGTAGAAACAGATTTAAATTGGACTACTACCCCTACCGGTTGGTCAGTGCTTCCAATTAGCAGTTTCTTCATGCCTTGGTCTGTTGGGTCCGGATCGTTTGTTCATTACAAGAACGTGACCACCAGAGAAGCATTGGAAACCCTTCAGAAGTACCCCATAACGCAAGGTCAATTTAGGCCTTCCTTTTACATGACTGCGTTGGATGAGGAGGATCTGAAAAGCTTCAGCTTTCCCAAACTATACCGTTGTCTCGTCGCGGGAGAACCCGCGAACAAACACATGATACGTAGATGGAAAGAAGAAACAGGAGTGGAACTCTGGAACTATTATGGACAAACAGAGACGGTACGTGGATTGATGAAAATGTCGCATGACACCATGGCAGCCGACACAAAATGGTAGTTGACTGAGTAGCAGCAGCCGATCACGATTTCACAAAATGTATTCTCAGGGGATCGAAATGATTGAGGGTTTTTTTCATTTATGGCTTTTCTGGTTGATAACCGGCTAAAGGAAACATTTGGTTGAATTATTGTTCTCGGACATGACCTACCACAATTAGCAAAAAAGGGCTGTTGTCTTTATAAATGACCCATTCCCACCCTCACATGTTTGTAACTTTGAAGAATTCCCTCTCCACCAGAGGAAAAGACGTGACATAAAAGATCAAATACTGTCAAATACTCCTATGCCACCATGTATGGCACAACTCTCATCGTGTGATCCAATAAATGTTTCTCGTGAGGATCGGTTGATGTGAATGTACATAGCCTCCCTATTAGAAAAGTACCAACCCTTTCCCATGACCACCACTTGCCTTATTCCCTTTTTTTTTATTGACATTGACAAAATACTTTGCAAATAGTAACGAAACTTTCTCTCTCGCAAACAACAACAACAACAACAACAACAAAAATATAATGATAATAGCATTTACAACTAACAATAACCGCTAGCAGTAAAGTGCAGACGTGCAAGGCTTAGAGAGGCAAGCGTGTTTAGAACAGCGTCGTTAATTCGGGATGAATTTTTTATTTATAGAAGACGGAATAATGGTAGAAAGAAGTATCAATATGTTAAAATAATAACAATTAAGTTACGTTCATCCATCTTTGCAGAATTGTTTGACTTTGCCGAGAGAACCTGGAGATGACTCGCGGTACGATTCTGTTGGTAAACCTCTTCCTGGAATCGACATGCTTGTAAGTGAAGAAGGCCTTACTTCGATGTTTCTCCTCAGATAACCCCATCATTCACGACCACTGGTTGTGAAATAAAAAAAATAAACCTTGTAGATTAATTAACATATCATAAATGCCAATATAAAATAGTTCAAATACTGAACAGTACATGTACAGTACACCAGAACCTTTTTTTAGACCTTTTCCTTGTGTGTGTCCTCATAAACTATTTACTTTCCTCCTTTTCGCGTTGCAGATTGCTGACGATAATGACCAAGAAGTACCTCCAGGTACACTGGGAAGAGTTGTGATTCGTGTGAAGCCTTACCGCCCTGTTGGAATGTTCACTTGTTACGTGGTAAGAAAATATAACTGTGATTGGGAAAGAGAATTTGATTCAAACTTCATCTGCATATAAAATGCTGTTATTCTTTCTGTATCTAAAGTACAGCGAGCTTCACTTTAACGTCTTTAACGGATACATCTCTAAAAAAGAAATGAACCGGAGTTTTTTATCGTCATGATTCAATCATTTGACTGTAAGAAATGTTGGACTATAGAGATTATGTGAGAAATGACAAGGTACTTTTTCTTGCAGGATGAACCTGAAAAAACTTTAGCATGTTATTCTGGGGATTTCTATGTGACAGGTGTGTAGCAGCTGTATGCTCCCTGCTATGTTCCCTGGCATATACACCTATTTCAATTAACGTTGTCGGATAAAAATCGGATAAAAGCGTAAAGCCTACAAGACAAGACCAAATGGTAGTCTGGGTATTCATTAGAATTTGCATATCGCTGGAAAAAAAATCTACACGTTTTTATTTCGCACGTGATGTATTTGGTTTGCCCCGAATTATATAATTTGTTTTTCCATGTTTTTTTCGCTAGCTTATTCTGCTAAAATTTAGTTTGGCTAAAAGTAGCTTACTTCGTTTAAAACAAAAAGGAAACGTTATAAATAATGTTTTACATGTTACTTCTCATTAGTATTCGGTGCGTGCCGAGCAGTTTTCTACTTTTACCCATGCTACCTTTCGGTCTTGTCTTGCGGGCTTTTAAAAACATTTCTATCCGACAACGTTAATTGAAATAGGTGTATATTTAGTAAACTATTATTTACTTCATGTAGCAACTTAACTATACACTCAGCTTAAGCACTTGACGAGAAGGTACCTCGGAATTTTGTTCGTACAGATATATCAAAGGGAACGAAACTAATTGTGAATGTCAGTTAAAGAGTTGAATAAAAATCGTCAGAAACTTTTGAACTCTTGAAAAGCGATAACCACCCATGGCGGAAGCTTGGTTATGAACACGTTAAATATTGAGAAATATACCATCCAGTCAATGACAAGCTATTCAGAAAAATACGCATGCGGAAAATGCTCTAAATATTAAGAAATACATTATTCAGTCGTAACACAAGCTACTCGGACAAAAAAAATTCGAGTTCTCTTAACAGGAGTCGAACCAATAAGACACTCCGTACCTACTATTTATTACGGCAACTAATCTTTGCGATTTTGCGATTTTTGGCAAATCGCAAAATTTAGTTGCCGCAGTAATTTCTACTCGCGAAATTTACCCTGTTTTGCAGTTTAAGCAAGAAAAAAAAAGGACGTTTTTTGACGTTTTTTTCCTTTTGACAAAGTGTTCTTGTTGAGTTTCGTACGTTACTTTTTATGTTACCTTAAAAAATATCGTTAAAATAAAAACAAAATTCAAATTCTCGCCTTGTTTCTCACTTGTTCTTTTTTCGGGAATATATTTTTTTCTCAAGCGCTGAAGTCTGTTGTATTTTCCTCAGAAAAATCTTTGAAAAATCTCAAAATTACAACACTCGCAAAATACGCAGTTTCCCAAATCGCAAAATTTAAGCATCGCAATAAAAAGTAGCCTTAAGGTGACGCAGGACCCTTGCTCTCATTATGTATGTATTTATTTAAAGAGTATGCACGAACCATAACGACTGATGCCGACAATACGCGAAATATTTATGAGGATATCTTGTTTACGTTCTTAATAATGTATTCAATAAATGCTGTTTTCGGCGAATTAGTAATTACACGTGCGATTGAAATATTCAGGTACGAGCTTGTTGTGCATTTCACTGTCGAAAAATACTATTTCGAGAGCTCGTTGTTTCAACTGAAAACGGTATTTTAACAGGTAATTCAAAATTATCAAACCGTAATCCATCGCCACTAGTTGAAACGTAAAAAGGTGTACACGTGTATTTACGGTTCAGTTTGTTTCGATTAAAGCCGCATTTCAGTGCACAGAAATTGCAATGTAAATCAACAGCGTTCGGCACACGTGGCGCGTTCTTGCCATGGTGTTCAAGAAATATGTTGTTGTTTCCGATACAAAATAAAGTTATTTATGACTGTTGTCTGGTTTCTTTGAATAGCGTTGACTGAATACGAAAAATAAAGAGTCCGCGAAATTGAATGAAATATATAACAAATTTAAGAACTTGCATGCTGAAAATTGCGAAAAATAATTTATCCACTTGTTTTTTTTATATAACTGGCGATGGTATGTATCACTAGAGGCCTTGCCTTTCTCTTGTGCACTACAAAACTCTCGAAATCTTCACTCACCTTGAAAAGTACGCGGTTAATTACCACGTTATTGTACTTATTTTTACGGCACGTGCACTGGAATACGGCAAATTATCATAATTAGATTCACAGCTCTAAAGGCGTCGTTGTTGAATATATTATTGACTCGTGTGATCTTCGGAGACGGGAAAAACTACAACTTTGTGTCCAAGCTTTCGTCGCGGATATAGAATTTCCGGAATTGATACTCGAGGAAGGTAAACCTAGTACATTGTATTGTGATGTGACAGAAGCGGAATTTCAAAAAAGCCTTTCAAAAGAAGATCGAACGTTTCAAAGTCTAATTATAACATTTTTACTCCCTTAGATGCTAACAACTTTCAACGAGTCTTGAAATTGCAAAATCTACTTCTGTCACATCACAAAAGAGGTTATTATCTACCACTAGGTAATACAAACATTTAATTTAGAACGCTTCTCAAGTTGAAAGCTTGGACACAAAAATTGCATGTCCGCAATTCTAACTTTAGAAGCTTAAAGTATCACCGTCCAGCGCGATCTGCCAGAAAAACCACAATCATGATATAGTTCCATCATCCGCCAATATCCCTATTACGTTTCAGCGGAATCGACTTTCAAAATTCGGAGATTTGGAGGTTTAGAAGACAACACCCACCCCAGAAATTAAGCTTATGAATTTATTCATGGCAAGGGTCCTGCGCCACCTTAAGGTATACCACTGAACAACCGGAAACTCGTCAATTTCACATGTGACAAACTTCCTGCATACTGCTAGGGTTAGTTTTGTTGATGTGTGCACTAACTGAATAATATATTTCTCATTTTGTATCCACCTAGCTTAACAATTTCCGTCATTTTCACGCCAAATATTGTAATTTTTGAGGTTTTAACGGAATACCAGACAAACGCGTGTCACTATCGCAGTGCATCGGTTGAAAAACACCAAATGGAAATATTTCTCACCTACATTTCTCAATTTGTGTCCTTTTGCTCGTCATCTTAGCTCAGAAAGGCTTTCCATTAATTGAGATCAGGTTCTCTTAATCGTTAACCGTTCGTTATAGTAAACTAAGAAATAAATACGGCTGCTGGTAAGAAATGTTATTACAGTACTGAGTTATAACGTTCCTCATGTTTAATAGGTGATTTGGGTCGAATGGATGCTGACGGTTATTTCTGGGTCGTCGGAAGAGCTGATGACATGATCTTCAACGACGCGTGAGGAAATAACAATGCTTATTAATTAGGCTATGTTCACACCATGCCGGTCAAAACATCGGACTGGATAGGCCTTTCGTTCACATGGGATCTGCTATCCATACCGCCTGTTTACAGCCCCGATCTCCGATTTACGGTCCCGTGTAGCCTGACGCCCAGGCCACGCTCGACTCGCTTCGCTCGCCGATTTTCTTGCCGCGCTATTCCCCACTAAGGAGCCTGTCTCAGGCTAGGTCCCGTGTGAACAGATGTCCATAAAATAAACGGTCACGTGTGGGATTGGGACCTGTCCCTAACATAGCTATAAAACGGGCCGTTGTCATCGTGCACACATTGAGCTCTTTTGTTTTTGCGCCTGATTTTCTCGTATTGGTGCGTATTCGCACTCTAAAATGCTATGTGGTATAATAAAATTTGTTATACGTCGAATACAGCGAGCCGTTAGGCGTGTTGTACATGCACCAAAATAATTTGTAATTAAACAGTTTTAAATTATTCATACACGAACAGCAATTTACGTTTTAATTTGGTGACTCTACAGTACTGAGAATCACATTGTGATCTCAAGGTCCTTGTGCTGGAAATTAATCGATAGCCCCCATCTAAACGTATACTAAGGAAGAGATGTGCAATCAATTTGTAATCATCTGTCATTCATAGATTCCTTCAGAATAATTAATTTGAGAAGTCGTTCAAATGCCTCCACTATCCACCATCATACAATGTTATCATTATTCTACTAAATCAAAACGTTTCTGTCATAAAGTGACATAGCCTTGCTATTCTAAACTTATGTTTTCAGACTTAACATTAATCCCTGTGAGGTGGAGAACTGTCTGAAAGGACATCCTGCGGTACTGGACTGTGCTGTGGTCAGCAGTCCTCACCTAATGGGACAGGTATTCCATATATGTAGAATTGTCTTTTATTTTATTCTAGTTGGCAACCCCGTAAACATAAATTAAGATGAAAGCGGCGATCCTAAAATTCTGGGCCCTAATGCATCATTCAATGCATCACTCCACTGATTATCGCCTACTGACCATGTGGACATCCACATTGCTTCGCAGCGGTCAAACGCAAAAATTAACGCCACTTCCGGTTTTCGCTGCCTTGACTTTTCCAAGAGTTTGAAGCGTAATGGCCGCGAAGTTTGTAAGGAAACCGTTACTAAAAATGCAGTGCCAAACCAAAATACGAGCTGAGATACTTGGTGGATGAAAATTATTAAATAATCTATGCATATGCGGTGTACAAAGCTTAACTTTTTGGTAAATTTCTTAACTTTTGACTCTAAAGTGGACGACTTCGCGCAATTTTAAGACATTTGTAAGCGGCAGTTTTGGCGGGAACTGAGCGCGCGCAGTGCGTTTGACCGCATGACTCAAATTCAACTCTGGTTGGAAAAGTTGCTATGCATATACACATTGTATACATACGACAAATTTGTAGAAAATAATTGTGTATATTTTAAAACGGTGTAATCCAATTTACATTCCAATAATTATGTTCTTGGATTTTGCAAACGTTTTGGAATTTCTGGGATCCAGCTCAAGGAATTTCGACTGCTTCACTATATACAGTGTATGTGAAATTGTTGTTGTTATCAACCTTTTTATTTCTGTAGACAATAAAAGCGTTCATTGTGTTGTCAAGTGGCTTCATAAACAGAAACCATAATGAATTGATAAAAGAGCTACAGGATCACGTGACTTACAACACTGCTGCATGGATGTGCCCAAAAAGGTAATGCCATGTCATTTCATTTAATTTTCTTCTATACAGTCAACTCTCTCAAGAAGGACACCACTGTAAGGCGGACACCTCTCTAAGGCGGGCATGGTCGGCTTGGCTTGTTCTGCCGAATTTCACTTGTTTTTCTCTAACTAAACTCTCTCTAAGGCGGACACCCTCGGGACCAGCTCCAGCTGTCCGCCTTATGGACGTGTCCGCCTTATTAAAGAGAGTTTAGTTAGAGAAAAACAAGTGAAATTAGATCGGTCAAGCCAAGCCGACCATGTCCGCCTTAGAGAGGTGTCCGCCTAACAGTGCTGTCCGCCTTGAGAGAGTTGACTGTATAGTAAATGACCTAGTGTAAAATATAAATTCATTGTTAATAGGGGTTGCCCACGGCGTCGGCGTCGTCATTGCTTAAGGGAGCTACGTCACGGATGGCGCATCTTGAAAAAAATGGCCATTTTTGTTCAAGTTTACCGTTCGCAATCCGTCTTAATCTTCTCCATCCTCGACCATCCTTGTTCCTGTTTGGTTTATTATCACCTCTTTGGTGTTTTTCTACCTTAGTAAACTATTATTTTGAGGCTTTCTTCAATTTGAAGGTGACTTTGCACTTCGCAAACTGAGTGACTTAAAATATCGTGACACAGCTCCTTTAAGATCCCTAGTATCGCCGCGTGATTGATTTCAGCCGTGAAGGCCTAGGATTTTATATAGTGCACGAAGTTTGTTTATTAATGCGTAATAATGTATAATTATTTTATCTTTGATAAACACATTGAACCGCAATTAAATCTCATTCTATTGTACAGGTGGAATTTATCGAGGATCTTCCAAAAACTGTAACAGGAAAGGTCAGCAGACGAGAACTGAAGAATAGTGAATGGAGTACACAGTGAATCACGAATAACACGGAGCAAGTGAAAACAGAATGATGCAAGAATTGGAAGTGACCGCCAAATTCTATATAAATGTTTTTTTTAATCAGTTTCTCTTATTCAAGATTATAGATTCTTTATGTGGCTTTGTTTCTTAGTAAAATCAGTTTTGTTATTGTACAGGTAATCAGTCGGTTTTATGCCAAAGCCGTTGCATATTCGGCAGTATGGGTGACCTGTTCCACTTTGATTTACAGGCGTTAGTTACGGTTTTGAATTGGTTCGGTAATTGGAATCAGTGGAGTGACTTACTTTTAAATATAATTTGTTTGGGATATGGATGAAACCTCCTCAGATCTTATTCGGAAATATTGGTCAATGTTCAGAACATGGCCAGAAACGATCGAATTGCTTTTGCATAATTTTTGGAAAATAGTCGGAAATCTTCGGCGCTGATTTCCACGAATAAATGCTAAAAGAGGCATGGGATAAAATGAATAACCCACTCGTTACGTCATTTATCTTTGCATGCACACTGACGTCATCGTCGCCATGTTGGTGACATTAACAGAAGATTTATAATTAGCTTCTATTGTTTTGTCATCCAACATGGCCGCCAGGGAGTTTGGATCTCTTGGGAATGTTTGCAAACCAGCAATACTGAAAAATCAAGTCACTCGTGGAATATTTCTATACCACTCGAATTAAAAAAGTGATGAGCTTAGGTAATTGGTAAAATGTGAATATTAGATCGTTATGTTTTAAAAGGTGTTTCCAGGGAAAGTTAGATTCTTAGATTGCCAATAAATAATATATGAAAGAGAACTGACTTGAGACACCTTTGTTTGCATCGATATAGTTGGTGCAGCAATACGATTGTTGACATCACCATAGCTCGTTCATGTTCAGTCAGTCTCGTTTTAAGTTTTCTACCGGTCTGACCGATGTAAGTAGCCTGAACGTTGGAGCAATATTATTGATCTTGTATACTACTTCCTGTCTGTCGTTAGGTGTAACGGTCAATAAATTTTGTAACGGTAGTTATTGTTCGTAGTTATCGGTCAGAGGACTGGGCTGCTAAAGACTTCCAAAAGTAAAGGTCCCTCTAAAGTATCAGAGTATGCAAGGGTACGGTGGCGATGCAAATACTGATGTGATATTACGTCACTTTTGGTATAGAAAAAGGACTAAAGAATGCAAAAACCAAATAACCCGGCAAATAACGATGAAACTGTACAACCACAACGTGCAGGTGTATCATCGTCTATCATCCATCACTGGTGTTTTTGTTTTGTTTTTTCCAGTTAGACCATTTGTGCCCCTAAAATAGCACGCGCTGACGTAATAGAGCGCGAGTTGAGTAAAATAGAGCTCGAGTTGGAGCTGGGCGCAAGCGAGGGAGGAAAGGCGTGTCTCTTCCCTTATACTCGCGCGCTTACTCCAGAGCCTAGTAGGCTACCCTAAAATAACGAGCGATGTTACTGTCGGAAATAGTTTTACAATATTTTCGAAAACTGTCAAGCAATTAGTTCTAAAAAAACAATTAAATATAATTAAACTTACCATTCGTTCTATTGTCTTTGTTCTAAATGACATTCACACTCAACCTCGTTCCCAGGGTCTCTCTTCTTCCCGCCAAAAGCGACAGAAAAGAGCTTTTGGCGGGAAGAAGAGAGACCCTGGGAACGAGGTTGATTCAGATCATCACGTTATTATCTTGTTCTGCCTTGGGGGTGGGGGTAGGGATGGAGGTCAGAAAGTGCTGATTTCAAACTTAAAACTTACGCAATTTAACCGACAAATCAATTTTTTCGAGTTTAATTATGACATTTTTGAAAAGTCTTGAAATCGTAGATGGCGGATATATTTGTGGAGCATGCAAATGTCGCATTTCCTCTCACCTCACGCTCACCATTTGATCGTCAGAGGGCCGGATCAATTTCTGAACATTATTCTACCAGGTTATGAGAATAAAAAGAACCTAATCATCTTTAGGCTAAGTATGGATTCCAAAGCAGTCATGTGCACGTGTTCTATCTTTACTTTGTTTTCCTTTCTCTTGGTATCCCATACACTGTATATACTATCGTTATTGATAGTCACGCAATGAAATCTGAGTATAGAGTCATTATGCGACAGGTCATTTGCTAGACGACTGTTCTGTCACGCGTATCACGCGTCGTGCGTTACAAAGACGTCATAGGGTATTATGGGATAGCTTGCTTCATGTATTGTTTTTTCATTAGAATAGTCGTGCTCACCGGTGGAAACGCTTTCTTGTTTCACCGCGAAATTTTAGTTATTAAAACCGGTTACACTGCTGGTGAAAGGCCTACGTCTCGTTATTGGTTTAACAGGGGAATGGATCAAGGTCTGAAGGATCAGAATAGTGAAACAAGACATTTCTTGCCGGCTGACGAAAGCGACCAAGCCGACGACCTCGTGGTTATGGAGTTCGAGCAACAGATCGAAGCCGAAAACCGCGACTCAGCCAGCCAACTGGAAGAAGCTTCCGCTCATCCATTCGTTACCAAAGCAATCGACCTTGGGGCCTCGGGGATAAGTCCTAAAACAACGGGGAAGGATGCGCTTTTACTCGTAAACGCAGGAGTTCAAGATGGCGCCGAGCAAAATATGGAATCCACGCGGCCAAAACGAGTCTTGAAACCCAGCGCGAAACTTATTGAAAACAGACTGCAGTCAGATACACTGAAGCTCGAAAACATATGGGATAGAACTGCACACGCGATTTGCAAGCTCCAGGGAACTCCAGATTCCATCGACGGTCTTCGCCAAGCGGTAGGAGATTTGCGTTCAACCTTTAGTGAATATCAACTTGTGTGGGTTTCATTGATGGATTACACCGTGCACGCCAGCACGCCCGACCATCGGCAGGAGCGACAAACGGTAGAAGAAATGATGAGAACCCGCAAAGAACTCGTTCAAGCAGCGATAAATGAAGGGATCGATCGAAAAAACGACCTTTTACAGGAATTAGGGTCGGCTCGCTCTGGATCACGTGCTTCCAGATCATCGGTTTCATCGAACGCAATACGAGCTCATGCAAGAGGCGAGGCGGCCGCGGCGTTGAAAAAAGCTGAAATGCAAAGGAAAATCAACGAGTTCCAATCCAAATCCGCACTGGCATTAGAAATCGAAGAAAAGAAAAGACGAGAAGACGAAATAGCATTTGCGAGAAAGAAACGCGAGGAAGAAGCACGCTTGGAATCCCTACGCGCAGAACAAGAAGCAGCTGTGGCCGTGGCTCGAGCGAAGGCCATCGATGAGGAGCTCGGACTCAGTCACGAATACCAGCTACCAGATTTACCGATCGAAGAACCCAGTAAGCGTGTTCGGGAATTTATCGACAGCCAATTTAAGGACTCAAAAACGCAAGGTCATTCTCATGGTCTTGGACTCGAGACACTAAACTTCACCATCCCTGGTCTCCCAGTCAAGAAGGAAAAGCCCACCATAAAAGGGTTAAACCCAGGAGCATCACCCTTTTCTCCTTGTCAAACCAGCCCAGTCTCCGATCCAACCGACCGCATGGAATGCTTTATTCAGTTCATGGCCCGAAGAGAGCTCATCGCCAACAAAATAGAGAAGTTTGACAATCATCCTGAAAACTTCAATACTTGGAAAGCAGCCTTTAAGAACATGACAAGAGATGTGAACATCACCGCAAGCGAGGAGCTCGCCCTTATGATAGAGTACACAACTGGTGATTCCAAAAGGCTCGTCCAGCGACTACGCAATGCATACATAGAAAACCCAGCTGAGGGAATTAAAGAGTCCTGGAAGAAGTTAGGCGAACGCTTCGGCTCAACTGCAGTGATTACCCAAGTGCACCTGAACAAGCTAACAACGTTCCCAACGTTAAGCACAAAGGACAACAGAGGACTGCAAGAATTGGGGGACTTACTGTTGGAATTACAATGTGCCAAACAAGATGGCGGACTCACGGGCCTCAAAATTCTCGATGAACCAGCCTTCTTGAAACCACTGCTTATCAAACTACCCGAAGACCTCCAAGGAAGATGGCAAAGGCATGCGTATCGTTACAAGTCCCAACATGGCGTTGATTACCCTCCATTTCAGGAATTTGCCTCATTTATCCAAGAAATCGCGCGGCAACGGAATGACCCCTACCTATCTATGGAGGGCCCAGAGAAGAAGAATACAAATCCAGTAAAGACTCCTATAAAGCCACCTATCAAGCCTTATGATGATCCACCTTTTGGACAAGGCATGACAGCATTCAGGACCGAGGTCTCGGACCCTGATTCCAGAGATTCAGCTACTCAAGATCCCGCCAAATGGTGTGTCGTCCACAAGCTAACCCATCCCCTCAACAAGTGCCGTGCCTTCAGGGCCATGTCCCTAACCGAAAGAAAAAATCTGCTCAATCATCATGGGATCTGCTTTCGCTGTCTCGCCTCAACTGATCACCTCGCCAAGGACTGTGCAGCACCAATCAAATGTACCGAGTGTCAGAGTGACAAACACATTGCAGCGCTACACACAGGACCTCCCAGCGAGCCAGCAGCGCAACACAGAGAACCGAGGGACGCCCACCAGCAAGGCGGGGAGCCAACTAGGGACGCCCACCAGCAAGGCGGGGAGCCAGCTAATGTCACAGCTAGCTGCACAGAGGTGTGTGGAAACAAAGCCGGAGGCAAATCCTGCTCAAAGATATGTCCAGCGAACATTTATTTAAATGGCCACCCAGAAAACAAGATCAAAGCGTATGTGGTCATTGACGACCAAAGCAACTGTTCACTGGCCAAGCCAAAGCTATTCGACCTGCTGAAACTGGGTGGGGAAGCCACTCCCTACACGCTGAAAACATGCTCAGGGACAAGCCAAGCCAAAGGAAGGCACGCCCGCAACCTAGTTATCGAGTCGTTGGACAGCACCCAAAGTCATACACTTCCCGTCCTCACCGAATGCGATGCTATCCCAGATATAGTAGAGAAGAAATCCCAACCCCCACAGTGGCTAGAGCCCATCCTCATCTAGAACCCATCGCAGACAAGATCCCTGAGCTAGACCCGGAAGCTGAAATTCTACTGCTCGTTGGAAGAGATGCGCCGCCCCTCCACAAAATTCATGAGTCTCGGAATGGACCCAGGAATGCACCATGGGCTCAACGCCTCGACCTAGGATGGGTAGTCTTAGGAAATGCCTGCTTGGACGGCGCTCACAAGCCTAGTGAAGTCTCATCCTACAGGACACAAGTCCTCGACAATGGCCGACCTACCTTTCTACAACCCTGTGCCAACCGGCTCTACATTAAACATGATTCAAGTGCAGACTCCACAGCATACCTAGCAACCAGCAAAAAGAAAGGAACTTTCTTCAAGGGAAGCTTTGAAGATGGACTGGGAGACAATGTCTTCCTACGCACTAAGGATGACAATAAACCAGGAACATCGGTGGAAGACAGGAAGTTCATTGACATCATGAACCACTCGTTGACCAAGAACAAATCAGGCAGCTGGGAAGCGCCCTTACCCCTCCGCCAGGAAACTGAAAAGCTCCCCAATAACCGAGAAGATGCCCTCAAACGCCTGAAGTCAACTCGACGCACTTTAGAGAAGAAACCAGTGATGAAACAACACTACTTTGACTTCATGCAGAAACTGTTTGACAATGGTCATGCCGAACCTGCACCAAACACAGAGTCAAGCCCACCTAATCTTTGCTGGTACCTTCCCCACTTCGGAGTCTACCACCCTCAAAAGCCAGGAAAAATCCGTGTGGTCTTCGATTCTGCAGCTGAGACCGAAGAAATATCTCTAAACAAGATACTGCTCTCAGGACCTGACCTCACAAACAGTCTACTAGGCATCCTGATACGCTTCCGCCAAGACCCTGTTGCTTTCATGGCAGACATCGAACAAATGTTCCACTCCTTTCTAGTCCGAGAGGATCACAGGGACCTACTGCGATTCTTCTGGTACAAGAGTAATGATCCGGATGGAAAGCCGATCGAGTACCGTATGAAAGTTCATGTCTTCGGAAATACATCGTCGCCAGCAGTAGCCACCTTCTGCCTCAGGAAAACCGCCGAAGTCGGGGAACGAGAATTTGGTTCAGACGCGAAAGACTTTGTGCACAACAATTTCTACGTGGATGACGGACTCAAGTCTGTGGCCACACCTGCCGAAGCCGTCGACCTACTAAGTCGCACACAAGCCATGCTAGCATCAGCTAACCTGCGCCTTCACAAGATAGCATCCAGCCATCCAGAGGTGACTCAAGCCTTCCCGAGTGAAGACCGAGCCTCTGACCTTCGTGATCTGGACTTCACACAGGACACCATCCCAGTACAGCGCTCTTTGGGTGTGCTGTGGGACATATCCGCCGACGCATTCACCTTCAAAGTTTGTCTGGGGGAGAAACCATTTACAAGACGAGGCGTATTGTCGGTCATCAACAGCCTGTACGATCCTCTGGGACTTGCCGCTCCAGTCGTCATTCAAGGCAAGTTCCTCCTAAGATCCATGATGGCCCATTTCAGTAACCTCCTGCCAGAAAACTGGGATGAACCACTTCCAGAAGAGCAAAGACCAGCATGGGAAGCGTGGTGCGAATCGCTAAAAGCTCTAACACTGCTCAAGGTACCTCGTTGCTATACAACTAGCCCAGTTAAAGCAATTAGTCGGCGGGAGCTACACACATTCTGTGATGCATCCACTGTAGCTATTGGAGCCGTCTCATATCTGAGAACCATCCAGTACGATGGAAACGTCCAAGTCTCCTTCATCCTCGGTAAAGCAAAGCTAGCGCCGTCCCACGCCACGACTGTTCCTCGTCTCGAACTGTGCGCGGCGGTGTTAGGAGTCGAAATGGCAGAGCTGATCATTGGAGAATTGGACAGAGAACCTGACGTCATCACATACTACTCAGATAGCAGAGTTGTCCTAGGCTACATCAGCAACGAAAGTCGGCGCTTTTATGTTTATGTCAGCAACCGAGTGGAGCGGATCAGGAAATCTTCGACTCCCGAACAATGGCACTACGTGCCTACTCACCAAAATCCTGCTGATCTGGCCACAAGATCAATCGATGCTCGGAATCTGCACGACAGCATGTGGCATCGTGGTCCCATGTTCCTGCACCACCAGGACGCATCTGTTGACATGACGGTCAGCAGCGAAGCCTCACAACCCGCAGAGGATGATCCTGAAGTCCGCCCGTTGGTCAAGGCTCTGGCTACACAAATTCTGCCAAACAAATCTCTAGGAACCAGCCGTTTTTCCAGGTTCTCGCAGTGGGGAGCCCTAGTCAAAGCAATTGCAAGACTCATCTCATTTGCCCAATCACAATGTCAAAAAGCCTTGGAGAAGCCCAGTTCCACTGCAAGTCAGAAAGCAACACCATCTGTCCATGTCCTAAATAGAGCAAAGTCTTTGATCATTCAGAATGTTCAGTATGAAGCCTATGAAGAGGAAATCAACTGCCTCAAGAACTCGGGAAGACTGCCAAAAACAAGTCCACTCCTCAAACTAAGCCCAGTGATTGACAACGACGGATTTCTAAGAGTCGGTGGCCGACTGGAACGAGCAGGTCTAAACTATGAAGAATGCCATCCCTTGATTCTCCCGAGCTCACATCATGTCACTGCTCTTCTGGTCAACTACTACCACGAGAGAGTACAACATCAGGGGCGACACTTCACTCTTGGCTTGATCAGAAGCAGCGGGTTCTGGATCGTTGGAGGCAAGCGAGCCGTTAACAGTGCCATTAACAACTGCATAAAATGCAAGAAGCTGAGAGGTCGCCAGCAGATTCAGAAAATGGCTGATCTACCTGTTGATCGCCTCACTCCTGCTCCACCATTTAGCTACGTTGGCCTTGATGTCTTCGGACCCTGGCTGGTCAGCACTCGACGGACAAGGGGAGGAGTCGCTAACAGCAAACGTTGGGCCGTTCTCTTTACCTGCCTAACCACAAGAGCCATCCACATCGAAGTGATAGAGTCTATGGACACCTCAAGTTTCATCAACGCACTCCGCAGATTCTTAGCCTTACGGGGACCAGCAATACAGCTCCGCTCCGACTGCGGCACCAACTTCGTGGGCGCACGTAACGAGCTTCAGTCTTGTCTCAAAGACATGGACGACAATGTCATTCAGTCCTACTTAGCTACCGAGAGCTGCGAATGGATCTTTAATGCTCCCCATGCCTCCCATGCCGGTGGAGTTTGGGAACGAATGATAGGAGTGACCAGACGAATCTTGGACTCGATCCTTGCTGATCTCGGACCCAAGCACCTCACGCATGAAGTTCTCTCGACACTCATGGTCGAGGTTACAGCTATAGTGAATGCCAGACCTTTAGTACCAGTGCCTTCTGACCCAGATATGCCAGAGATTCTCACCCCAGCCACTTTGCTCACACAGAAGTCTCAAAGCCTGAAGGCCACACCAGGAAACTTTAGCCGCACAGATCTGTACAGCAAGCAGTGGAGACAAGTCCAGTACTTAGCCAATGTATTCTGGACTCGCTGGCGTAAGGAATATCTGCCGACGCTCCAATCAAGAAGGAAGTGGCAACATGAAATCAGGAACCTAGAAGAAGGAGACCTGGTTCTCCTCCACAGTAAAGAGTTACCTAGAAACAGCTGGCCTCTCGCCCGGATCACCAAGGCTTATGTCAGCGCAGATGGTAAAGTACGCAAGGTTGATCTGGTGACAGCTAAAGATGGCCTCACAAGGAGCTACACCAGACCAGTCACTGAGGTCATTCTGCTGAGGAGCGAGAAGGATTTTGAGAGGATGAAAACTTCCGTCGGATGAACTGTCTCAGCTTAGTGCTGGAGATCAAAGACTGAACACTTAAACTTAGGAAGTTACTGTTTTGTTTTTTTATCTTAGTGGTATTTTTCTATACCAGGCGAGGAGTGTTCTGTCACGCGTATCACGCGTCGTGCGTTACAAAGACGTCATAGGGTATTATGGGATAGCTTGCTTCATGTATTGTTTTTTCATTAGAATAGTCGTGCTCACCGGTGGAAACGCTTTCTTGTTTCACCGCGAAATTTTAGTTATTAAAACCGGTTACACTGCTGGTGAAAGGCCTACGTCTCGTTATTGGTTTCACAGGGGAATGGATCAAGGTCTGAAGGATCAGAATAACGACCTTTAATCGCGCCAGCTACACCAGATTAGACAGAAGCAACGGAGATTCACCAAATTTTGTAAATTTTGTATTGAGGTGAGTGTATCATAGCATTAGATACATGTATTGAAATGTGTTTTTTCAAGTACTCGTTGCTCTTACACAAGAATTAGATTACCTTTGCTTCAATATCGAACACTAATGACATGAGGATGGGTCTGATTCATGTGTAACTCTGTAAGCGTACATAATTGTCTTTGCTTTACATATAACTGCAATAAATCCGTTGAAAGAATAGCTGTTAGTTTCAGACGTTCTGTCAGCTGCAGAATACTTCATAAATAATCGAATGACACGAATCCTCCCAAAAAAGAAACCGACATTTGTTTTTGACCGATCAGTTTCAACAACCTGAGTGTTCGTTATATAAAGTTATTATTAGTATCAGCTTTCTAGACACGAACCTCCACGGATGTGCTTTCATATGCATGGATATGTCTATTCTATTGAAGGTCTCTAAATGTTTTCGAATCAAATCCATATTTTTTAAGTTACGTGATCAGAATATGACAGTCCCAAGGTTATAGAATCGCTCATATTTTGGGGCACTTATTAAAAGGGATGCCAAAGAAAGATAGAACGAAAGAAACGTCTCTGATGTTTGATTAAATTCGGGTTTTTAAGCAATCTATGACGTCATATAATTTCTTCAGTAGCTTTCTCCTGCTTTACGTGTTAACGTAATCATGGATCGTAAAAAGACTGGATTGGAAACTAGCTGACGCGGGCGCCGCAACCTAGTGGAAATTCGTGACGTCATAAAAAAATTTGCCCGTCGCCTGATCGCTGTTCTATCATGGCTGCTAAAGCGTGGTGGTGGACTACAATGTAAAATTCTTCGTTTTAAAAGCGACGTTAGCGAACTGACCAAAGACATTAGAACTGGCCATTGGCGAAATAACTCGTACGCGAAAAACAACCGCTGGGGATTCTGAAGTTGAAAAAAACACGAAGGAAGCTGCAGTTACTGCAGTGGTGCTAATTAATTTTAACACGAAGAAAGAGCAACAAAATATGTCAGAGCACCAAATGAAAACCAGAGAGATTCTTGCAGACTTGGGCTTTTAATTTGACGAGTAAGTTAGAGTCCCGTTAGAGACTACTTTGTTTGTGACTGTGTACCAGTCATTTTGAAGTCACTTCTACTTCAGTCATGTGACATTTTAGTTATTGTGATTCGCTCAACTGCAAAATGACTGTCAAGCCGAAATCCTTGTTGCCGAACAGGATTCAACCGAAGTCACAACTTTCTTCAAATGTGTCGCCAAAAGCGGACTTGTGGACAATGACTTTTGCGGCACCAATATGTGTTGCAGCTCAACGTTTATGCCTGAATTTGGACAGTCTCAGAATATCAAAATGAACGACTGTCACTTTGTACTAAAAAAGGGTAGCAAAGAAAGTATCCAAGAGAAAGGCTTAGGAGTTAGCTAAAATACAGGAGGTGGGTGAGAGCCAAAGTAATTTTATTCAACTTGTAAATTCAAAGGTCATGGCTTGGGGAATCCCCTTTGCTTTTTTCCAGTTCAGCAACAAGGTTATCTCCCTCAAGTTTGCAATGAGTAAAACTTTCAACTTAAATTATGTTATAGTTCACCTCAGTTTAATCAATTTGACATGACATGGAAGTGATTCCTCCAAGATAAATTTCAAAATGGCTCAGTGGTATACAGTCACAAACTGTGCTCATCATATCCAGAGCTGCCAGAATCTCCCAGGTTTTCTTTCAGATGTTCTGACATTTTTTGCCTTTTTCATTAGCACCACTGCAGCTTACTGATAATTTCTTACAGTATGCCTTTATAACCAGCCCATGGTACAATAAGCTTTTCTGCATTTGTAACACTTAAATGCTTTCATCTTCATCTTCGGAGTTGCCATAACAGTAGATTTTTAAATTCTTGTCTACTTCTTCTGCCAGAATCTCCTTGGTGTTTTATATTGATGTCATAATACATGTAAGGTGCATTCATAATATACTATATGGCTGCTTAACCAACATGTGTTTTGTAATGTGCGACCTGACAATTACTTGTATTTTGGTGGGGCTTATAGAACTTTGATCTCAATCACCGAACAATGTCTCTATTGTTTGTGAATTCATATCAACCCGCTCATTACTAACAATGAGAGATGTCATAATTTGTATGAGGTAATCACATAGACCTTATTCATAAATGGCGGCCGATTAATTATTCTTTTATATTCATGCTAATCAGCCCCCCTAGCCTCGTTAGTATGTGCAAAATTCAAAATAATTTTTACTCTAAAATGAGGCAAGGGAGGCTGAATAATATGAATATAAAAGAATAATTAATCCACCGCCATTTATGAATAAGGTCTATGGGACCGAGTAAAATTAAGGATTAATTATCACATGTTCAGAAATTTGCAGAAATTGCCTGTCGAGAGCAATTTGCAAATTCTGAAAACACAAGTGATATCAATCCTTAATTTTAGGAAGAATCATATGATTACTTGTTAATAACATAAACGACAAAATTAGTGTGATAAAGACATCAGGTGTTCTTCGGGAGACTATCCAATCCCGTTCAAAAATCTTCGGAGGACCTCAGGTGATTATCTGCAATCTTCGGTCAACTTTGCACGTTACGGAAGTCCTCGGGCAATCTTTAGAAATCTTCAGAGTGATTTTGGCCCGGGGAAACCAAAATTAATGACAAATGCCCTCTATGTTATTAACATGTATATTAACTTTGTTGATTTATCATGAGCAAAGAGAAAACAAACAAATTTGAATACACTGTCAAAAGAACTTTCTTATAAGACTTGTAGGGTTCACAAATATTAGAATGTGGCAAGCTACTACAATCAACAGTAATATAACTGAGGTATAAAGTGGTATACACAGAGCTGAAAAATGCATTCCATTGATAACTTGTTTCAACACGAGGCTTTGACGACAGCCGTGAATCAGCTACGATCGTCGTATAGTGCTACTCAGATAGGATATAGATACCATGTGGCTTGAAATTTTTGCAGGATCTAATTTTCGCAGGTTTTCCAACGATCCGTGAAAACACGAAGAAAAAAATAAACCCATAAAAAATAAACTGAAAAAAAAAAAATCTGTGAAAATTTACTCCATTTATATAGATTACTGAATTTCAATTAAATTACTGCAAACAATATTACGATCTTCTTCTTTACAATAATTTGCAACATAACGCACAGTCTCTGCTGTCTCTGGGTTTATTTGATAACAACTCTAGAAAAGACATCTCCTGCCGCCGAACAAACAGTGGATGGCTGCGGTACATGATAACTGTTCGGTTTATAAAAATGGGTTGTTCAAAGGGACACCATTCTCATGCAAGGGCATGTCCCTAGTTGTTATATAAAAATACCGTTTGTGAAATAGCAGACTGGAATTTGCCTGAGATCCGTGAACATTTGTTCACAGCCGAGTAAAGTCTGAATCCAAGTTTGTGAAACTTTTTCCCCGCAAAACTAAAAAAATTGGCAATCTGTGAAATTAAACTCCTAACCCGCAAAAATGTCATGCCACACAGTATTTGCCTTGTATTATAAACAAATAATAGAAATAGTTGTATGTGGGCAGTGGTATTTGGTAATAATATACCAGCTCATAATATTACAATACCACGGCTGCGTTTAAAAAACTCGCGCCACCTACTCAACCAATCAGATGCTAAACCAAAACCAATCATGGTTTTGGTTTTGGTTTTACGACACTCAAATGAAAACCGCTCTATACCACTATTACCAAATACCACATACAACTCATGCTATAACCTTTAAAAATATTACTGTACTTTATCAACAAAATCTAAAAGCAGAAGGAAACTGTCCAAAGTGACTAGTTGTTGTGGAACATTTAACACTGAATCATTAGCACTTCAGTTGGAATTTATAAAGCTATCACTCCAGGTGAAATCAGAAACAATAACAATCACAGTCTTCTCTGGAACAGGTGTGGTGCCATTGGCAGAAAAGGTGCAAAGCATCAGATAGAGTTCTGAATGTTTGATTAACTTCCACTGGTTTTTGAGAACACCATCATCTGAGAGAATTGTGAACACACAAGAGTAGTTGCAGATAGAATACTGATGTAGGACTGCTAGAGCAACATTATGAAGAGAAAACTGAAATTGATATACGGCCTGTAGGAGGCCACAGGGTTGTTGTATATCTGGATTTGGAGTATGGATGATACTTCAGATGACAAACTTTCTCATTCTGTCTAGCTTTCTCTTACCAATCTTGACGGATGTCTATTAAAGGGAATAAAATTAAGTACATGTTAACTTTAATTTTTCATTCATTTCTTTTGGCGACACTTTTATAATATAGAGAACTTGGGTGACCTATAGACGTAAGACGCGCCTCTATCCATGATGCCACGACTGAAATTATGTCAATAAAAAGTTGACCATTTGGGCCTGTAATTTGCAACTTTTGCTCTTTTAACTATGCTCAAGCAACAATTTCATTCAAAAACTATCAAGTAAACATGAATTTGAACAGCGATTAACTGAAATACTAATAAATAAATGAGTCACAAAATACACAACATATGTTCCAAATTTTGACCGAAAAAGACCTTTTTTGTGGCTCGATTTTCTCCAAAATAGGGGAAAATGAAAGTAAACAACAACATCAAGTGCTCACCTTAAAGTTTGAATTGTCGCTTGGCCGGGTTGGAATCGTCATTAAAACAAAAATAAAGAAAATATTAAGACTTGAAAACGAAAACAACACTAAAAAATGGCAAAATACACAGAAGTTGGACACGAATTCCTTTATTTTTCCTATACTTACGCCATTTCTTCACGTCACAAATTTCCACTAGGTTGCAGCCATCGCCGCCATGTTGAAAATACAGTATTAGCCAATCGGCGAACCGAAAATGCCCCACGTGATCTATAGTTTCCAATCCAGTCTTTTTACGATCCATGACGTAATTAATCCCATGCTAGAGGAGAGGCATCTACCAGGCACTAAAGTGTATATGACAGATATTTTTTTATTTGCTTGATCGAATCTACATAGGATCCTGATACGAACATCGAAAAAAAAAAATTCCATATCGCTTTTCTTCACCGCGTTTTAGCCGTCTAAAGACGTGAAATTTCATTTCCGGTTAGGTAAAAAGCCGAGCGAGGTGGAGTCCTGGACCGAGTCGGTCGTGACGTCAAAACCAGAACGCCTTCGACAACAACGCAAAGACAGCAAGGAGTTTCGTGGCTTGTAGCCGTGTATAACCAGATATATTTTAGTTTAAATTTTGTCTAGAACCGTCAAAACTTACACAAAGTTATGTCTACGAATGATTTTGAGTTTGGGAGCGATTCTGAGCGATCAGACGCATAATTCAGTGTTTCTTCGACTGTTGATGAAGTTGAGTGCGATGAGTTTATAGAAGCAGCAACAGACAACTCAGACCCAGAAAGTCCTTACGACGAATGGCTTCAAGAGTACATGTATACCGCTAGCAGATAACGACAGCGATATAATTTCTCATTCTGAAAGAACGTGAATTTCGGAGCCCGGACATGCTGGAAATGCGTGTGTATAACTACGCCGTAAAAATAACATTGTTTGTTTACACAATTGCGCTGTTTGAATCGAAATGAGTTGAACCGATTTGTAATAAGCTTTTTAAAATTCGCTTGTAGTTCTCGTTAGTTTATCTTGAGTTTTTCCCTTTTCGAGGACTGTTCGTGAGGGGCGAAGCGAGCAGCAACTCGCGAAGCGGCGAGCGACTTTGAAATCGAATGGATTTTTAGCACGAAGATCGCGGCACGCTCCAAATGTAAATAGTGTCACAGAAGCGGTCACGACTAAACAAGAGGGTTTTGTTCCTTTTTTTCGCTCCTAAAGGTATTTTGTTTTGAATTTTGATTTCAGTGTCTGTTGTCCTTGCGGAAGAAGCAACAAATGCAACTGCACAATCTTCGGTAGAGGCAGACCAATGTGTACAATGTGATATGTGGATAAATAAAGTTACTATCGCGAGCCCAGCTTCGAAAAATTATTCAGAAGTGAGCGAAAACGTTACCGGACAAAAATGGTTCTGAATCACAACTCCGGTTTTCTTAAAGATAAATTATTCCTCTGCCTCCCAAAGTAAACCACTGTTGACGGAAAAACTACTAGTGAGAGCTTATGAAAAGCGATTCAGGCCAAGTCATCACAACAGCGCATTGAATGAAAATCACGCAGCTGTTGTTTCTGACTTGTCTGGGACTCTCCGGGACATAATTGCTCCATGAAACATTCTTTCTAAAGATGAATAAGAAACTCTATCAAATTCAATGACCATTTTTCTTAAATACCTTTAGGAGCGAAAAGAAGGAAAAAACCCTTGTTTAGTCGTGACCGCTTCTGTGACACTATTTACATTTGGAGCGTGCCGCGATCTTCGTGCTAAAGATCCATTCGATTTCAAACTCGCTCGCCGCTTCGCGAGTTGCTGCCCCTTCGCCCCTCATGAACAGTCCTCGAAAAGAGAAAAACTCAAGATAAACTACAAGCGAATTTTAAAAAGCTTATTACAAATCGGTTCAACTCATTTCGATTCAAACAGCGCAATTGTGTAAACAAACAATGTTATTTTTACGGCGTAGTTAAACACACGCATTTCCAGCATGTCCGGGCTCCGAAATTCACGTTCTTTCAGAATGAGAAATTATATCGCTGTCGTTATCTGCTTGCGGTATACATGTACTCTTGAAGCCACTCATCGTAAGGACCTTCTGGGTCTGAGTTGTCTGTTGCTGCTTCTATAAACCTGTATATTAAGACTATCGCACTCAACTTCATCAACAGTCGAAGAAACACTGAATTATGCGTCTGATCGCTCAGAATCGCTCCCAAACTCAAAATCATCCGTAGACATAACTTTGTGTAAGTTTTGACGGTTCTAGACAAAATTTAAACTAAAATATATCTGGTTATACACGGCTACAAGCCACGAAACTCCTTGCTGTCTTTGCGTTGTTGTCGAAGGCGTTCTGGTTTTGACGTCACGACCGACTCGGTCCAGGACTCCACCTCGCTCGGCTTTTTACCTAACCGGAAATGAAATTCCACGTCTTTAGACGGCTAAAACGCGGTGAAGAAAAGCGATATGGAATTTTTTTTTTTCGATGTCCGTATCAGGATCCTATGTAGATTCGATCAAGCAAATAAAAAAATATCTGTCATATACACTTTAAATAAACATCTAGAATAGAAAATCCGGCCCGAGTAATTGCCAATCACAGCACGTAATATCTTTACAAGCTCTAGCCATATAATAAATATATCATCACGATATTTTCAAAACAATAGCCTAAGTAACACTGGCCTAGTATCAAGGCGATTGAAGATTTCAATGATACCATTTACCTCCATGATGTCCGAACTGAATTATTGTCATTTTCATGCAGTCAAACTGATGGCTGATCAGGTTATCCGGGGAACTAAAGACTTTCAAGTTCCGGAGTACTTCAACTTTGCTGACGTCATAGACGAGTGGGCAAAAAATGAAAAGGTGAAAACATGTCTGCAATGTTACACGGTTAACCCAGTGGCGAGTGAGAGTTTAAGACGATTTCCGCTGGACGTTCGAGCAAAAAGTGCAAAAAATTAAGTTACCAAAAAAATACTCATAGCACGGTAACATTTTAAATACAGTTAAGAAGAAATTATCGATAAATTAGCTCCCAAGCTGACGCCGCGAGAGAAGTCATTACAAATATTAATTAAAAAGATGCTTCATGTCAGTTCAAAACAAAATGGCGTGCGTTTTTATCATTTTTTACGAGGTGTGACATTAATTTTCTCGAGAATGCTTGAGAATTTAATTGCGGGGTCACTTGGAGAAGTGAATTAAAGTGATATGTTTTAAATAGTATTCAAAATGTTACCGTGCTATGAGTAGTTTTTTAGTAATTAATTTTTGCACTTATTGCTCGAACGTTGAGCGGAATCCGTCTTAATTTGCTCATGATGACGAGTCTCGGACTTCCACAAAACTAGCGTAAATTTCATATACACAGAATAAAAGTCAAAAGTTAAGTTTCTCAGAGAACATTCCGACATTGGCACTTTGCTTCTTTGCTTCCTTGCTTCCTTGCTTCCTTGCTCCCTTCAGTGCTTCTTTCGTTGATTGTTTCCCTCAACTACTGGTGTTTGCTTTGCTCGCTTGCTTGTTTGCTTCGTTTCTTCTTTGCTTGTTTGTTTGCTTGCTTGCTTGCGTGCGTGCGTGCTTGCTTGCTTGCTTGCTTGCTTGCTTGCTTGCTTGCTTGCTTGCTTGCTTGCTTGCTTGCTTGCTTGCTTGCTTGCTTGCTTGCTTGCTTGCTTGCTTGCTTGCTTGCTTGCTTGCTTGCTTGCTTGCTTGCTTGCTTGCTTGCTTGCTTGCTTGCTTGCTTGCTTGCTTGCTTGCTTGCTTGCTTGCTTGCTTGCTTGCTTGCTTGCTTGCTTGCTTGCTTGCTTGCTTGCTTGCTTGCTTGCTTGCTTGCTTGCTTGCTTGCTTGCTTGCTTGCTTGCTTGCTTGCTTGCTTGCTTTGCTCGCTTGCTTGTTTGCTTCGTTTCTTCTTTGCTTGTTTGTTTGCTTGCGTGCGTGCGTGCTTGCTTGCTTGCTTGCTTGCTTGCTTGCTTGCTTGCTTGCTTGCTTGCTTGCTTTCTTGCTTTCTTGCTTGCTTGCTTGCTTGCTTGCTTGCTTGTTTGCTTGTTTGCTTGCTTGCTTGCTTGCTTGCTTGCTTGCTTGCTTGCTTGCTTGCTTGCTTGCTTGCTTGCTTGCTTGCTTGCTTGCTTGCTTGCTTGCTTGCTTGCTTGCTTGCTTGCTTGCTTGTTTGCTTGCTTGCTTGCTTGCTTGCTTGCTTGCTTGCTTGGTTGCTTGCTTGCTTGCTTGCTTGCTTGCTTGCTTGCTTGCTTGCTTGCTTGCTTGCTTGCTTGCTTGCTTGCTTGCTTGCTTGTGTCTCCTTGCAGCTTGCCTTTGCTTTCTTGTATTTTCCACTATTCACCTCCACTTCGGTGAATAATTGTTAAATAGTCAAGGATAAGCTATTCCGTTTCGAACACCCTTCCTTGGATGCTTGCTAACTCCCACTGGGCTTGTTTCCTTTTATCCGACATGTTTCATGTCTTATTTCACTTTAGGAAGGCAGAAGGCAAAGTGATCATCCAGCCCTGTGGTGGATTGATGGTGCTGGCAATGAAGTTAAATGGAGCTATCAAGATGTTGCTTTAAACTCTAAAAAGTAAGATACCATGACAGTAAATGAGGTCATTGTTAACATAAAACACCAGGGGGAATTTTCTAGATTGATATTTTTGTTACTATACAGCAGCTAAATAAAAAGGGAATAGTCAGTTAGAGATATTTGTTTCCGTTATATAGATGTAGCTAAGGCCCGTAAGAGACACCAAACAAGTTGTGAACAAATATTATATTATTTCCTTTTCATCGTCGAAGCGTCATCTTTGACGTCACATGGCGAACGGTACCTGGGTCCTGGCAGGACAAAACAACTTCAACTTGTTCTCATCTCTGATTTCTCGATGGAATGACTAGTACGCGATACACCTTTTTAAATAATTTATTTATTTGTCTTTTCTTTTCTTTTCAGGACTGCTAACGTGCTGTCCACAGCAGCCGATATCAAACCAGGAGACCGTGTGATGGTGATATTACCCAGAATTCCCGAATACTGGCTGATTCAGGCTGCGTGTTTAAGAACAGGTATCACTAAACTTTTGACCGAAATACACCAATCTAACCCCCAATCTTAACTTTATGTCAAATAAAAAGCGACGATCATTTCTTTACAGGTGGCGTATTTGTGATAATGGCAATCAATATTGGTCCAAAAGAACTTCAATGGAGAATTTTAAGGTCAAAACCAGTGTGTGTGGTTGCATGTCCTTGTGATCAGATTGACAATGAATTGCTGGATGTGGTCGATCAGGTTTGTAATAAACACACATTTTAACGACGCCATATCGTGCGTGTGTCGTTCAGTTTCGTGGAAAGTCGTGTTGTGACGTGTTTTTTTTTTCCTACAGTGCAACACACAATACAAATATGTCACAATACAACTTACTGCAATACATTCCTTACAATACGCTACTTACGGCAAAACTCGGCTATGTTACAATATAATACAATAATTTTTCAAAACAATCAAAACATGAAAACAAAACAGGAAACAGATCTATAAAAAACGGAATACAAAACATTGGGGCTATGCATTAAAATTAACTTTCTTTATACAAATACAAGTATTGAGCAAGCATAAAATGTTTGACGTGTGAGCACAGTTTTCTATTTTCCATTGATTATTTTAACAAGTTCATTTATGCATTAAATTAACTTCTATACGAATAAAGCTATTATGCAGACCTACAAATTTCCACCCGGGAATTTCCATTGGACAGTTCATTTTTTTACAAATTCATTTAAAGAGAGGTTTTTTCCCCGGAACATTTCAAAGCATAAATATAGTGTTTGACCAGATTGGCGAGTAAGTAGAAGTGTTTCAGTCGTGTCAGATTTCGTTCTTTTTCGATGTTGTGATTTTCCGAGGCGAATCTTGGCGAGGATGCATTATCTGTGTTTACTTGGCAAATCGAGTTGTGTCTCGATTATTATTGTATTCAATGTAACACACTATTCTTTGCTATTCCTCATGCCATAATGTTTCTCCCCGTTGTTGTTGTCGTTGTTGTTATAGATTACTAGCTCTGGTCAAGTCAATATTAGAAGCAGAATTTTGGTCAACAGAATGAAACAGGAACAAAGGTAAATTAAAAGCTCAAGCGCTCGCTTTAACTGCGATGATTTGGTTAATGTTTCCTGGAATTATTTATTGCTAGTGAAGCAGCTGTGTACTTTGTTTCTGTAGGGAAGGATGGCTGTCATTTGAGGATCTCTTTCGCACGGCAAGCGCGGATTTTCAGGTAGGCTTGCAACAACAGAACAAAGAAATACATACATACCTGGACACAAACTTGAACGCTGTTCCACAAAGTCGACTGATTTTATCCGCCAGTACGACAGGATTACGATGCATTCAAAACATGTAAGATATAAATTGCAAATATTTTAACAGAACGAAACGCATTTTATAAGTAACGGTCTTGTCAGCTGTTTACGCTTTGGTAGTTGATTGACAAGTACGGTTGAGAATGGCCAGCCAGGCCCCTTTTTTATTACCGGAAATTCTTGTTTGTTACTAAGCCACTGTCACTACGTTTTTAGCTTTCTTATTGGCTCCTTGCTCGCACGTTATTGCAGCTCATAACACCCTTCTTGACCAAATATGCATATGGTGAACATACAGGCTGTGTTCACTATTTTGTTCACGGTAGTTTGTAACTCGTAGCGACGTAAGATTTTGCAGAAGATACATGGGCTAATATCGTTAAATATTAAAACAACAAAAAATCGATAGCGCTACTATCAAAAATAAGTCATAGTTAAATCTGCTAAATTATTTCCAAGGTTTGCCGCATACGAAACTTTTAATGGAAGCCGACTGTAAATGTACAACAAATGCGACTGGCTTGATACAATTTACCAACACAATTTCCTTCAGAAAATGGAAACATTATACAGCGGCGCCCGTTAATAACCAACGAGACGCGTAGCGTCGAGTTGGGTTATCGTCTCATATTCAACGCGTACTGACTGATGTAATAATCGTTAATTCTGTTAATTAGTAGTACAGGCAAGGCTTTCGTAGGTGGACACCCTCGGAAGCAGAACAAGTGTCCGCAACTAGAGCTGGTCGCTTACGGGAATGTGCAAATACAGAGTTTGTATGAGCAAGAGTTCAAACGGGGTTTTATCAAGGCGATGATAACTAGAGCTGTCCGCGTACGAGAGTATCCGCTAAGAGAGCTTCGACTGTAACAGGGTTAGCTCAATACTTTTAGAAGAGAACACATTCCTGATATGCGAGTTGATTTTCGTCATATTTTGTTTGTATACATTCAGCTGAGTTGAGTGGAGCTGGGATGATACCTCAGATAAAGAGAGTAGGATTGATATTGCCATGTCATTATGTTTCTTTTTTAGTCTGTAAACTCACTGAGCTCAGCAACCAGTAATATATTCCACACAAGTGGCACAACCGGAAATTCCAAGATGGCTGAACATTCTCAAGCCAGCACGGGACTGGGAAGTGCAGGAATGCGATAGTACGTAAAACATTAATAATCAATAATTAATCATTCATTAATCAAGTACAAAACAAAGGTAATCTTCATCGTGACGGTGGTTTGAATCAGGATCTGATCAGCTTATTAGCATAGATTTTTACGATTTTATTTCTCCGGTTACTCCTTAGTTTTAGTTTTGAGTGAGAAGATATATCAAACACTCGTATCATGTGCTTCGTCACATTTCCGAACCCCTCAAAGTTAACTTTCGTCAAAAAATACTCTGCTGCTCGTTGTATATTTGACTCTCTTCTCGGTGTTTGGAAATGCGATGAAACACTAAAAAAGCTCTAACTTTTTACTAACCGAGTGCGAGAGCCCGAGGTCGTGGCAGTACGGACAAAACGACCGAGTGCGAATATTCCCCGAGTACGGTCCCGAGCAAGTGTTATGGCATTACGATAATTGATATATAAAAAAACCCGTTTGATTTCAATTGACTGCGAAGACTTTCAAAGCGATTGAAATATGTTACAAACGGATCCCCCGAAGATTTCCGACCATCATTACCATGGTAACAGTCCGTACTTAAAAATCCCGATACCCTTAAGAAGTGCTTTCCATATAATAAATAACAATATATAGGAAATTTTATTAAAAACCCTATAATTCCAATACTCTTTCGAAGAATCCGAAAGATGGTCGAAATGTGCCCGAACATAGTCTGGCATTGTCAGAACATTTCCTAAGATTATCGATAACGTCCGATGTTATCCGGATATTTTCCGAACAATTCTGAAGCATAACCGAATGGTGATCGATTGTCTATTGCAACCATTTGAACGAAATTATTATTAGTCGCTAAATACAAACAGAATTCAAGTTTAAGACACTTGAGCCTCTTGAGGTACTTGGAAGGAATCAGAAACCCCCTGACATACGGTCATTTAACGAGCTGGGTAGGGGTCACAGTACAGATCAGTTCTGTGACTTCAAAAGAGCATTACTTCTTTTTCAGTTCCCGTTTTGTAGAAACAGATTTAAATTGGACTACTACCCCTACCGGTTGGTCAGTGCTTCCAATCTGCAGTTTCTTCATGCCTTGGTCTGTTGGGTCCGGATCGTTTGTTCATTACAAGAACGTGACCACCAGAGAAGCATTGGAAACCCTTCAGAAGTACCCCATAACGCAAGGTCAATTTGGGCCTTCCTTTTACATGACTGCGTTGGATGAGGAGGATCTGAAAAGCTTCAGCTTTCCCAAACTATACCGTTGTCTCGTCGCGGGAGAACCCGCGAACAAACACATGATACGTAGATGGAAAGAAGAAACAGGAGTGGAACTCTGGAACTATTATGGACAAACAGAGACGGTACGTGGATTGATGAAAATGTCGCATGACACCATGGCAGCCGACACAAAATGGTAGTTGACTGAGTAGCAGCAGCCGATCACGATTTCACAAAATGTATTCTCAGGGGATCGAAATGATTGAGGGTTTTTTTCATTTATGGCTTTTCTGGTTGATAACCGGCTAAAGGAAACATTTGGTTGAATTATTGTTCTCGGACATGACCTACCACAATTAGCAAAAAAGGGCTGTTGTCTTTATAAATGACCCATTCCCACCCTTACATGTTTGTAACTTTGAAGAATTCCCTCTCCACCAGAGGAAAAGACGTGACATAAAAGATCAAATACTGTCAAATACTCCTATGCCACCATGTATGGCACAACTCTCATCGTGTGATCCAATAAATGTTTCTCGTGAGGATCGGTTGATGTGAATTTACATAGCCTCCCTATTAGAAAAGTACCAACCCTTTCCCATGACCACCACTTGCCTTATTCCCAGAAGACGGAATCATTTTTTTTATTGACATTGACAAAATACTTTGCAAATAGTAACGAAACTTTCTCTCTCGCAAACAACAACAACAACAACAACAACAACAAAAATATAATGATAATAGCATTTACAACTAACAATAACCGCTAGCAGTAAAGTGCAAGGCTTAGAGAGGCAAGCGTGTTTAGAACAGCGTCGTTAATTCGGGATGACTTTTTTTATCTATAGAAGACGGAATCATGGTAGAAAGAAGTATCATGTAGTATTTTACTACCTGTATACTTGCTCACTGGCTGCCAGTCCGAAACTGGCCATTTATCTTAATCGCTCATTAATGTCATATACCAAGAAAAAAGAACGATATTTTACTGCCAGTTAAACGTTTGACCTCCCAATTTGACCTCACTTTATGGGTTAGAATATAGCGGGACAGGTTCCAGAAATGTTCTTGATGTCAATGCAACCAAAGCACAATACCAATATGTTAAAATAATAAAAAGTTACGTTCATCCCTCTTTGCAGAATGTGTTAACTTTGCCGAGAGAACCTGGAGACGACTCGCGGTACGATTCTGTTGGTAAACCTTTTCCTGGAATCGACATGATTGTAAGTGAAGAAAGCCTTTCTTCGATGTTTCTCCTCAGATAACCCCATCATTCACGAGAGCTGGTTGTAAAATAAAAAACAAGAAACCCTGTAGATTAACATATAATAATTGCCAATATAAAATAGTTCAAATACTGAACAGTACAGTACACCAGAACCTTTTTTTAGACCTTTTCCTTGTGTGTGTCCACATAAACTATTTACTTTCCCCCTTTTCGCGTTGCAGATTGTTAACGATAATGACCAAGAAGTGCCTCCAGGTACACTTGGAAGAGTTGTGATTCGTGTGAAGCCTTACCGCCCTGTTGGAATGTTCACTTGTTACGTGGTAAGAAAATATAACTGTGATTGGGAAAAGAGAATTTGATTCAAACTTCATCTGCATATAAAATGCTGTTTTTCTTTCTGTATCTAAAGTACAGCGAGCTTCACTTTAACGTCTTTAACGGATACATCTCTAAAAAAGAAATGAACCGGAGTTTTTTATTGTCATGATTCAATCATTTGACTGTAAGATATGTTGGACTGTAGAGATTATGTGAGAAATGACAAGGTACTTTTTCTTGCAGGATGAACCTGAAAAAACTTTGGCATGTTATTCTGGGGATTTCTATGTGACAGGTGTGTAGCAGCTGTATGCTCTCTGCTATGTTCCCTGGCATATATATTTAGTAAACTATTATTTACTTCATGTAGCAACTTAACTATACACTCAGCTTAAGCACTTTACAAACGAGAAGGTACCTCGGAATTTTGTTCGTACAGATATATCAAAGGGAACCAAACTAATTGTGAATGTCCGTTAAAGAGTTGAATAAAAATCGTCAGAAACTTTTGAACTCTTGAAAAGCGATAACCACCCTCGGCGGAAGCTCGGTTATGAACACGTTACATATTGAGAAATATACCATCCAGTCAATGACAAGCTATTCAGAAAAATACGCATGCGGAAAATACTCTAAATATTAAGAAATACATTATTCAGTCGTAACACACAAGCTACTCGGACAAAAAAAATTCGAGTTCTCTTAACAGGAGTCGAACCAATAAGACACTACATACCTACTATTTATTACGGTAACTAATCTTTGCGATTTTGCGATTTTTGGCAAATCGCAAAATTTAGTTGCCGCAGTAATTTCTACTCGCGAAATTTACCCTGTTTTGCAGTTTAAGCAAGAAAAAAAAGGACGTTTTTTGACGTTTTTTTCCTTTTGACAAAGTGTTCTTGTTGAGTTTAGCACGTTACTTTTTATGTTACCTTAAAAAATATCGTTAAAATAAAAACAAAAATCAAATTCTCGCCCTGTTTCTCACTTGTTCTTTTTTCGGGAATATATTTTTTTCTCAAGCGCTGAAGTCTGTTGTATTTGCCTCAGAAAAATCTTTGAAAAATCTCTGAATTAAAACACTCGCAAAATAAGCAGTTTCCCAAATCGCAAAATTTAAGCATCGCAATAAAAAGTAGCCTTAAGGTGATTCCTTGGTATTGCATTGCGCATCCTTACTGCGCATAATTTATTGCGTCATTTGCGCGCGCCACGCGTCATTTAGCGCGAGTGCGAGCGCGCGCACATACAGAACATTACAGGATTTCTTTCAGACAAAGCTTGGCTGGGAAATAAATGGTCGTTTTCTTCTAAACAAGCACGGTGACCCCCATTTTTTATTTCATAATTTTAATAAAAACAGTATCTACATTACACAAGAAAAAGATGGGCAGAAATCTATGATCAGTTTTTTGGCAATTTAACTAAATTCTCCGGAGGGAGCCACTACGGTCCCACAGCGCATATCCAATTTGAATCTACTTTGGAGTGTAAAGTAAATACAAAGGAAATCGAAGACATTTTTCTGGAACGTCGGTGAATAAACAATGGAATAAAGTCAAACTCTGTGCGATATCACGGCTGCATTGAAAAACATCGAGCTTATTTGCTGCGCACGGTTTTTGCCAAAAGGGGCCAAAATGACCGCACTCGTCAGCATTGTGGCGTGGAAACGAGCACGGTGACCCCCTCTTTTTATCACGTTTTTATTATCTCCTTGACTTGTTACAAAAGTGTACCAAGTTTCATCGGAAATCTATGTTTGGTTCTATTACCAGGGAATTACCTTAAGGTATACTACTGAACAACCGGAAACTCGTCAATTTCACATGTGACAAACTTCCTGCATACTGCTAGGGTTAGTTTTGTTGATATGTGCACTAACTGAATAATATATTTCTCATTTTGTATCCACCTAGCTTAACAATTTCCGTCATTTTCACGCCAAATATTGTACTTTTTGAGGTTTTAACGCAGGAATACCAGACAAACGCGTGTCACTATCGCAGTGCATTGTTGAAAAACACCAAATGGAAACATTTCTCACCTACATTTGGTTTCTGAAATGTCCGTACATCTGTCGGTCGTTCGTGTTTGTCATATTTGTCTCTCAATTTGTGTCCTTTTGCTCGTCATCTTAGCTCAGAAAGGCTTTCCATTAATCGAGATCAGGTTCTCTTAATCGTTAACCGTTCGTTATAGTAAACTAAGAAATAAATACGGCTGCTGGTAAGAAATGTTATTACAGTACTGAGTTATAACGTTCCTCGTTTAATAGGTGATTTGGGTCGAATGGATGCTGACGGTTATTTCTGGGTCGTCGGAAGAGCTGATGACATGATCTTCAACAATGCGTGAGGAAATAACAATGCTTATTAATTAGGCTATGTTCACACCATGCCGGTCCAAACATCGGACTGGATAGGCCTTTCGTTCACATGGGATCTGCTATTCATACCGCCTTTACAGCCCCGATCTCCGATTTACCGTCCCCGCGTGTAGCCTGACGCCCCAGGCCACGCTCGGCTCGCTTCGCTCGCCGATTTTCTTGCCGCGCTATTCCCCACTAAGGAGCCTGTCTCAGGCTAGGTCCCGTGTGAACAGATGTCCATAAAATAAACGGTCACTTGTGGGATTGGGACCTGTCCCTAACATAGCTATAAAACGGGCCGTTGTCATCGTGCACACATTGAGCTCTTTTGTCTTTGCGCCTGATTTTCTCGTATTGGTGCGTATTCGCACTCTAAAATGCTATGTGGTATAATAAAATTTGTTATGCGTCGAATACAGCGAGCCGTTAGGCGTGTTGTACATGCACCAAAATAATTTGTAATTAAACAGTTTTAAATTATTCATACACGAACAGCAACTCACGTTTTAATTTGGTGACTCTACAGTACTGAGAATCACATTGTGATCTCAAGGTCCTTGTGCTGGAAATTAATCGATAGCCCCTTCTAAACGTATACTGAGGAAGAGATGTGCAATCAATTTGTAATCAACTGTCATTCATAGATTCCTTCAGAATAATTAATTTGAGAAGGCGTTCAAATGCCTCCACTATCCACCATCATACAATTTTATCATTATTCTACTAAATCAAAACGTTTCTGTCATAGTGACATAGCCTTGCTATTCTAAACTTATGTTTTCAGACTTAACATTAATCCCTGTGAGGTGGAGAACTGTCTGAAAGGACATCCTGCGGTACTGGACTGTGCTGTGGTCAGCAGTCCTCACCTAATGGGACAGGTATTCCATATGAGTAGAATTCTCTTTTATTTTATTCTAGTTGACAACCCCGTAAACTTGAATTAAGATGAAAGCGGCGATCCTAAAATTCTGGGCCCTAATGCATCATTCAATGCATCACTCCACTGATTATCGCCTACTGACCACGTGGACATCCACATTGTTTCTTCACAGCGGTCAAACGCAAACATTAACGCCACTTCCGGTTTTCGCTGCCTTGACTTTTCCAAGAGTTTGAAGCGTAATGGCCGCGAAGTTTGTAAGGAAACCGTTACTAAAAATGCAGTGGCAAACCAAAATACGAGCTGAGATACTTGGTGGATGAAAATTATTAAATAATCTATGCATATGCGGTGTACAAAGCTTAACTTTTCGGTAAATTTCTTAACTTTTGACTCTAAAGTGGACGACTTCGCAATTTTAAGACATTTGTAAGCGGCAGTTTTGGCGGGAACTGAGCGAGCGCAGTGCGTTTGACCGCTGTAGATATTGTTTCTGAAATAGGCCTCGTAACACATGACTCAAATTCAACTCTGGTTGGAAAAGTTGCTATGCATATACACATTGTATACATACGACAAATGTGTAGAAAATAATTGTTTATATTTTAAAGCCGTGTAATCCAATTTACATTCCAATAATTATGTTCTTGGATTTTGCAAACGTTTTGGAATTTCTGGGATCCAGCTGAAGGAATTTCGAATGCTTCACTATATACAGTGTATGTGAAATTGTTGTTGTTATCAACCTTTTTATATCTGTAGACAATAAAAGCGTTCATTGTGTTGTCAAGTGGTTTCATAAACAGAAACCATGATGAATTGATAAAAGAGCTACAGGATCACGTGACTTACAACACTGCTGCATGGATGTGCCCAAAGAAGGTAATGCCATGTCATTTCATTTAATTTTCTTCTATACAGTCAACTCTCTCAAGGAGGACACCACTGTAAGGCGGACACCTCTCTAAGGCGGGCATGGTCTGCTTGGCTTGTTCTGCCGAATTTCACTTGTTTTTCTCTAACTAAACTATCTCTAAGGCGGACACCCTCGGGATCAGCTCCAGCTGTCCGCCTTATGGAGGTGTCCGCCTTAAAGAGAGTTTAGTTAGAGAAAAACAATGAAATTAGATCGGTCAAGCCAAGCCGACCATGTCCGCCTAGAGAGGTGTCCGCCTTACAGTGGTGTCCTTACAGTGGTGTCCGCCTTGAGAGAGTTGACTGTTTAAGATCCCTAGTATCGCTGCGTGATTTATTTCAGCCGTGAAGGCCTAGGATTTTATATAGTGCACGAAGTTTGTTTATTAATGCGTAATAATGTATAATTATTTTATCTTTGATAAACACATTGAACCGCAATTAAATCTCATTCTATTGTACAGGTGGAATTTATCGGGGATCTTCCTAGAACTGTAACAGGAAAAGTCAGCAGACGAGAACTGAAGAATAGGGAATGGAGTACACAGTGAATCAAGAATAACACGGAGCAAGTGAAAAAAGAATGATGCAAGAATTGGAAGTGACCGCCAAATTCTTTATAAATGTTTTTTTTAATCAGTTTCTCTTATTCAAGATTATTGATTCTTTATGTGGCTTTGTTTCTTAGTAAAATCAGTTTTGTTATTGTACTGGTAATCAGTCGGTTTTATCCCAAAGCCGTTGCATATTCGGCAGTATGGGTGACCTGTTCCACTTTGATTTACAGGCGTTAGTTACGGTTTTGAATTGGTTCGGTAATTGGAATCAGTGGAGTGACTTACTTTTAAATATAATTTCTTTGGGATATGGATGAAACCTCCTCAGATCTTATTCGGAAATATTGGTCTATGTTCAGAACATGGCCAGAAACGATCGAATTGCTTTTGCATAATTTTTGGAAAATAGTCGGAAATCTTCGGCGCTGATTTCCACGAATTTCCACGAGGCATGGGATAAAATTAATAACCCACTCGTTACGTCATTTACTTTTGCATGCACACTGACGTCATCGTCGCCATGTTGGTGACATTAACAGAAGATTTATAATTAGCTTCTATTGTTTTGTCATCCAACATGGCCGCCAGGGAGTTTGGATCTCTTGGGAATGTTTGCAAACCAGCAATACTGAAAAATCAAGTCACTCGTGGAATATTTCTATACCACTCGAATTAAAAAAGTGATGAGCTTAGGTAAAAAATGTGAATATTAGATCGTTATGTTTTAAAAGGTGTTTCCAGGGAAAGTTAGATTCTTAGATTGCCAATGAATAATATATGAAAGAGAACTGACTTGAGACACCTTTGTTTGCATCGATATAGTTGGTGCAGCAATACGATTGTTGACATCGCCATAGCTCGTTCATGTTCAGTCAGTCTCGTTTTAAGTTTTCTACCGGTCTGACCGATGTAAGTAGCCTTAACGTTGGAGCAATATTATTGATCTTGTATACTACTTCCTGTCTGTCGTTAGGTGTAACGGTCAATAAATTTTGTAACGGTAGTTATTGTTCGTAGTTATCGGTCAGAGGACTGGGCTTCTAAAGACTTCCAAAAGTAAAGGTCCCTCTAAAGTATCAGAGTATGCAAGGGTACGGTGGCGATGCAAATACTGATGTGATATTACGTCACTTTTGGTATAGAAAAAGGACTAAAGAATGCAAAAACCAAATAACCCGGCAAATAACGATGAAACTGTACAACCACAACATGCAGGTCTATCATCGTCTATCATCCATCACTGTTGTTGTTCCATAGACCATTTGTGCCCCTAAAATAGCACGCGCTGACGTAATAGAGCACGAGTTGAGTAAAATAGAGCTCGAGTTGGAGCTGGGCGCAAGCGAGGGAGGAAAGGCGTGTCTCTTCCCGCGCGCTTACTCCAGAGCCTAGTAGGCTACCCTAAAATAACGAGCGATGTTACTGTCGGAAATAGTTTTACAATATTTTCGAAAACTGTCAAGTAATTAGTTCTAAAAAAACAATTAAATATAATTAAACTTACCATTCGTTCTATTGTCTTTGTTCTAAATGACATTCACACTCAACCTCGTTCCCAGGGTCTCTCTTCTTCCCGCCAAAAGCGACAGAAAAGAGCTTTTGGCGGGAAGAAGAGAGACCCTGGGAACGAGGTTGATTCAGATCATCACGTTATTATCTTGTTCTGCCTTGGGGGTGGGGGTAGGGATGGAGGTCAGAAAGTGCTGATTTCAAACTTAAAACTTACGTAATTTAACCTACAAATCAATTTTTGTGAGTTTAATTATGACATTTTTGTCTTAAAATCCAAGATGGCGGATATATTTGGGTAGCAAGCATGCAAATATCGCATTTCTTCTCCCCCCAGGCTCACGAATTCAGAAAAGCCTAGGGTTAATGAAATGTCAGTGTTGTGAATGTGATCAATTTTTAACCATTTGATCTTCAGAGGGTCCGGATCAATTTCTAAACATTATTCTACCAGGTTATGAGAATAAAAAGAACCTAATCATCTATAGGCTAAGTATGGATTCCAAAGCAGTCATGTGCACGTGTTCTATATTTACTTTGTTTTCCTTTCTCTTGGATCCCATATATACTATCGTTATTGATAGTCACGCAATGAAATCTGAGTATAGAGTCATTATGCGACAGGTCATTTGCTAGACGACCTTTAATCGCGCCAGCTACACCAGATTAGACAGAAGCAACGGAGATTCACCAAATGTTGTATTGAGGTGAGTGTATCATAGCATTAGATACATGTATTGAAATGTGTTTTTTCAAGTACTCGTTGCTCTTACACAAGAATTAGATTACCTTTGCTTCAATATCGAACACTAATGACATGAGGATGAGTCTGATTCATTTGTAATTGTAAGCGTACATAATTGTCTTTGCTTTACATATAACTGCAATAAATCCGTTGAAAGAATAGCTGTTAGTTTCAGACGTTCTGTCAGCTTCAGAATACTTCATAAATAATCGAATGACACGAATCCTCTCCCCCAAAAAACGACATTAAGCTATATGACCTATATGAATCAAAACGAATGTGAGGAAGTAAACAGTGATATCATATGATGTCTCGTACTTGGGTTTGAGCCTCTCAAAAGTATGGTGTAAATTTACCTTTTCTTTCCGTTAAAATTTAGAAAATAGAACGCCCCAGCCACATAAAGATAACACTGAGAGTTTATTTTGAGCCAAATTAACCTAAGTAAACTGTAAAGCATGGATTGAACCCTGGAGTATCGGTAGTGCGTCTTGTGTGACCGTCCGCGTGATGGGAGTCCTGAAGAAAAGGACTGTTGTTTTTTACCGATATTTCAACAACCTGAGTGTTCGTTATATAAAGTTATTATTAGTATCAGCTTTCTAGCCGACACGAACCTCCACGGATGTGCTTTTATATGCATGGATATGTCTATTCTATTGAAGGTCTCTAAATGTTTTCGAATCAAATCCATATTTTTTAAGTTACGTGATCAGAATATGATAGTCCCAAGGCTATAGAATCGCTCATATTTTGGGGGCACTTATTAAAAGGGATGCCAAAGAAAGATAGAACGAAAGAAACGTCTCTGATGTTTGATTAAATTCGGGTTTTTAAGCAAGCTATGACGTCATATAATTTCTTCAGTAGCTTTCTCCTGCTTTACGTGTTAACGTAATTAATCCCATGCTAGAGGAGAGGCATCTACCAGGCATTAAATAAACATCTAGAATAGAAAATCCGGCCCGAGTAATTGCCAATCACAGCACGTAATATCTTTACAAGCTCTAGCCATATAATATCATCACGATATTTTCAAAACAATAGCCTAAGTAACACTGGCCTAGTATCAAGGCGATTGAAGTTTTCAATGATGCCATTTACCTCCATGATGTCCGAACTGAATTATTGTCATTTTCATGCAGTCAAACTGATGGCTGATCAGGTTATCCGGGGAACTAAAGACTTTCAAGTTCCGGAGTACTTCAACTTTGCTGACGTCATAGACGAGTGGGCAAAAAATGAAAAGGTGAAAACATGTCTGCAATGTTACACGGTTAACTCAGTGGCGAGTGAGAGTTTAAGACGATTTCCGCTGGACGTTCGAGCAAAAAGTGCAAAAAATTAAGTTACCAAAAAAATACTCATAGCACGGTAACATTTTAAATACAGTTAAGAAGAAATTATCGATAAATTAGCTCCCAAGCTGACGCCGCGAGAGAAGTCATTACAAATATTAATTAAAAAGATGCTTCATGTCAGTTCAAAACAAAATGGCGTGCGTTTTTATCATTTTTTACGAGGTGTGACATTAATTTTCTCGAGAATGCTTGAGAATTTAATTGCGGGGTCACTTGGAGAAGTGAATTAAAGTGATATGTTTTAAATAGTATTCAAAATGTTACCGTGCTATGAGTAGTTTTTTAGTAATTAATTTTTGCACTTATTGCTCGAACGTTGAGCGGAATCCGTTTTAATTTGCTCATGATGACGAGTCTCGGACTTCCACAAAACTAGCGTAAATTTCATACACAGAATAAAAGTCAAAAGTTAAGTTTCTCAGAGAACATTCCGACATTGGCACTTTGCTTCTTTGCTTCCTTGCTTCCTTGCTTCCTTGCTCCCTTCAGTGCTTCTTTCGTTGATTGTTTCCCTCAACTACTGGTGTTTGCTTTGCTCGCTTGCTCGCTTGCTCGCTTGCTTGTTTGCTTCGTTTCTTCTTTGCTTGTTTGTTTGCTTGCTTGCTTGCTTGCGTGCGTGCGTGCGTGCTTGCTTGCTTGCTTGCTTGCTTGCTTGCTTGCTTGCTTGCTTGCTTGCTTGCTTGCTTGCTTGCTTGCTTGCTTGCTTGCTTGCTTGCTTGCTTGCTTGCTTGCTTGCTTGCTTGCTTGCTTGCTTGCTTGCTTGCTTGCTTGCTTGCTTGCTTGCTTGCTTGCTTGCTTGTGTCTCCTTGCAGCTTGCCTTTGCTTTCTTGTATTTTCCACTATTCACCTCCACTTCGGTGAATAATTGTTAAATAGTCAAGGATAAGCTATTCCGTTTCGAACACCCTTCCTTGGATGCTTGCTAACTCCCACTGGGCTTGTTTCCTTTTATCCGACATGTTTCATGTCTTATTTCACTTTAGGAAGGCAGAAGGCAAAGTGATCATCCAGCCCTGTGGTGGATTGATGGTGCTGGCAATGAAGTTAAATGGAGCTATCAAGATGTTGCTTTAAACTCTAAAAAGTAAGATACCATGACAGTAAATGAGGTCATTGTTAACATAAAACACCAGGGGGAATTTTCTAGATTGATATTTTTGTTACTATACAGCAGCTAAATAAAAAGGGAATAGTCAGTTAGAGATATTTGTTTCCGTTATATAGATGTAGCTAAGGCCCGTAAGAGACACCAAACAAGTTGTGAACAAATATTCTATTATTTCCTTTTCATCGTCGAAGCGTCATCTTTGACGTCACATGGCGAACGGTACCTGGGTCCTGGCAGGACAAAACAACTTCAACTTGTTCTCATCTCTGATTTCTCGATGGAATGACTAGTACGCGATACACCTTTTTTAAATAATTTATTTATTTGTCTTTTCTTTTCTTTTCAGGACTGCTAACGTGCTGTCCACAGCAGCCGATATCAAACCAGGAGACCGTGTGATGGTGATATTACCCAGAATTCCCGAATACTGGCTGATTCAGGCTGCGTGTTTAAGAACAGGTATCACTAAACTTTTGACCGAAATACACCAATCTAACCCCCAATCTAAACTTTATGTCAAATAAAAAGCGACGATCATTTATTTACAGGTGGCGTATTTGTGATAATGGCAATCAATATTGGTCCAAAAGAACTTCAATGGAGAATTTTAAGGTCAAAACCAGTGTGTGTGGTTGCATGTCCTTGTGATCAGATTGACAATGAATTGCTGGATGTGGTCGATCAGGTTTGTAATAAACACACATTTTAACGACGCCATATCGTGCGTGTGTCGTTCAGTTTCGTGGAAAGTCGTGTTGTGACGTGTTTTTTTTTTCCTACAGTGCAACACACAATACAAATATGTCACAATACAACTTACTGCAATACATTCCTTACAATACGCTACTTACGGCAAAACTCGGCTATGTTACAATATAATACAATAATTTTTCAAAACAATCAAAACATGAAAACAAAACAGGAAACAGATCTATAAAAAACGGAATACAAAACATTGGGGCTATGCATTAAAATTAACTTTCTTTATACAAATACAAGTATTGAGCAAGCATAAAATGTTTGACGTGTGAGCACAGTTTTCTATTTTCCATTGATTATTTTAACAAGTTCATTTATGCATTAAATTAACTTCTATACGAATAAAGCTATTATGCAGACCTACAAATTTCCACCCGGGAATTTCCATTGGACAGTTCATTTTTTTACAAATTCATTTAAAGAGAGGTTTTTTCCCCGGAACATTTCAAAGCATAAATATAGTGTTTGACCAGATTGGCGAGTAAGTAGAAGTGTTTCAGTCGTGTCAGATTTCGTTCTTTTTCGATGTTGTGATTTTCCGAGGCGAATCTTGGCGAGGATGCATTATCTGTGTTTACTTGGCAAATCGAGTTGTGTCTCGATTATTATTGTATTCAATGTAACACACTATTCTTTGCTATTCCTCATGCCATAATGTTTCTCCCCGTTGTTGTTGTCGTTGTTGTTATAGATTACTAGCTCTGGTCAAGTCAATATTAGAAGCAGAATTTTGGTCAACAGAATGAAACAGGAACAAAGGTAAATTAAAAGCTCAAGCGCTCGCTTTAACTGCGATGATTTGGTTAATGTTTCCTGGAATTATTTATTGCTAGTGAAGCAGCTGTGTACTTTGTTTCTGTAGGGAAGGATGGCTGTCATTTGAGGATCTCTTTCGCACGGCAAGCGCGGATTTTCAGGTAGGCTTGCAACAACAGAACAAAGAAATACATACATACCTGGACACAAACTTGAACGCTGTTCCACAAAGTCGACTGATTTTATCCGCCAGTACGACAGGATTACGATGCATTCAAAACATGTAAGATATAAATTGCAAATATTTTAACAGAACGAAACGCATTTTATAAGTAACGGTCTTGTCAGCTGTTTACGCTTTGGTAGTTGATTGACAAGTACGGTTGAGAATGGCCAGCCAGGCCCCTTTTTTATTACCGGAAATTCTTGTTTGTTACTAAGCCACTGTCACTACGTTTTTAGCTTTCTTATTGGCTCCTTGCTCGCACGTTATTGCAGCTCATAACACCCTTCTTGACCAAATATGCATATGGTGAACATACAGGCTGTGTTCACTATTTTGTTCACGGTAGTTTGTAACTCGTAGCGACGTAAGATTTTGCAGAAGATACATGGGCTAATATCGTTAAATATTAAAACAACAAAAAATCGATAGCGCTACTATCAAAAATAAGTCATAGTTAAATCTGCTAAATTATTTCCAAGGTTTGCCGCATACGAAACTTTTAATGGAAGCCGCCTGTAAATGTACAACAAATGCGACTGGCTTGATACAATTTACCAACACAATTTCCTTCAGAAAATGGAAACATTATACAGCGGCGCCCGTTAATAACCAACGAGACGCGTAGCGTCGAGTTGGGTTATCGTCTCATATTCAACGCGTACTGACTGATGTAATAATCGTTAATTCTGTTAATTAGTAGTACAGGCAAGGCTTTCGTAGGTGGACACCCTCGGTAGCAGAACAAGTGTCCGCAACTGGAGCTGGTCGCTTACGGGAATGTGCAAATACAGAGTTTGTATGAGCAAGAGTTCAAACGGGGTTTTATCAAGGCGATGATAACTAGAGCTGTCCGCGTACGAGAGTATCCGCTAAGAGAGCTTCGACTGTAACAGGGTTAGCTCAATACTTTTAGAAGAGAACACATTCCTGATATGCGAGTTGATTTTCGTCATATTTTGTTTGTATACATTCAGCTGAGCTGAGTGGAGCTGAGATGATACCTCAGATAAAGAGAGTAGGATTGATATTGCCATGTCATTATGTTTCTTTTTTAGTCTGTAAACTCACTGAGCTCAGCAACCAGTAATATATACCACACAAGTGGCACAACCGGAAATTCCAAGATGGCTGAACATTCTCAAGCCAGCACGGGACTGGGAAGTGCAGGAATGCGACAGTACGTAAAACATTGATAATCAATAATTAATCATTCATTAATCAAGTACAAAACAAAGGTAATCTTCATCGTGACGGTGGTTTGAATCAGGATCTGATCAGCTTATTAGCATAGATTTTTACGATTTTATTTCTCCGGTTACTCCTTAGTTTTAGTTTTGAGTGAGAAGATATATCAAACACTCGTATCATGTGCTTCGTGACATTTCCGAACCCCTCAAAGTTAACTTTCGTCAAAAAATACTCTGCTGCGCGTTGTATATTTGACTCTCTTCTCGGTGTTTGGAAATGCGATGAAACACTAAAAAAGCTCTAACTTTTTACTAACCGAGTGCGAGAGCCCGAGGTCGTGGCAGTACGGACACAACGACCGAGTGCGAATATTCCCCGAGTACGGTCCCGAGCAAGTGTTATGGCATTACGATAATTGGTATATAAAAAAACCCGTTTGATTTCAATTGACTGCGAAGACTTTCAAAGCGATTGAAATATGTTACAAACGGATCCCCCGAAGATTTCCGACCATCATTACCATGGTAACAGTCCGTACTTAAATTTTAATTAAATTTTATTAAAAACCCTATAATTCCAATACTCTTTCGAAGAATCCGGAAGATGGTCGAAATGTGCCCGAACATAGTCTGGCATTGTCAGAACATTTCCTAAGATTATCGATAACGTCCGATGTTATCCGGATATTTTCCGAACAATTCTGAAGCATAACCGAATGGTGATCGATTGTCTATTGCAACCATTTGAACGAAATTATTATTAGTCGCTAAATACAAACAGAATTCAAGTTTAAGACACTTGAGCCTCTTGAGGTACTTGGAAGGAATCAGAAACCCCCTGCATACAGTCATTTAACGAGCTGGGTAGGGGTCACAGTACAGATCAGTTCTTTGAAGGTGCCTTCCAAAAAACATTAATTCTCTTTCAGATCCCGTTTTGTAGAAACAGATTTAAATTGGACTACTACCCCTACCGGTTGGTCAGTGCTTCCAATCTGCAGTTTCTTCATGCCTTGGTCTGTTGGGTCCGGATCGTTTGTTCATTACAAGAACGTGACCACCAGAGAAGCATTGGAAACCCTTCAGAAGTACCCCATAACGCAAGGTCAATTTAGGCCTTCCTTTTACATGACTGCGTTGGATGAGGAGGATCTGAAAAGCTTCAGCTTTCCCAAACTATACCGTTGTCTCGTCGCGGGAGAACCCGCGAACAAACACATGATACGTAGATGGAAAGAAGAAACAGGAGTGGAACTCTGGAACTATTATGGACAAACAGAGACGGTACGTGGATTGATGAAAATGTCGCATGACACCATGGCAGCCGACACAAAATGGTAGTTGACTGAGTAGCAGCAGCCGATCACGATTTCACAAAATGTATTCTCAGGGGATCGAAATGATTGAGGGTTTTTTTCATTTATGGCTTTTCTGGTTGATAACCGGCTAAAGGAAACATTTGGTTGAATTATTGTTCTCGGACATGACCTACCACAATTAGCAAAAAAGGGCTGTTGTCTTTATAAATGACCCATTCCCACCCTTACATGTTTGTAACTTTGAAGAATTCCCTCTCCACCAGAGGAAAAGACGTGACATAAAAGATCAAATACTGTCAAATACTCCTATGCCACCATGTATGGCACAACTCTCATCGTGTGATCCAATAAATGTTTCTCGTGAGGATCGGTTGATGTGAATGTACATAGCCTCCCTATTAGAAAAGTACCAACCCTTTCCCATGACCACCACTTGCCTTATTCCCTTTTTTTTTATTGACATTGACAAAATACTTTGCAAATAGTAACGAAACTTTCTCTCTCGCAAACAACAACAACAACAACAACAACAAAAATATAATGATAATAGCATTTACAACTAACAATAACCGCTAGCAGTAAAGTGCAGACGTGCAAGGCTTAGAGAGGCAAGCGTGTTTAGAACAGCGTCGTTAATTCGGGATGAATTTTTTATTTATAGAAGACGGAATAATGGTAGAAAGAAGTATCAATATGTTAAAATAATAACAATTAAGTTACGTTCATCCATCTTTGCAGAATTGTTTGACTTTGCCGAGAGAACCTGGAGATGACTCGCGGTACGATTCTGTTGGTAAACCTCTTCCTGGAATCGACATGCTTGTAAGTGAAGAAGGCCTTACTTCGATGTTTCTCCTCAGATAACCCCATCATTCACGACCACTGGTTGTGAAATAAAAAAAATAAACCTTGTAGATTAATTAACATATCATAAATGCCAATATAAAATAGTTCAAATACTGAACAGTACATGTACAGTACACCAGAACCTTTTTTTAGACCTTTTCCTTGTGTGTGTCCTCATAAACTATTTACTTTCCTCCTTTTCGCGTTGCAGATTGCTGACGATAATGACCAAGAAGTACCTCCAGGTACACTGGGAAGAGTTGTGATTCGTGTGAAGCCTTACCGCCCTGTTGGAATGTTCACTTGTTACGTGGTAAGAAAATATAACTGTGATTGGGAAAAGAGAATTTGATTCAAACTTCATCTGCATATAAAATGCTGTTATTCTTTCTGTATCTAAAGTACAGCGAGCTTCACTTTAACGTCTTTAACGGATACATCTCTAAAAAAGAAATGAACCGGAGTTTTTTATTGTCATGATTCAATCATTTGACTGTAAGAAATGTTGGACTGTAGAGATTATGTGAGAAATGACAAGGTACTTTTTCTTGCAGGATGAACCTGAAAAAACTTTAGCATGTTATTCTGGGGATTTCTATGTGACAGGTGTGTAGCAGCTGTATGCTCCCTGCTATGTTCCCTGGCATATACACCTATTTCAATTAACGTTGTCGGATAAAAATCGGATAAAAGCGTAAAGCCTACAAGACAAGACCAAATGGTAGTCTGGGTATTCATTAGAATTTGCATATCGCTGGAAAAAAAATCTACACGTTTTTATTTCGCATGTGATGTATTTGGTTTGCCCCGAATTATATAATTGGTTTTTCCATGTTTTTTTCGCTAGCTTATTCTGCTAAAATTTAGTTTGGCTAAAAGTAGCTTACTTCGTTTAAAACAAAAAGGAAACGTTATAAATAATGTTTTACATGTTACTTCTCATTAGTATTCGGTGCGTGCCGAGCAGTTTTCTACTTTTACCCATGCTACCTTTCGGTCTTGTCTTGCGGGCTTTTAAAAACATTTCTATCCGACAACGTTAATTGAAATAGGTGTATATTTAGTAAACTATTATTTACTTCATGTAGCAACTTAACTATACACTCAGCTTAAGCACTTGACGAGAAGGTACCTCGGAATTTTGTTCGTACAGATATATCAAAGGGAACGAAACTAATTGTGAATGTCAGTTAAAGAGTTGAATAAAAATCGTCAGAAACTTTTGAACTCTTGAAAAGCGATAACCACCCATGGCGGAAGCTCGGTTATGAACACGTTAAATATTGAGAAATATACCATCCAGTCAATGACAAGCTATTCAGAAAAATACGCATGCGGAAAATACTCTAAATATTAAGAAATACGTTATTCAGTCGTAACACAAGCTACTCGGACAAAAAAAATTCGAGTTCTCTTAACAGGAGTCGAACCAATAAGACACTCCGTACCTACTATTTATTACGGCAACTAATCTTTGCGATTTTGCGATTTTTGGCAAATCGCAAAATTTAGTTGCCGCAGTAATTTCTACTCGCGAAATTTACCCTGTTTTGCAGTTTAAGCAAGAAAAAAAAAGGACGTTTTTTGACGTTTTTTTCCTTTTGACAAAGTGTTCTTGTTGAGTTTCGTACGTTACTTTTTATGTTACCTTAAAAAATATCGTTAAAATAAAAACAAAATTCAAATTCTCGCCTTGTTTCTCACTTGTTCTTTTTTCGGGAATATATTTTTTTCTCAAGCGCTGAAGTCTGTTGTATTTTCCTCAGAAAAATCTTTGAAAAATCTCAAAATTACAACACTCGCAAAATACGCAGTTTCCCAAATCGCAAAATTTAAGCATCGCAATAAAAAGTAGCCTTAAGGTGACGCAGGACCCTTGCTCTCATTATGTATGTATTTATTTAAAGAGTATGCACGAACCATAACGACTGATGCCGACAATACGCGAAATATTTATGAGGATATCTTGTTTACGTTCTTAATAATGTATTCAATAAATGCTGTTTTCGGCGAATTAGTAATTACACGTGCGATTGAAATATTCAGGTACGAGCTTGTTGTGCATTTCACTGTCGAAAAATACTATTTCGAGAGCTCGTTGTTTCAACTGAAAAACGGTATTTTTAACAGGTAATTCAAAATTATCAAACCGTAATCCATCGCCACTAGTTGAAACGTAAAAAGGTGTACACGTGTATTTACGGTTCAGTTTGTTTCGATTAAAGCCGCATTTCAGTGCACAGAAATTGCAATGTAAATCAACAGCGTTCGGCACACGTGGCGCGTTCTTGCCATGGTGTTCAAGAAATATGTTGTTGTTTCCGATACAAAATAAAGTTATTTATGACTGTTGTCTGGTTTCTTTGAATAGCGTTGACTGAATACGAAAAATAAAGAGTCCGCGAAATTGAATGAAATATATAACAAATTTAAGAACTTGCATGCTGAAAATTGCGAAAAATAATTTATCCACTTGTTTTTTTTATATAACTGGCGATGGTATGTATCACTAGAGGCCTTGCCTTTCTCTTGTGCACTACAAAACTCTCGAAATCTTCACTCACCTTGAAAAGTACGCGGTTAATTACCACGTTATTGTACTTATTTTTACGGCACGTGCACTGGAATACGGCAAATTATCATAATTAGATTCACAGCTCTAAAGGCGTCGTTGTTGAATATATTATTGACTCGTGTGATCTTCGGAGACGGGAAAAACTACAACTTTGTGTCCAAGCTTTCGTCGCGGATATAGAATTTCCGGAATTGATACTCGAGGAAGATAAACCTAGTACATTGTATTGTGATGTGACAGAAGCGGAATTTCAAAAAAGCCTTTCAAAAAGAAGATCGAACGTTTCAAAGTCTAATTATAACATTTTTACTCCCTTAGATGCTAACAACTTTCAACGAGTCTTGAAATTGCAAAATCTACTTCTGTCACATCACAAAAGAGGTTATTATCTACCACTAGGTAATACAAACATTTAATTTAGAACGCTTCTCAAGTTGAAAGCTTGGACACAAAAATTGCATGTCCGCAATTCTAACTTTAGAAGCTTAAAGTATCACCGTATAGCGCGATCTGCCAGAAAAACCACAATCATGATATAGTTCCATCATCCGCCAATATCCCTATTACGTTTCAGCGGAATCGACTTTCAAAATTCGGAGATTTGGAGGTTTAGAAGACAACACCCACCGCAGAAATTAAGCTTATGAATTTATTCATGTGCAAGGGTCCTGCGCCACCTTAAGGTATACCACTGAACAACCGGAAACTCGTCAATTTCACATGTGACAAACTTCCTGCATACTGCTAGGGTTAGTTTTGTTGATGTGTGCACTAACTGAATAATATATTTCTCATTTTGTATCCACCTAGCTTAACAATTTCCGTCATTTTCACGCCAAATATTGTAATTTTTGAGGTTTTAACGGAATACCAGACAAACGCGTGTCACTATCGCAGTGCATCGGTTGAAAAACACCAAATGGAAATATTTCTCACCTACATTTCTCAATTTGTGTCCTTTTGCTCGTCATCTTAGCTCAGAAAGGCTTTCCATTAATTGAGATCAGGTTCTCTTAATCGTTAAACCGTTCGTTATAGTAAACTAAGAAATAAATACGGCTGCTGGTAAGAAATGTTATTACAGTACTGAGTTATAACGTTCCTCATGTTTAATAGGTGATTTGGGTCGAATGGATGCTGACGGTTATTTCTGGGTCGTCGGAAGAGCTGATGACATGATCTTCAACGACGCGTGAGGAAATAACAATGCTTATTAATTAGGCTATGTTCACACCATGCCGGTCAAAACATCGGACTGGATAGGCCTTTCGTTCACATGGGATCTGCTATCCATACCGCCTGTTTACAGCCCCGATCTCCGATTTACGGTCCCGTGTAGCCTGACGCCCAGGCCACGCTCGACTCGCTTCGCTCGCCGATTTTCTTGCCGCGCTATTCCCCACTAAGGAGCCTGTCTCAGGCTAGGTCCCGTGTGAACAGATGTCCATAAAATAAACGGTCACGTGTGGGATTGGGACCTGTCCCTAACATAGCTATAAAACGGGCCGTTGTCATCGTGCACACATTGAGCTCTTTTGTTTTTGCGCCTGATTTTCTCGTATTGGTGCGTATTCGCACTCTAAAATGCTATGTGGTATAATAAAATTTGTTATACGTCGAATACAGCGAGCCGTTAGGCGTGTTGTACATGCACCAAAATAATTTGTAATTAAACAGTTTTAAATTATTCATACACGAACAGCAATTTACGTTTTAATTTGGTGACTCTACAGTACTGAGAATCACATTGTGATCTCAAGGTCCTTGTGCTGGAAATTAATCGATAGCCCCCATCTAAACGTATACTAAGGAAGAGATGTGCAATCAATTTGTAATCATCTGTCATTCATAGATTCCTTCAGAATAATTAATTTGAGAAGTCGTTCAAATGCCTCCACTATCCACCATCATACAATGTTATCATTATTCTACTAAATCAAAACGTTTCTGTCATAAAGTGACATAGCCTTGCTATTCTAAACTTATGTTTTCAGACTTAACATTAATCCCTGTGAGGTGGAGAACTGTCTGAAAGGACATCCTGCGGTACTGGACTGTGCTGTGGTCAGCAGTCCTCACCTAATGGGACAGGTATTCCATATATGTAGAATTGTCTTTTATTTTATTCTAGTTGGCAACCCCGTAAACATAAATTAAGATGAAAGCGGCGATCCTAAAATTCTGGGCCCTAATGCATCATTCAATGCATCACTCCACTGATTATCGCCTACTGACCATGTGGACATCCACATTGCTTCGCAGCGGTCAAACGCAAAAATTAACGCCACTTCCGGTTTTCGCTGCCTTGACTTTTCCAAGAGTTTGAAGCGTAATGGCCGCGAAGTTTGTAAGGAAACCGTTACTAAAAATGCAGTGCCAAACCAAAATACGAGCTGAGATACTTGGTGGATGAAAATTATTAAATAATCTATGCATATGCGGTGTACAAAGCTTAACTTTTTGGTAAATTTCTTAACTTTTGACTCTAAAGTGGACGACTTCGCGCAATTTTAAGACATTTGTAAGCGGCAGTTTTGGCGGGAACTGAGCGCGCGCAGTGCGTTTGACCGCATGACTCAAATTCAACTCTGGTTGGAAAAGTTGCTATGCATATACACATTGTATACATACGACAAATTTGTAGAAAATAATTGTGTATATTTTAAAACCGTGTAATCCAATTTACATTCCAATAATTATGTTCTTGGATTTTGCAAACGTTTTGGAATTTCTGGGATCCAGCTCAAGGAATTTCGACTGCTTCACTATATACAGTGTATGTGAAATTGTTGTTGTTATCAACCTTTTTATTTCTGTAGACAATAAAAGCGTTCATTGTGTTGTCAAGTGGCTTCATAAACAGAAACCATAATGAATTGATAAAAGAGCTACAGGATCACGTGACTTACAACACTGCTGCATGGATGTGCCCAAAAAAGGTAATGCCATGTCATTTCATTTAATTTTCTTCTATACAGTCAACTCTCTCAAGAAGGACACCACTGTAAGGCGGACACCTCTCTAAGGCGGGCATGGTCGGCTTGGCTTGTTCTGCCGAATTTCACTTGTTTTTCTCTAACTAAACTCTCTCTAAGGCGGACACCCTCGGGACCAGCTCCAGCTGTCCGCCTTATGGAGGTGTCCGCCTTATTAAAGAGAGTTTAGTTAGAGAAAAACAAGTGAAATTAGATCGGTCAAGCCAAGCCGACCATGTCCGCCTTAGAGAGGTGTCCGCCTAACAGTGCTGTCCGCCTTGAGAGAGTTGACTGTATAGTAAATGACCTAGTGTAAAATATAAATTCATTGTTAATAGGGGTTGCCCACGGCGTCGGCGTCGTCATTGCTTAAGGGAGCTACGTCACGGATGGCGCATCTTGAAAAAAATGGCCATTTTTGTTCAAGTTTACCGTTCGCAATCCGTCTTAATCTTCTCCATCCTCGACCATCCTTGTTCCTGTTTGGTTTATTATCACCTCTTTGGTGTTTTCCTACCTTAGTAAACTAATATTTTGAGGCTTTCTTCAATTTGAAGGTGACTTTGCACTTCGCAAAAGTGACTTAAAATATCGTGACACAGCTCCTTTAGATCCCTAGTATCGCCGCTTGATTTATTTCAGCCGTGAAGGCCTAGGATTTTATATAGTGCACGAAGTTTGTTTATTAATGCGTAATAATGTATAATTATTTTATCTTTGATAAACACATTGAACCGCAATTAAATCTCATTCTATTGTACAGGTGGAATTTATCGAGGATCTTCCAAAAACTGTAACAGGAAAGGTCAGCAGACGAGAACTGAAGAATAGTGAATGGAGTACACAGTGAATCACGAATAACACGGAGCAAGTGAAAACAGAATGATGCAAGAATTGGAAGTGACCGCCAAATTCTATATAAATGTTTTTTTTAATCAGTTTCTCTTATTCAAGATTATAGATTCTTTATGTGGCTTTGTTTCTTAGTAAAATCAGCTTTGTTATTGTACTGGTAATCAGTCGGTTTTATCCCAAAGCCGTTGCATATTCGGCAGTATGGGTGACCTGTTCCACTTGGATTTGCAGGCGTTAGTTACGGTTTTGAATTGGTTCGGTAATTGGAATCAGTGGAGTGACTTACTTTTAAATATAATTTGTTTGGGATATGGATGAAACCTCCTCAGATCTTATTCGGAAATTTTCGGAAATGTTCAGAAAATGGCCAGAAACGATCGAATTGCTTTTGCATAATTTTTGGAAAATAGCCGGAAATCTTCGGCGCTGATTTCCACGAATAAATGCTGAAAGAAGCATGGGATAAAATGAATAACCCACTCGTTACGTCATTTATATTTGCAAGCACACTGACGTCATCGTCGCCATGTTGGTGACATTAACAGAAGATTCCTAATTAGCTTCTATTGTTTTGTCATCCAACATGGCCGCCAGGGAGTTTGAATCTCTAGGGCAGGGGGGGCTAGCAGCGAGGCCTGGACCTAGTATACATGATTGCACATTTAAGAAATTTGGCCGAGCGAGACTAAGTACTGGTTTGTTTAAAATAAACATGGCGGACGATGGCGGACATGACGTGCGTTCGTTCAGAAATATTTTGGCGATTCCACGTTCAAACATCTATGGGAACGATTCGGTTGCTGTTTAACTGAACTTTGGTCATTGTGGGACACCATGGATGAAAATTCCACAGCAAACTCCCGTAGAGGTACGTTTCTCGAATGATATTGACAGATTTCTTTACTTGTGCGATCATGTATAGCGGAAAAGCGGCAAGATCAAAGGGCGCTGACTGCCCCCCCCCCCCCCCCCCCCCCTGCTCTAGGGAATGTTTGCAAACCTGAAAAATCAAGTCACTCGTGGGATATTTCTATACCACTCGAAAGCAGTGATGAGCTTGGGTAATTGGGAAAATGTGAATATTAGATCGTTATGTTTTAAAAGGTGTTTCTAGGGAAAGTTAGATTCTTAGATAGCCTCTGAATAATATATGTTATAATATACTCAACAAAATATGGAGCTTCTGATTGGTCAATGACGAATGCATAAATAGGTTATAGAGTGCAATACGGAATTGTGATAAACGGTACCGGACAAGTAGAGACGTTTTTGCCGCTTAATGGAATTGAAATAAGCTTTCAAGTTAATCGTTAAATATTTTCTAAACTATAGTACTGTAATTCTTTCAAAAAGTTCACGCTTGGTTTGCCTGCGCGTTCAAATAAAACATGTGAGCACTTTGGAAGAGTGAAGCGTTTCGTGTGCAGAGTAGCGTGATGGCCGCAGCAAAATTTTGTTGAGAATATTATAAACAAAAAATCGTATGAACTGCTCGTGCAATTAGTGATTTATGGTCACTCGTGATGTTTTGAAAGTTCTCAAATTGCACTCGCCTAAAGGCTCGTGCAATTTTGAGAACTTTCAAAATATCACTCGTGTCCATAAATCACGAATTGCGCTCGCGTTCATACGATTTCCTATACAAAGACAACTGACTTGACACCTTTGTTTGCATCGATATAGTTGACATCACCATACGGCTCGTTCATGTTCAGTCAGTCTCGTTTTAAGTTTTCTACCAGTCTCACCGTTGTAAGTAGACTGGAAGTTGGAGCAATTTATCTTGTATACTACTCCCTGTCTGTGTTGTTAGGTGTAACGTTGGTCAATAAATTTTGTAACGGTAGTTATTGTTTGTAGTTATCGCCGGGTCAGAGGACCGGGCCTCTGCAGACTTCCAAAAGCAACGGTCCCTCTAAAGTATCAGAGTATGCAACGGTAAGGTGGCGATGCAGAGATTTCGTGATATTACGTCGCTTTTAGCATAGAAGGGACTAAAGGAACTAAAGATTGCAAAAAGACAGCTTCTACTGTTGAAACCAAATAACGATGAAACTGTACAAACTGTGCAGATTTTGACCAAAAAATACATGTCTATGTTCATCTATCATCTATCACTGCTTATTTTCACTAAGTTAGACCATTTGTGCCCCTAAAATAGCACGCGTAGCAGGCGCTGACGGCCCGTTCCGAAGTTCAAATGGAGACTGGGGACGAATTTTTAAATTTAAATTTAATTAACAATTGGAGCCCGTCACAAGAAATATTACATTAAAATTAGTCAGTTTACCAAGTTTGAGGTTGTTTCGTTAGATTGCAACCATGTAGAAGGCTTTCGAAAATCAGAAAAATTAGAGACTTTGGATTTGGGGGACCCCTTCTCTGAATTAGAGACGTTTGTATGGAATTTGGGCAACCTTTGACAGCTCACAGCCTGGTTACTATGTAATGTAACATAACCAAACTTGGTGAGCTTACTCATTTTCATGCGATCTTTGTGGTGATGGGATTAATTTTTTTAATATGACGTAATTTGAACAATAGGTAAACTAGTGCCCAGTCCCCTTTTTGAACTTCGGAACGGGCAATAGAGCGCGAGTTGAGTAGTATAGAGCTCGAGTTGGAGCCGGGCGCAAGCGAGGGAGGAAAGGCGTGTCTCTACCCTTATACTCGCGCTCTTACTCCAGCGCCTAGTAGGCTACCCTAAAATAACGAGCGATGTTACTGTCGAAAAATAGTCTTACAACATTTCCTCAAAACTACCAAGCAATTAGTTGTGAAAACTAATTAAATATAATTAAACTAACCATTCGTTCTGTTTTTGTTCATTCATATATACTTTTTTAAACATATCGCTTTATTATCTTGTTCTGGTTTAAAACTTAAAACCAGGGCTAAAACTTCTGTAACTTAAAAACCACTCCAGCAATAATGACCAAACTTCGTGACTAAAAATATATCGGGAAACATTTTGCTGTGTCAATTGGTTGCTCTCCTTTCTGTTTGTAACGACGAAAAAAGTGTTATTAAGCGGCCGATGCCCATATATGGGCATCGAGCCGCTTCAAGAAATGGACTTTTTTTTCATGTCGCTAGCCCTAGTCCTCTACACGGTTGACATGATGTTATCGCATCTCGGTCTAAAATTAGCCAGTAGGGAATTTCTCTTCCACAGGCTTTCTGTAGTGTCGTGTAAGTGCGTGCATGTATTTAGTTTATTACAGGAATCGCATTGAAAAAAGCAAAGACAAATGTCCCACAGCAGTGAACAGCAGTGTTGTTGCAAAATGTGCTAAATTTGGCGGTGTGACCTTTGCGCGTGAGGGGCAGTTTCCCGTTACATTGTAAACGTAGCCAGGAGACATGCAAATAAATAGCCACAAGAGAATTTCTGTTCTGTTTAATACATGCACCTCAACCAGTAAACGAACGATAAAACCCGGTCCCAAAAACATAACAGTTTTTCTTAACACAATTCCACAGCATATATGCCATTCACAATTTATTTTCACGTTGAGCGAAAACATATCTTTGCCCACGTTGAAATTAACCACAAGAGAATTTCTCCGGCTTCCGGAGCATGATGCAATATATTACATCAGGCAGTCACGTTTTTCGCCACGCAGGTTCGTGTGTTGACTTTTAGGATTTGGAGGGTGCACCTCAGAGTCCAGTGACCGCGGATAGTTTTCGTGTCGTGTAAGAGCTCTTTTCATGTAAAGAAACAAGCGAAATATTTAATTAGACAAGGGAAAATAACCTCAACTACTCGAAAAGAGCCACTACAGAGCAGGAAATGGAGGGGTCCGTTACGAAGTAACGAAAGTTAATTTTATATTTCTTATATTTATATTTCTCGTCACGCATGTTCGTATGCTGACTCTCGCTCATTTTAGGGGTGCACCTCAGAGTACAGTGACCGAGGGGGAGGAGAGATCGATTGTTGTTCCCCCCATTATTAAGGTAATCGGCCGCTTGTAAACTACTTTAGGAGTTCTTGCATACTATGACCACCAATGTTTCATCCATGTTGCTGTAAATCGAGTGGGCTATAGCTTTCCGCGTTTAATACAGTGTTCGTGACAGGGCTCGTGACGTCAGGAGAAAAAGCAAAAGGTAGAAGCATGGCGATTATCGTGTCCTCAATGCAAGATAGTTATCGCTACCATAATAACATGGCTTCTTTGAAATATGGTCTAGAAAATCTGGTCTGTCAGTAGCACAACAGTCTTGCAGCTTACGTTTGTTGTCCCAACGTGGTACTTTATCATGTGTTGGCGAAGGAAGGAGAATAAACTCTTTCGTCGGTAGTACTTGAGGCTGTTCCTTTTTTGTTTGCAAACCGGCTTCCCTTTATCCCTTTCCTTTCCCTTTTTCTTTCCCTAGATGACCGTAGTTCATTCCAGGATTGTATCCCGATCCACCAGACTGTTGTGCCACTGACAGACCTGACAGACCTGACAGTCCTCCACGACCTCTCCCACGTGGTGTGTCAAATCTTCTACCGAGTTCTTGTTCCAATGAGGTAAATTGAGCACTGTCGGATCTGTTAACAGCAGTGTATACTCTACGAACTATCGATGTTAATCTCTCTTCGCTAACTTCATCGGCACTCTTACGGGACTGACCCGCCATCAGTTGTCGCGCAACAGCTCACATGGAAAAAGTGCAGCGGTGTTACTGACAGCGGTTACTTCAGAGTGTAGACCTGGTACTTCATACATGCCTATCACAATCTGGATGTATATATTGATCTTGATGTAAACATGCGAATGTTGATATACATATGCGAGACTCGAAATGTGATTGCGAGTCCTGATGTAATATATGCGAGTGACAATGTATATAGTCGAATCTGGATGTATGTTTGTCATATTTGATGTACATGTATACATACGCGAATCTTGATATGCATATGTGAATCTTGTTACATATATATACAAATCAAATCAAGGTATATCAATCTTGACATAAATATACGAATCTTGATGTATATTTACAAATCTTGATATTTTGTCCCTTTTGGTCATGTAAAGATGATGCAATAGAGGTATTGTACTATGAGCATGAAGCAATCCGCATTGGGATTTCTCTTCCTGATCGCAGTTACGATACCCCGTGGTATATGTTTTTGTAAACGTGATTAGTGTCCTTGGATTAGTGGTATTAAGATAAATTAAGGTATGTTTTCAAATGACTATTTGTCATTAGTTGATGGCATTTAGATATATATTTCAGTTTCTACACAGTAATCTTAAAGTTAACCTATGAAGTCTGGAATAAGCTTATTAATCGTTTGTCGTGAAAGGTTTTAACATTCACACTTTTCCTACAAGAGATGAATAATTCAAATACTTTCTGTCTAGAAATCAAAAATGTGTGCATAAGAAAAGTGATTATTTTTAATACTAATCTGTGAAGCTGAGCATCTTAAAGTTAACCTATGAAGTCAGGAATAAGCTTATTAATCGTCTTTTCCTACATACAAGAGATGAATAATTCAAATACTTGCGGTGGAGAAATCAAAAATGTGTGCATAAGAACAGTGATTCTTTTTCATACTAATCTGTGAAGCTGATCATGTATGTGCTGATGCAGAGTTTCAGAATGTAGTTGGATAACAAACAAAAAGTCGTCTTTCTTACTTCAGCAGAAATGAAACTTGATGACTTGAAATGACACATACATACATACATACATACACACACACATACACACATACATACACACATACATACACACATACATACACACATACACACATACATACATACATACATACACACATACATACATACATACATACATACATACATACATACATACATACATACATACATACATACATACTTTATTGAAGCTCCCTAAGTGGGTTTTTCAGCATCAAATACAAATTTAAATTAATTAAGAATATAAATACAATATAAATACAGGGAGCAGAGGAGTCGAATTGCGTTACTGCGTTATTCGATCTTGTTTTCATGTCGCTAGCCCTAGCTCTCTACACGGTTGACATGATGTTATCGCATCTCGGTCTAAAATTAGCCAGTGGAGAATTTCTCTTCCTCAGGCTTTCTGTAGTGTCGTGTAAGTGCGTACATGTATTGAGTTTATTACAGGAATCGCATTGAAAAAAGCAAAGACAAATGTCCCACTGCAGTGAACAGCAGTGTTGTTGCAAAATGTGCTAAATTTGGCGGTGTGACCTTTGCGCGTTATTCGATTCCAGCGGGGAATCGGCTTCCGGTTTCACGCAAACTGCGGACTTTAGCGAGACTGGCGTGACTACTTGTTTTTTTCACTGCACTTTCCCCAGTTGACATTGCATTGCATTGTGAGGGGTTTTCCCATTACATTGTAAACGTAGCCAGAAGACATGCAAATAAATAGCCACTATATATTTTCTGTTCTGTTTAATACATGCACCTCATTAAACGAACGATAAAACTCGGTCCCAAAAACATAACAGTTTTTCTTACACAATTCCACAGCATATATGTCATTCACAATTTATTTTCACGTTGAGCGAAAACACATCGGTGCCCTTGTTGATTATGATGCAATTGACATTAGCTAAAATTTTCTACACAGTAAACTTGACCTAAGCTCAAACTTACGCTAGCCAAAATATTGCATCACCCAGTCACGTTTTTCGTCACGCAGGTTGACTAAGTTGACTGTTAGATTTGGCGGGAGAACCTCAGAGTAAACTGACCGAGGGGGTGGAGGGGTGCATTGTTCTTTCTCCCCTCAAGGTGAAATTGGCCCGGGGGGGTTCTCCCAAAAAATTTGGGTGGGGGTGTGCCGCTGGGCTATAACAACCCTAATTTTGCGAACCTGTTCCAGACTAAGGGCCTGTTTACATAGCCTGCGAGCGCAGGCGTATTTCCGGCGGGGAAACTCGAGCCGGAAAAACTGGAGGGAGGGTGACCCGGGTACCCGGGTCACCCTCCCTCCATTTAAACTAAATGTTGAAAAAAGATACCCTATTCCGGACGATTCTTAACGATTTTCTTTCTAACCCAAAAGGCTAAACTACTAAGCAGCACTGCGAGTTGTAGTTGTAAAGCTTTTTTAACACTCCTACGCGTTTCCTTTCGTCTGACTACTTCATCTACCCTATGCCAGAGTATCAATTACCGATCTTCGTGCCAACTCCTGGGAAACTGATACCCTGATACCCAAAAATGCCTTTTGGTATACCCTGTTCCAGACCAAAATGCTCAAAAACCATACCCTGTCCAGCTGCACGTTCCTATATAGCGAAAATAAGGGAGTTCCCCCCCCCCCCCCGGAAATCGGCCGCTTGTAATCCCTTCAGGGGTTCTTGTTTTTAAAATAACGTCCTCATTTTTTTTAAGTTTAAATACGCAGCGTTTCCCCCCGCCGATTTAGCAATGACGACGGGGACTTCTCGACGACGGCGCGCGCACCGAAAAATGCCGCAAAAAACAGCAAAATGTCAGCAAAATGACAGCAAATATGTGGCGTTCTGGTCGCACCGTGAAAACCACCAAAATGGCGTCGTGAACTTGGCCACAGGACGTCAACGGGAGCACCGGAAGTCGAAATAAAGTTGGGTCCAGACTATTCCGCGCGCTCTCACGCAGTCCTCAAGTGACGTCCCCGTCGTCATTGCTAAATCTGCATTCATTTTGAACCGCGCGCGCTTCCGAGCCCGCGTTATATGTCGCAGGTCAATGACGTAGTCATTTGCGCTATTCAGCCAAAAACCAAGAGCGAAGTTGTTAGGCTCGATTTCCAGCCGTTTTGTGAGCCCGCGTTCCTTGCCCCACATCCAAAACGGCTGGAAATATAGCCTAAGTGGTTGTTTGACTTATTGATTATTCCGTTATAATGACTGACAAGCAATAAATCACGAACCTCTTTTAGGAGGGCACGCCGGTCTCGTCCCAGTCCATTTTCGGCATTTCGCTCGCCGTTGCACGTCGTCCGCGTTGCGATTGAAAGCATAAAAATTGGCGAGACAGGTCATTTTTGCACCAGATTTGATAGAAGCAACTGAGATTCAACAATTTTTGTATTGAGGTGAGCGTATCATGACATTAAATATTGAAATAGGGTTTTTCATTTAATTACAATAAATGTTGAGTGGCGCAGCACGAAAGAAACAAATGGAAATCAGATCATTAACTCTGTTAGTGATAGACATACAATATACATGTAAGCGGCAGATATGTATGGGCAGTTTACAGGCGAGCCATTGCAAATGACACGAATGCAACTAAATGTTTATGTTTATCGACTATTGTGGCTATATAAATCATTTTAGGCGAGTAAATCGAAGTAAAAGTTTATGTAAATCAGAACGAAATATAACCGATACTGCATGTTTAGTGTCTAGTGTCTAGCACCTGAGTTTGAACCTCCCAACAGTATGGTGTAAATTTGATTTACTGTCAGTTAAAATCTGCGAAGGACTGAGAATACAACTGAGAGTTTATTTCAAACCAAAACTTAAGTAAACTGTTGTTGCATGACAAATTAAAAACTGAAGCGAAATTAAGTAGAGTTCGAGCATTCTTCCGAACAGGCCGAGCGGCTAAGCCTGTCAATCATACTCTGCGTAGTCCATTGGTTCGCTGAATAAAACATAGGCACGCAAGGCGTGCAAGTGCTATAGTATTGGAAGTTGTTGGAGAAGATTGAGGGCATGTTTTTCTTATTTCTTATAATATACTCAACAAAATATGCAGCTTCTGATTGGTCAATGACGAATGCATAAATAGGTTATAGAGTGCAATACGGAATTGTGATAAACGGTACCGGACAAGTAGATACGTTTTTCCCCCTTAATGACATTGAAATAAGCTTTCAAGTTAATGCTTAAATATTTTCTAAACAATAGTACTGTAATTCTTTCAAAACGTTCACGCTAGGCTTGCCTGTGCGTTCATATAAAACATGTGAGCACTTTGGAAACTAGTGAAGCGTTTCGTGTGCAGAGTAGCGTGATGGCCGCAGCAAAATTTTGTTGAGAATATTATAAACAAAAAGTCGTATGAACTGCTCGTGCAATTAGTGATTTATGGTCACTCGTGATGTTTTGAAAGTTCTCAAATTGCACTCGCCTAAATGCTCGTGCAATTTTGAGAACTTTCAAAACATCACTCGTGTCCATAAATCACGAATTGCACTCGCGTTCATACGATTTCCTATACTTATTGCGTTCGACGAAGTAGAACTTTACCTAATTTGTAGTAGAACTTGCTAATAGACCATTTTACAGTTCTGTGAAATGTAACCAAGCCTCTGTATGAAAGTGAGGTTAGGGGTGACCATGAGATGATAGAGATCAGAAACTAGTTTACATAATAACAGAATAATTTACATTTGAAAAGAAGGAAGGTTTGTATCACAACAAAGTCACCTCCAGCCTCACTTCTGTTCAAAGGCCTGGATTCTAAGCACACAACTGTAAAATGGACTATTGTTCGACCCGAACAATTTATGCTGGTAATTTATTCTCGTATTCAATGTCGACATTGTCGGTGTAATTCCCGGGTGTAATCCGTTGAAATTTTCAGTGAATTTTGGTCTTGAATTTCAGCCGTCTACACTGTCGCTTACGATACCGAGAGAGATGTCTGAACAAATTGGCCCCTGTTACTTACTATCATTGTCTTGCAGTGGGCCTCGAGCACGCAAGCTGATTTACTGATGGATGACGGGGTAATCTGGGGAACAAAAGACTTCCAAGTTCCGGAGTACTTTAATTTTGCTGACGTCATAGATGAGTGGGCACAGAAAGAAAAGGTGAAAACATGTTTTTAATTATTTCAATCCCTGGCTAACGCTCGTTATGATACCTACCTACATGTCTACCAAACTCCACAAAACATTATCAGTAAAAATACAAGATAAATTAAAACCTCGATTAACTTTTAAACCTGGATTAGCGTTAATCGGATTTCGAACAACCGAGCCCTGGTGATTGAAATATTGTCGTTCTCCCTTCTTGTGTATGCCTCCAGTTTATTATCAAAATTCATTAGTCACGTGATCTGTTAGTTCAAGATGGACGCCGTAGCGAAAGCTCCGTGCGACATAGAAATTTTCAAGCATAATCGTCACTGTCTTGATATAGACGACATTTTCGAGCTTGCAGTAGCCAGTTTTCCGATTTTAAAGCTGAAGGGCTGATACGGGCACGTTTGCTTCATGACAGACTTGTCGGAGCGACGATTGGCTGTCTTTCCCGATAGCGATGATGTGCGTTGAAAGTTTGCTGGAGTTTCTGCAGAGAGAATGTTGAGACAAATGTTGAGACCGTTTGATCGGGGCTTAAAGCAAACGTAACATACCTGGCTATTGTAGCCGGGGGAAAAACCCCAGGAAATTTAGGTTATGGTCAAGTACGACCGCGTCATAAGATCAATTTCATATAATCGTAAAGTGATGCTTTTCTGTTTATTCTATCGCTATCTTTATCCTCGATATTTCCCTTGGCCATCTGCTTTTAACCATATTTCCTGCCCTATTTTATTGTAGGAAGGCAAAAGGCAAAGTGATCATCCAGCTCTATGGTGGATTGATGGTGCTGGCAGCGAAGTTAAATGGAGTTACCAAGACGTTGTTGTAAACTCTAAAAAGTAAGATGCCTTTTTAAACAATTAAGAGCTGATGTCTGTAATTATCAACCGGAGGCATACAATAGGGAAAATACCAAAATTCTCAAAAAAATTCACAAGATAGCCCTTGGTGAACTATTACTAAAAATATATGTTTTACTTCAATCCGGCAATTATTTTCGAGATACGGAGGTAAACTTGGTTTGGCAGCTCTCAGACCGGTTTTTTGGCGTTTGACACCACACATTGTGGAGACCTTGTTTTGAAACTCAAAACAATTTTATTCCGAGAAACAAATTACTCATCAGATTAAGTAGATAATAAGACATATTTTGAGCCGTTATTTTATCAATTTGAATTAAAATTGAATATTTGAAAGATTTTTCATTATTTACATTATTTTAAGCAATTTCTTGCAATGCAAAATTGACGAAATTGAGAGGCTAAAATCGTTGACTGGTACATAGCCTAGAGTATAGAGACTTATACCACATGAAAGAGCATCATTTCTTCTTTTAAAATCTGTTTTCAAAACCATGGGCAACTTAAAAGAAGAATTTTGAGGCTGCGAAATACAAATAGTACTTTTGTGTAATTTGAGCTTTTCCGTCACGGCATTCCCGATGCTAAAACTCAGATAAACACAACATTAAAACATTTTGGAACAACAGAAGTTTAATAATATTTGTTATCAGGCACCAGCACATGTTACAAGACTATTTTCTGTGATTTGCTATCGCTTTTTGGCAATAATAAAATAATTTAGCTATTTTATTCGACCTTGAGTTCCAAAGCATACACAAGTCACGTAACGTTTGTCAAGGTCAACTTGAAATCAAATCAAATCGGAACATTTTGCACTCTGAAATTACTGTTCAACACACAGAACAATAGCTATATCAGTGCTTTGTTATTCGTACCTTAGATTGGGCTTTCTGGATATTGAAGAAATCCATGAGATAAACCTGGAACGACATCTGATGGCTGTATAATTAACTGACGGTACGCGGTTTCCAAATTCGTTCAGAGATTGCGTTACATACATTACAGTGGGAGACCGCTGTAATGTTATTTCGATTATGGGCCCCGAGCAAATTGTTTTTAAAAAAACTTATGGAAATTTCACAACCGAATGGCCACAATGCATTAATTTGATTAACGTCACCGGATTTAGAAATTTTGAAATAAATTAATCCAGGACGCTGCATCAAAGGACAAGTGCAAGAAAGGGCCGTCGACATATTCCCAAGTGTCCCGCTTAACGTCCACTGGACGTCAAGGTCAGAACCCCCACTCCCCCCCCCCCCCTCCCCCCCCCCCCCCCCCCCCCGCAATAGCACTTATCCTCAATTCCCAAGTGATCTTACAGTGGTGGCGAGGATCACTAACTACACGCGGTCATTGCGCACCTCGCCTCCAATTTTTCCTGCCAGCCTGAAATGTCAGTTTCTCTCCAGTTTATAGGTTTACCCGGAGCGTAGACTACCAGCAGTCCCTCTTTCCCTTAGTCCGTCGAGCGAGAAGAGCGAGAGGGGGAAATCCCCGATTTCACATTCAAACCTCTTTTATCCTCTTTCGCTTGGTTTGTTTGTTGCCCCATTTCAGACCATGTGATGTTACTCTAGAGACTTGTTTCTTTCAAATTGAATCATATTCACTTGCACATGTACTTGTACATGAACACAATTTTTTTTAGAGAAAATCGTGATCCGAAATGGGCAATTTATACATTATACGAAGCTAATTTTTTTTATTTAATTTGATATCATGTTACAAATGAGAATCGGAAAAAAACATTTTTCGGGAAAATGGAATCTAAAAATAAGCCAGTAGTTTCTTGTTCCGGGTAACCAGCTCTTCTTCCTAACAGAGGGTTAGTGCGGCACTTTTCTGAAACTTTTCTAGCGCTTGTAGCTGTTTCTGGTTTGTTTCCAATAAAATTGATTTTCTTTTCTTTGGGTTATTACTGACATATCATTTACAAATTAAAATGTCATAAAGAAAAAAAAGTTACTTACATTAAATGTAAGTAACTTTTTTTCTTTATGACATTTTAATTTGTAAATGATATGTCAGTAATAACCCAAATAATACAATACGAGAACTAATGTCTTGCTAGCAAATCTTTAAATAAATTTTATTTAAAGATTTGCTAGCACGACATTAGTTCTCGTATTGTGATTGTTTGTGACCTTTTACACAGTTGGGGATGCGACAATTTATGCGTATGAGAAATGTCGACGATTATTTTGTTCATTAAACAAAGAAATCTCACGCTATTATCGTCATTATGAAGACTCGGTCCTCCTAACGCGGCCCTCCCCTAACGCGGATCTTGTTGGGTCGTGTTCTTGAGGTCTAAGATATTGCACTGTTGCCGAGTTTTGGAACATCCTCTGACAATGACTAGTTCCACTGATTTTGTTCAATCCAGTTTTTTTTTTACTATAATGAACTGATGATGGTTAGGGGCCGTCGACATATTCCCAAGTGTCCCTCCACTGGACGTTTTTACTATAATGAAGTTAGGTGATGGTTAGGTCGCACTTGTCCTGTAAGTACAGGCTCCTGGATTAATTTATTTCAAAATTTCTAAATCCGGTGACGTTAATCAAATTAATGCATTGTGGCTTCAGTTGTGAAATTTCCATAAGTTTATTAATAAAACAATTCGCTTGGGGCCCATAATCGAAATAACATTACAGCGGTCTCCCACTGTAATGTATGTAACGCAATCTCTGAACGAATTTGGAAACCGCGTACCGTATTTAATTATACAGCCGATCAGATGTTGTTCCAGGTTATCTCATGGATTTCTTCAATATCCAGAAAGCCCAATCTAAGGTACGAATAACAAAGCACTGATATAGCTATTGTTCTGTGTGTTGAACAGTAATTTCAGAGTGCAAAATGTTCCGATTTGATTTGATTTCAAGTTGACCTTGACAAACGTTACGTGACTTGTGTACGCTTTGGAACTCAAGGTCGAATAAAATAGCTAAATTATTTTATTATTGCCAAAAAGCGATAGCAAATCACAGAAAATAGTCTTGTAACATGTGCTGGTGCCTGATAACAAATATTATTAAACTTCTGCAGAAGCTTATCACGATAAGCTTCTGACTTCTGTTGTTCCAAAATGTTTTAATGTTGTGTTTATCTGAGTTTTAGCATCGGAATGCCGTGACGGAAAAGCTCAAATTACACAAAAGTACTACTTATATTTCGTAGCCTCAAAATTCTTCTTTTAAGTTGCCCATGGTTTTGAAAACAGATTTTAAAAGAAGAAATAATGCTCTTTCATGTGGTATAAGTCTCTATACTCTAGGCTATGTACCAGTCAACGATTTTAGCCTCTCAATTTCGTCAATTTTGCATTGCAAGAAATTGCTTAAAATAATGTAAATAATGAAAAATCTTTCAAATATTCAATTTTAATTCAAATTGATAAAATAACCGCTCAAAATATATCTTATTATCTACTTAATCTGATGAGTAATTTGTTTCTCGGAATAAAATTGTTTTGAGTTTCAAAACAAGGTCTCCACAATGTGTGGTGTCAAACGCCAAAAAACCGGTCTGAGAGCTGCCAAACCAAGTTTACCTCCGTATCTCGAAAATAATTGCCGGATTGAAGTAAAACATATATTTTTAGTAATAGTTCACCAAGGGCTATCTTGTGAATTTTTTTGAGAATTTTGGTATTTTCCCTATTGTATGCCTCCGGTTGATAATTACAGACATCAGCTCTTAAGACTGTTTGAAATTAGAACAGAGTATGTACGAGCTTTATTTTACTTGGAGTTTAATTTAGCTACGGTAAATGATACAATGACAATTAATTGGTGTGATACAAGTCGTGTGTCCTGTTGAAACTTATATTACGGGGCGGGGAGTGGGGGATAGAAAGCCGCACATAGCGGGGGGGGGGGGGGGGGGGGATAGAAAGCCGTACATAGTGGTGCCGGCCGGGCAACAGACCAACAGTGCGAATCCTTTGTCAATCAAGCAGTTGCTAAGAATGACGTCAACCAAAACTTGTCAGAGTTTCCCTCGAAAAAAATATTTCAAGCTCGCAGCGCAGAGCTGCAAGCGTGCTGCCTACAAACGCAGCTCAGGCGGATTTTTGGCCTGATGTTTCACGTCCCCGAGAAATATCTCGGCAACGTGAAACAACAAGCGAGAGTCTTCCGGATACGCGACGTGAAGCGGTGCGACTGGAACGGGAAGCCAAGGCCAAGCGAAATCTGAGCCAACAACTAAAAGAACACGTCTTCGTTCTGGATCGGATTTCGAACGAAAACAACCAAGGAAAACACATTTTTATACTCTTGCATACTAATTTTAGGTGTGAATTCCTTGTCCGGCATGCTTTTTTATTCTTAATAAGTTCCCGTAGAACAATCCCTCTAGCAACTATTTGAGTGCTACTGCGCACACTCGGTTGCCCGGCACCGCTATGCCGTACGCCAAGTCAATTTACGCCATTATTTGTTTTTACATTTCAGGACTGCTAACATCCTGTCCACGACAGCCGATGTGAAACCGGGAGAGCGTTGTGGTGTTGATAATGCCCATAATTCCAGAGTACTGGCTAATGCTGACTGCATGTTTGAGAACAGGTATTACGTAGTTACCGGTACTGAGTTATTAACAATTTATTGACAAGTCACAACACCTTATGCAATACATAAAAGTGACTGCAATGTATGCCCCAACCTATGCATAACAATTATTCACCGAAGTTGAGGTGAATATAATTCCTCGGGGAAGTGAGGAGGTGTATAATTTTGTCCTTCAAGGCGCTCAGGCGGATCAAGGCTGGAGTTTTATTTGTGATGAAGGTCGTCTATGGAAATGACGTCACACGGCGCGCTCGTGGCCTAATTCCTCACTAAGTGCCATTCCTAGTATACATTTTTTGCCACCATCGGCAAGTATTAATTTAATACGATGATATTATTTTTTTCCTCATTTATACTGTTTAGTGTGAGCGGTACAAGCTCCCGTAAGCGACCGCCTATCCCTTATACTGCCAGTGGCCGCAGTCATTGCCGTAAGCGGCCAGCTCTAGTTGCGGGCACTTCTTCTGCTTTCCGAGGGTGTCCGCCTACGGAAGCTTCGAGTGTATTTCCAAATTGGACAGCATGTAGTCCTATTTCATATACTAATAAACGAACAGGCATTGTAGATTATTGTGGCCGGATTACCTTTTAACCGATGCTTATGTACTTCCACAGGCGGTGTAATAGCGGCACTTCCAGTCGATATTGGTCCTAAAGAACTTCACTGGAGAATTTTAAGGACAAAACCAGTGTGTGTGGTGGCGGCCTCTTGTGATCAGATTAAAAGCGAGTTATTTGATGTTGTCGATCAGGTTCGTTACTTCTGAGTTGGGGGGGGGAGCCCATATGTATCTCCAAAAGTATATAAATGAAACTTATATGGTGTGTAAACCATCCAAAAATGTTTATTTTAGTGACAGTCACATGTCAATTATGACATCATATCACGCCAAAATGACGTCATACGTTTAAAAAAAAAATCCGCCATCTTGGATTTCAAAAAATTTCGGAAATGTCAGAAAAACTCTAAATTTTATTTGAAAAAATCAAGAAAAATATAAGGATGCAGAAACTGTAAAGATTTTGGAAGAAACTCTTAATACAAAGCGAAAATCACATAAAAACCTAATTTGGGTAAAACGACATGTCACTAATTGGTTGCCACGGAAACGTCAAGTCACGTAATCAAACAAATTGACACACCAAAATTTTCCCAGATTATTTTACGAAATTGCACAAGTTTTGGCTATAATTGCTTGAACGCTCTTTTACCCTATTATCTTGGAACATTACGGGCCGATTATTTAAACGACGTTTAGACATCGCTTGGTCTAAACCGGGTTTAAACCGGGGAACCGGATTATTTAAACGTCCTTTATTTTAAACCTCGCCTAAGCGGTGTCTAAACACAGGCTAGCAAACAATAGCAACTTAGACCTGGTCATGAGTAGGTTTAGACGTAGTTTAACGCTTTTATTAGTGAAGGTTTATGTCATGGATGGAAGTTCGAAGTATAGAACGTTACAGGAATAGGCTAACAAGCCGAGTCCGAAGAATCAAACAGTTGAGGGATAGATTAAATCCTCTAGAAGAATACGACGATGAAAATTTTCCTTACACTGCAAAACAGTCAAATTTCCGTCGACGTTTAGGCTCAGGAAAGAATCACGTTTTAAGAGTGAATATTTTTACCATACTACGTTTTCAAGAAAAAGTTTACTTCAATGGCATGTCCATAAAATGTTACATAAAATGAAAACTTTTCAATAAGTATCTTCAAAATTATTTCGAAGTCATTAATAAAAATAATCTAGTAGTTCCCTGTAGAAAGCAGGTAGTTCTTGGCTTACATTATTGACTTTATAATTGCACTTCAGGATGAATGGTAGCCCATCACGTTTGGCGAAATAGAAGTTTTGAATTATTTTCCAAGCGTTATCATTAGAGCGATTATAGCGTAGAAAAAACGATTATAGCGTGCAAAACCGACTAAGAAAAAACTCGAATTTTTAAAGAGCGGTTTAAGAAGAAACAATAGCTAGACCTGTTAGACCACGTTTATACGTGGTCTCCGTGAAATGCGGCTAATCCGCATTCTAATAACGCAATTTAGACTCAGCCTAGCCGTGGTCTATGGAAGCCTTGTCTAAACCTCGATTTAGCCTTAAACCAGGTCTAACTTAGACTTCGTTTAAATAATCGGCCCTACGTGTCTTGATGTTTCCATGGCAACCAAGTTTTAGCAGGCCATTTTACCCAAATTTGGTGTTTTCAGCTTAATTTTCAGTTTTCATAAGATTTTTGCCGCTTGTTACGAAGAGTTTCTTCCAAAATCTTTACATTTTTTGCATCCATATATTTTTCGATATTTTCAAATCTTATTTGGTGATTTTCTGACATTTCTGAATAATTTTGAAATCCAAAATTGCGGATTCAAGATGGCGGATATTTTTAAAGTACAAGTTATTTTGGCGTGATATGATGTCACTGTTTGGATACATACCTCATACACCACGTAAGTTTCATTTTTATAGCATGAATGCTTTTCGAGATACAGATCGTTTTACTCAAATTTGGTGTTTTTATTAGCTTAATTTTCAGTTTTCATAAAATTTTCGCTTTTTACGATAAAATCCTTCCAAAATCTTTGCCGTTTTTAGCATTTTTATATTTTTCTTGTTTTTTTTTTTAAATCAAATTTGGAGATTTTCTGACATTTCTGACCAATTTAGAAATCCAATTTTTAGGATCCAAGATGGCGGATTTGTTTAAATGTATGACGTAATTATGGCGTGTATGACGTCATACTTGATACGTGACTGTCACTAAAATAAACATGTTTGTATGTTTATCACACCATATAAGTTTCATTTTCATAGCGTCAATGCTTTTCGAGATACTTAGGAGGCACTAATTAATATAACGTGATAAATCATTGCCATTTTCTGTTTGTGTTTGTTCGTTCTCGTTGATATTATTTTAGATCGCTAGTTCTGGTCAGGTCGATATAAGAAGCAGAATTGTGGTTGAAAGAATGAAACATGAACAAAGGTAAAGTATAAAGTATCAATTGTTTCCATGAATTTGATTCAAGTCTTTGTGATGGTCTACAATAATTGCGACTGTTCGTTCTTTGTTTATGAAGGGATGGATGGCTGTCATTTGAGAATCTCTTTCAAACGGCAAGTGCTGATTATCAGGTAACATTAACATAACGAATTTTCAAGGTGATGATGATGAAAGCATTTATATTTAACACCATAAAATTACAGCAAAGCTGATGTGGTCGTGTTTTTAAATTACCAATAGCTTTAAGTTAAGAATAATTTTAGGCAAGGTTATTTTTGTCTTATTCCTCGCTGACTTCTTGTTTCTAGCTATTGTCTTGTTTGCTGTTGAATGACAAATGAGCCTTGCTCCTCCCTGGGAACTCCCCTTTTTTAGCGCGTCTCGGTGTTCAATTTTAACTCAGTATTCTCAAGCAACTAATGATAAGTAGTTAGAAAATAACTATTTCGATATTTTTTCCTCCCAACTATTTCAAATACATCTCTGATGATTCTCAGAACCCAGCTGTTGGTTTTTGTTGTTGTTTTTGTTTGTTTTAGGGTTTTGTTCGCAGAAAGAATACAGCCCAACACTAGTTTGGTTTATATATTGCCGGAACGTTATTAACGTTGTCATATTTTAACATATGTTTCTTTGGTAGTCTGTAAAGTCGTTAAGCTCAGCACCTACTGGAATATACTTCACAAGCGGCACAACTGGAAATTCTAAGATGGCTGAACATTCGCAAGCCAGCTACGGCATGGGAAGTACAGGAATACGAAAGTACGTCTGAAATAAAATATATATAAGACATCCTGATTGTTCAATTGTTGTTGTTGTTGTCATTTTGTTGCGTTTGTTTCATTACAGTGGTTTTCAATTGAGTGTCGTAAAACCAAAAACCAAAGCAATTCTTGGTTTTCACGTGACGTCATCAAATTCTAAAATTCAAAACTGCGAGGCCTACATAATTTTTACCTTCATTCAAGGAAAGATTACCTAAATATATATATTTTCACAATTTCTTAGCTCGATCTCATGCTTCCTTTTGAAAATAGAACGGTTTAAATTTCCGAGTTTTCATCGTACGTGACATCAGCAGGACGGCCGTGACAGAGCTGTTCCGTATCTAAAACATGACTCTTCGGGTGATTTTCAGCATTCTAAACAATTTAAGTTTAAGGAGAAATATTTATCGAAAGTTCACAAGAGAAAACAAACCTCCTTTCTGGCAAAAGTGAACTCCAGATGTTTTTTCCTATTTCCGGCGGCCATAATACCGCACAGACCTGAGACTTGGACTGATTCCTTATTTATTCATTATCTATGACATGTCAATTCCTTGACTTCATTCATGAACGGTTTCGATTGTTTTTATTTATGGCGTGACAGTGAAAACCGAGAATTAAAATCTCCAATAACAGCAAACGTTAACAACAAAACGAACCAATGAGAACTCGAAGAAAATACACGCGTGAAACGGCACCAAGCGCTGGAAAACGCGTGCGACCAAGTCGCTTTCGAGATTGGTTTTGGTTTGCACCCGATTGGTTTAGTAGGTGGCGCGAGTTTTTTTAAACCAATCATAGAATGTCAGTAGTACAGCAAAGCCAAAGCAATTCAGCGCTTATTTTCGACACTCAATTAACAACAGTTGTAAAATACCAGTTTGCGTTTACAAGGTGTGGTCCGTGCACTCATAGTTAATAAAAGGAATGGTTATGAAGCCCGACAAAAGTCTTTGTTATATGTTTTTGTTCGCTTTTTTTGGCCTTGACCCTGCACAAACCTGACAAAATACAATAGGTGTTTACGTGTGTTCAAGCAACTAACCAATAGAAACGTTTCGATTACGTAATTCATGCATAGTGTATGAGCGCAAAAACAAAAGATTGTGCAGGGTCGTAGACCTTCCAACATAAATCTTGGCGTCTTTGTTTGCTCCTTTGAAGTTTGCCGGGCTTCATAACCATTTCCCTCTATTAACTATGGTGCACTCTAATAATAACTGTCAAATTTCTCGCGCGATGATTGGTTAATGTTCATAATCAATAATAGGATAGTTACATAAATACTTTGTGGGCCAACATGCCGCCCAGATCTGGGCGAAACAAGAGAGGATGATCTAAGAAATTATTCCCAGTTGAAAGTTATTTTTATTTCCTTCTGATCGAGGCTCAGACATCACGTTAGTACTCGAACTGACTCAGTCAGTGCTATTAAAATAGCTCAGCTGTGGGATGAAAATTAAAAATAGATTTTCAAAAACATTTTACCCAGTCACTACTAAGGGGCTCCACCCTCAGGATAGTTCATGACCCGTAGTTTTTTTTTTTTTTTTTTTTTTTTTTGCAACACAAATTATTTTATTGTAAAAAAAAACACGAATTACAAGGTTGGTACTAACACTAATTACATAATTGACATTAACAGAAATTATAAAACTGTGACTAGTTCTATTACCCGTAGTTTACTCCTGCAGGCTACCTTTCAATTAAAAAAATCAAAATAACCATTTAGAATAGAAGCGGAAGTCGCAATTAGAATGGATTGCAAATCCACGATATCGGGCCTTTCCAATCTACGCACTGTGGGAGAATTTTTGAAGCCTCGCGAAAATTGGAAGCTTACTTACAGCTGGAAAACTTATTACTTTTCTTTCAGACGTCGTTTTTTAGAAAACAGATTTAATGTGGATTGGTCCCGTACCCGGCTGGTCTTGGCTTAATTCGGACGGTTTCTTCGCCACTTGGTCCGACGGATCAGGCTCGTTTGCTCATTACAAAAACGTAACCGCCAGGGAATTCCTAGAAACCCTTCAGAGGTATCCTATAACTGTATGTACATTTATGCATTCCATGTACATGAACGCTTTGGAGGAGGAAGATGTGAAAAGCTTCAGCTTTCCCACACTGAGATATTGTATTGGCGGAGGAGAGCCAATAAACAAACAAGTGCTATTTAAATGGAAAGAAGAAACAGGAATGCAACTCTTTAACTATTATGGACAAACGGAGATTGTAAGTTCTTTTTGTAGATATATCTATTGCAAACATCGACGTATATTTTCTCTAGCCTTGTTATTAAAACATATCAAAGGGACTACAGTTTGGATTGCACACAGCAAAACAGGTTTGGTTTGGCGCCCCTATGTCAGAAAGGAATTCATATATTACATTATATATAAACAATAGCCTCCATTTGGCTTCAAAGATATGCTCGGATATTTGTCCTTGGACATTATCTGTTCCTCGAAGCTCACAGTTTTCCTCGAGCTTCGCTCTCGGAAAACTGTGAGCTTCGAGGAACAGATAATGTCCAAGGACAAATATCCGAGCATATGTTTGAAGCCAAATGGAGGCTATTGTAGTTATTATCCTTCAAATATTTTTTCACAAGGCCGCTCTGTTTGCCGTGGAAGATCTCGGTCGGCCAAGCTGTTAAACATCAAAATAATTCTGTTGGCGTTCAAAAATATTTCTAGTCTGTTCAAAACAATCAGTTTTATTTAATTTAGCAATTTATTTGAGACGAAAACTGAATCTACGAACGTGAAACGCAAATTTTCAAAACTGGGGAATATCACTTGGGGAATATCATCCGGATATTCCCCAGTTTTGGCAGCGTCACGTGACGTGTTTAGACCAATCGCGCGCGAGAAAATTTTTTGATGGATTATACTGAATATATTATATTACATTACATTACATTACATTACATTACATTACATTACATTACATTACATTACATTAACATTACATTACATTACATTACATTACATTACATTACATTACATTACATTACATTACATTACATTACATTACATTACATTACATTACATTACATTACATTACATTATATTATATTATATTGTTCTCTCCATTGATGGAATGCAATTACAGCAAGGAGCCAAAAGTGTGACCACTTTTAATTAATTCACATTATTCTTTCATGCGTGCAGACTATCCAATCAGAAGCCAAGCATAGCTATGGATAGTATGCGCGGACGAAAGAATGTAAATTACTAATTAAAAGTGGTCACACTGTTGGACTCCTTGCTGTAAGCCCATGGTTACACCAGCATTTTTTCAGACTGCTCCAACAACTTATTTTAGCGAAATTTATTTTAGTTATCAAAATATAGTTTTTGTTGTAGTATAAAAGTTTTCAAAACTTTTATACTAGTAATCCGTCATATAACGTTTTTTAATCATTCTAGCTTTTCGTTTCTTTATTTCAAGTTTATATTTGCTGGTTAAAAGTTATACCAGTTGATCATCTCATCCCCAAGTCCCTTTGAGAACTGGAAACGAAGGCGTGTAACAGCGTACGTTCCCATCTTCATTACTGATGAAGGCTTTTTAAAAGCACTAGGCGAAAACGTCTAAACAACAATGACAAGAGTCAGTGACAAAAACTTTTTAATTTAAATATGCCAACTCCTGACTACTCGTATTCAATTTTTAAACGTGGTACATGTATGGGTGTAGTCTTAAAAGGTATTCCTTTTTTAATATCAAACAAAACGTAAAGCCTTTTCAGAGCCTAATGGTTCGACAGGCCGGCGCTTAACTCCGGTTTGATGAAGCGAGTACTCCCCTGGATCGGATGTTAGTCACAGCATAGTTTTTCCATAGCTTATTGTCAGGTTTCCCTAACAGTTCTCCGATACTACTGCCATGGACGCTCGATCCGGAGTCCAAAGCGCTGACCATTGGGCCACCGCGTCTTCAAGGAAAATGTCGGACAATTTTTAATAAAGAAAGCCTTATTTGTGTTTCCTCGCAGGCTGATTTAAGTCCAGGAGATGACGAAGGTCGTGCTTCTTGTGGCAAAGCTTTTCCTGGAGTCGACATGCTTGTAAGTAATGACATGTTGACGTTTTTTCTAGCCACTTTATATACCGCGTAATTCGGGTTGTTATCGCAAGCTTTAAAGAACGACAGCGCCAAATGCTGCTATCTAAAACATTTTCTATATAAAAGCTAAAAAACACCCTGAAATCCAGAAGATAAGCGCTTTTTAAAGCTCTTCCTGGAATCGACAAGTGTGCTAGTAAAGTGGGGTATTGCTCCCAGTTCGTTCCTTTAGTTTGAAACTCTTGATTGGTTGGGCAGTTTCTTCTACTGTTAGTAACTTTTAATACTCGTGGACTACCCACCCTCCTTGGGCCACATACTCCAAAACCCTCAGGCTAAATAGGATTTAGAAGAGTATTTTTGTCTTGTGAAACCATGGTTACTCAAGGCATTGGCTTTCCTGGCCGAACACTTTATTCTGGTAATTTATTCTGGTATTCAATGTCTACATTCTCGGTGTTATCCGTTGAATATTTTTGTGAATTTTGGCCATTCGTCGTTTTGATTAGTATGTGATTACTCGGAAATATCGAGAAGTACATGTGAGTGTTTTTTTTAACGGATAAAGTTGATAAACCGGCACATGCGCCGAGCCGTGAAACACTCCCTTTACCCTTTTTAAATTACTGCACCTTTTGACATCGCATTTTATACCCCCAAAATACCAATTTCGACACGGGTTTGGCTTAACTGAATAGCACAAGCTCATTCTGTTCCCGTAATAAATTATTTATTAAATTATATATTTTCTTGACCTTTCACTTTTCAGATCGTTGACGATAATGACCAAGAAGTGCCTCCAGGTACACTTGGAAGAGTTGCGGTTCGTGTGAAACCTTACCGCCCTGTTGGAATGTTCACTCGTTACGTGGTAAATATATGTCATTAGTAAAACTCTACTAGTATACTAATGCAAATGAGACAATCTGATTGGCTAAGCTACTCGTACACTATCAGCCATTAGTGTGCAGTGGCTGGAGGTCGTCTACAAAATTGTGGTTTCTTCTCGTTTCTCCGAAGTTTCGGAATAATATTTAGAGTTAATACTAGATAATTGTTATGATTTTTACTAAAACAATTAGATTATTCGCTCTCAATTTCTATGATCATAGAAATCTCGAGTTCATAATCTAATTGTTAATTAGAATTCAAATATTATAGCAAGCATAATTTGCCTCAAACTTGAATTGAACCCAAATAGAACCTCGCTCTGGCGTAGAAACTAACAGAATTGTTAGTTCGTCTGATCAGTCGCTGTAGAAAGATATACGACTAAGCTTCCTGTTGCCATGACAGCGATAGCAAATGCTTTTGTACAGCGGATTTTAAATGTCCAAAATGAAACGGCACTACATTAGCATCACTTCGAAAATTTAAAAGCCGAAAAACGTATTGCCTGATCAATAGAAACCTAAAAAAATGATGGCCCAGTTTTGTTAAGAATTACTATACTAGTGTAGTGAAGCTATAAGAGGAGTGTTATCATGAGTTAACCATGTAGAAGCTTTTGATCTCAACTTGTGTCTTGGAAAAATGGCTAAAACTAACTTTAAACTTTAGGTCAAAAGTAACCCTCCTCGCACCCATATCTCGCAGTTTTGTTGGTAAAGTAGAGCCTGGGTATGAGACTACATCAAATTACTTTGTTTTTCTAGGATGATCCTGAGAAAACTGCTGCATGTTTCTCTGGAGATTTATATTTCACAGGTTTGTTTAATTGCATGAACGAACGAACGAACGAACGAACGACCGACCGACCGACCGACCGACCGACCGACCGACCGACCGACCGACCGACCGACCGACCGACCGACCGACCGACCGACCGACCGACCGACCGACCGACCGACCGACCGACCGACCGACAGAACGAACGAACGAACGAATGAATGAGAAACAAGCCTCTGATAATCATTCGATTTAATATCGAAACTTAAATCGGCTGAACAAGCTTGAATTAGACTTTGAGGAGAAAAAGATAAATGTGTGCGTAGTTACTCTTTGGGAGCCAAGATCGTTCAGAAATGTTAGAAAATCGAAAAATGTATAAGGATGCAAAAACTGTAGACACTGTTCATAAAACGCGAAAATCTCCTGAAAACGAAAATTAAACTGAAAAACACCAAATTTTAGTAAAACAACCTGTCAAAACTTGGTTGCCATGGAAACATCAAGTCTTGTATTGTGATCAAACAATTGATACACCAAAATGTTTCCAGAGAATGTTTAGGAAAAGTCCAAGATGGCGGATTTTTAAATGTATGACGGCATTTTGGCGCAATATGACGTCATAGTTGGCACATGACTGTCACTAAAATAAACATTTTTGGATACTTTGTAAGTTTTATGTTCATAGTGTGAATACTTTCGAGATACAAAGTGGGGGGCTCTTGCGAGCGGAAAAAAAGCTCAGGCCGAATAGGCTTAAAATGTTGGTATGTTTTATAGGTGATGTGGGTCGAATGGACGCAGAAGGTTACTTCTGGATCATAGGACGAGCTGATGAACTAGTGAACTGTTACTCGTAAGAAAATACTAATGGTTCCTAATGGCTCAGGGGAGTCGTACGAGGAATTATTCTCTTATAATCCAAAGTAGCTCACGTAGCACCCCTCTACCGGGCAATTATCACCCGCCCAGTTTAGAGAGTGCATAAAATTTCCAAGGGCAACTGTCATGCGATCAATAGGCCCGGGAAAAAAGCACTATTGTATTGTTATAACAGAACATGGAAAACCATCTTCTACTTGGGAAATAGTACTATACGGTAGCTTATAATCAGCGGTCATGTGTCGTAGTGTAGCATACCGCTGACGGCAGTACTCAACGTGGTACGGATATTTACTGGGAAAGTTCCTTCTCAATTCACTTGTAAGTTCTAAATGGCCAATAGTGCTTCAAATGAGCTTTTCCTTCCCGCTTATAATTACCTCTCTTTTAAATATTATTGTATAGAATGGCTTCTCATAAAATGAAAGACGTGAAATGACCAAACAAGGCCATGTTGGTTTTGTGAGTAGTTTTGATCGTGTGTGTCTAAATAAGATACGTGAGTAGAGAGGTCTGATTCATGTCACTTTTTATTATAATTAGTCGCTTTTTGTTCCATCATGTTCCATCAGTAAAAAGAGTTTGGCCCGGGGGGGGGGGGGGGGGGGGTACTCAAAAAAGTTTTATACGGGGAGGCTCCGCCCAGAGGTCCAACCCCTTACCCTTTCATATACCATTTTTCACAGAAAAGGGCTTTCATATACCTTCCATAGAAAATGGTACCCCTTTCATATACCTACAGTAGAAGCACTGCATCCCTTTTCTATACCCTTGTAATGAACTTAATGAACAATATATATCACCAGAAATCACCAAGCATTACGGTAGAGATGTTAACCAAACAATAATATAATTTACTCGTGAAATCCCTACCCTTTCATATACTTCAACTCGTGAAATCCCTACCCTTTCACATACCTCGAGCCTAAAAAGGGACCCCTTTCGGGCGGAGCCTCCCCGTATAGTCCATTATAGGGAGTATCCCCCCCGGGGGGTTTGGAGCTATTCTGCCGGTGTATTGATGGAGTTGGGTATCTCTTTTATCCAATCAAATTAGAGAAACGATTATTCTTCTACAAAACCTTTCTGTCATAGTGACATAGCATTGCTAATCTAAACAATGTTTTTAGACATTTAGTAAACCCCTACGACGTGGAGAACTGTCTGAAAGAACATCCGGCCGTACTGGACTGTGCTGTGGTCAGCAGTCCTAACCTAATGGGAGAGGTATGTCATATAAGAACACCCATAATTCAAAAATAATGTCTGCTGATAAAATTGTGATGATTTCAAAGCGGGGGTTTACATATTCACTCATTTTGTTCATGAACTGACCCCATATCGGCTCGTGTTTCCCCCTACACTTCTTTCGTGCTCGCGCCGCTTCCTGCGTGCTTTATAACAGAACAAAAAAATTTATCTGGGAACAATTTAGTGTGACATGCCATTGTTCTCGGAACTTGCTGTTACCATGACTACCATATTTTGACAGGCAGCTTTTGATTACTTCTGACGTATTCGAAAAAATCAAGAAATTCAAGATGTCGGATCCAAGATGGTGGCTGTTCGGCGTAATTTCCACTTCATATGACGTCATCATTTCATGTTACATCTCTCAAAGGAAACATTTTTGGACGTACAAGTGTCATTGTCGTAGCCTTAATACTCTTGGAGTAACTAAGGTGGGGAGCAATCCGCACCCCCCCCCCCCCCCCCCCCCCCCATCCCCCACCTCCACGGTCTGAATAGGGTTCATTTATCAGCAAAGTTTTAAATGAGCCATTATAATAAAAACTTTATTGAAGTGGTGTGTTCTGTCCGTATTGGGGAATATTGGTAGTATTTCCCCGATGCTGACCTCGCGTCAGTTCAATAACATCATAAGTTCGTAACGACTGCCTCAAGACTACTAAATTAAATGCAAATTCTGCGTTGTGTGCGTAAAGTTGATGCTACTAACTTAACATGTTTTCTTTTCTCTAGACAACGAAAGCGTTCGTCGTGTTGTCAGGTGGTTTTAAAAGCAGAAACCAAGACGAAATGATAAAAGAACTACAGGATCATGTGACATGCAACACGGGAAAATGGATGAGTCCAAAGAAGGTTGTCGTCAGTTATTGTCGCTTTGATTCTCAAACCTATATAAAACTACAAATTCTCTCTTCCGCCGTCTTTGGAACTACAAGCATGAATTATTTGATTTATTGCTAATTCCAGCATTTCCTTCAGTCAACCGCAGGCTCTATTTTGTTATGTGATATATATACTTTTTTTACAGGTGGAATTTATCAAGGATCTTCCTAAAACCGTTGTAGGCAAGGTCAACAGACAAGAACTGAAGAATAGAGAATGGAGCTCGAGTACACAGTGAATGAAGTATTACAGAGTTAATTACATCGGCTAATTACGGAGCTTTTGAAGAAAAGTATGTTTTAAGCATCCGTCGATTGGCAATAGAGGACACAATTGTATCAATTTGTAACGGTAGCCTTTTCTACTGACCTTTTCTTTTCCCTTGTCAAATGAAGTGGATGGGAAAGAGGCAGCGAGAGGTTTATGATAAGCATTTATCAAGTATAGTTAAATTTCAGTTATATTTGTGTTCAAATAAAGCTATTTTATTTGTGTTCATTGGTATGCATGTAGTAGCGTCCCAACTAAGCACTAACACTAAGCACTGAACTCCTTCAAGCACTCAATTTAATGAAAAAGCTATAATGAAATTTCTGGCCAAAAATAAAATGTGTATGTATTTTCTCTGAGTAATTTTTGTTAATTGAACGTGAGTACTTTGCGTCCTGGGAAGGAACTATATAATTGGGATCATGGTGAATCTGCAAGTGGTCACGTGACCAGCTGAGCCACGTGCTCGTCATTCGTCTCGGGTCAGCCGCGGATCAAATCAAAACATGTAAAGTTACACCGAAGTCAGCTCAAATATTTTGTTGCTCTATTGCCTTGCGATATAGATTATGTCTCGTTTACGATATGTTTTTTGTGAGTTACAGTTTATCCAGCTCACTGGCGTTTTGAGGTTTTCGTCTTCTTCTTCTTCTTGCAAGATATGTTTTCACTCAGTAACAGGCGGATCTTTGCAGTGTTCCGTATTTTTGAAAATCCCGCCATTTTACTTATGTTGTTGCAAGCGCTTGGGGCATGCGCAGACGTTATTCAGCCCTGTCAGCGCTCTTTTCAAACTCGTTCCCAGGGTCTACTCCGCTTTCAAGATGGAGAAGACCCTGGGACACGCTGACAAAATACTCCATGAATCGTGGAGTATTTTGTCACGTGACACACGATCGATCGTCTTCGCTACACTTGACCAACGGTTCTAGGATCAAATATCATCATATTTGATCCTAGAACCGTTGGTCAAGTGTAGCGAAGACGATAGTTAAAGTTAACATTAAAAATGTCAAACGACTGTATAGTGGACTGTTTATATTGGTGGTTTTCATCAATGTTACAAAAACTAACATAAATAATAACCGAAAAATATTATTTTTAAAGGGTTTAAAAAATATTAGGATCTTCCAAGCCTGTTGTCAGTTGTCAGTTAACCTTGTTCCAAATGTCAGTTGTCGGTTAAATTTTAGGCTATTTGTCAGTTGTCAGTTAAAATTTTAGCCATTTGTCAGTTGTCAGTAAACCCCATCCATACCCTCATATTGGTGTCCTTCAGAGGGACACAAATATGGCGGTCATAAAATTGCACAAGAAGTAGAGTAGATTCTACCAGCAATTATCATCAGCTTTCACTTCAAAGCTCTTTGGATATCACTTCTCAATTATCATCACGTCTGAAAATTTAAAAATGACATACAAACTGATCCGTTTTTGTGGCAGTTCTGGAACGGAACATCACTGGCACATATTTCAAAATGCTTTATTTTCAAAACGAAGCGCCGAATCGATAGCAAACTTTGCATAGTGATTAATATTTTGTATATTTTGTATATCTAGAATATATGAAAAGAATAGCTTTGTAGGTTTAGATTTTAGAATTATGATTACGGTAATTTATGATCGAAAATCTGTTGTTTGAGAGCAAACACGTGCACGTGATCGAGAATGACGTCAATGGTCAGTAGTGTAACGCAATGCTAACGTTCAAGAGTCACGATCTGCCGTCTGGGTCGGCTTGAGAACACGGACTTCGATCTCTTCTATAAAACGGTACGTATACTCTTCAAACTTTGCAGAATATATGATGTGTGAAATCCACAACCTTATTAATATAATATTATTTTGATCTCGGAGCTTCCGAGACCCAATTTCGTGATGTATATCATGAGTACAGTATGTGGTACTAATTCCGGCCAGAAAAGACACGAACGTATAATTCTCGCATTGGAAGAACTGCCTTGAGCTGAAACTGACCTGTGACTTGTCACAACATTTACCTAGCATATTTAAAAGCAACAGCTTTTGTTCTTTATCGATAATCTTGTAGTATCGAAAATAGAGGTTCGCTTTGGCGGCCCTATAAATTCCGGCCAACAAGTCCATAGCCAGAAATTTCGAACCAAATTAAGCTTGCGTTACTCCGTGCCCAGTCACGCGTGGAAGACACCACGATTGGTCAGTTACGTCGCGCCACGTTTTCCAGATCAAGTTGTTGTCACGCGGGATTCCTGATGAGAGGCATATTCTTGCTTTCTGTGGTCCACAAAAGAAAGCAATCGACAAAAATCCAATGTGAAACGAAAGTCACCGTATTCAAGAGAACTTAAGCTCGCTTTCACGATCAATTTTACCAGCAGACATGCTTTATTCTGTTAAAATGAGCAAATGTTTTTACTTCGTGACTCAATCGTGACTGCATTCGACTGCCTTTTGCATAAATTAAATGACAAAACAAGCTAAGCTACCAAGCCTTTCTGTGAACCCCAGTCTCTTCTCCTTTTCATTCATGTTTTGGAAAATGGCGGCTGTTTTCGTATGTTGATTTTGTTTTGGTCTTTTTGCTATGAGGCGCGCTGGAGCAAACCGATTTCGTTCAATAATGGCGTCCTTTAGCTTCAATTTTTCCTCGACAATTACTGCCGTAAACCACAAGATTTCAACGGCTACAAAGCCTTATAATATCATGGAAATACGAAGACACCTTCGAACTTCAAAAACTGTCTGGGGATGAGAGGATAGCTACATCTAGAAAGGCATGGAGAGAGTTCGCATGGAGTGAATTTAGCTTGTTGTCACCTCAGAGGTAAGCAATTGTATGGCCTGTCTTATCGTGTTAGTCCTTAAACTACTTTCTTAAAAACCGCAATGAATATTCGATATATCACCGTTTTGAAACCTCACAGGAGATGACTTAAGTCGTATCTCCCAATCGTATCTGGGGATAGATGTCCTTTTTACGCCACGGTTTAGATATATCATGTTTTTGTTTCGACTTCATACGAATCTCTGTAAGTTTGGAGCCGCCATTTTCTTTTTAACGGTCACGGACCGTCACGGTTAAATGCTCACGCGCGTTCGGAATTTCTGGCTATGCCTAATTCCGGCCACAACGAAAAACATACAAACGGTACGCATAAACAGTTCACAGACCAACCTGGTATAAATTTCCGTGACTTTTAATCATCTTTCATCCATATCGATAAATGAAAAGGCGAATTATACCAAGAGAGCTTTGTTTTAGGACCGAAATAAGTGCACGGTATTCAAACCCATTCAAGCCGCTTTGCAGTGCCGTCCAGAGAGGTTTGTCAGCTGGTGGCCGGAATTAGCATAGGAAACCCAAGCATAATATTTGCATATCAATGTATTTACAAATGTAAGAGTTTGTATGGGATTTCAAACGGAACATTTTGAGCAATAAATAAAATTGAAATTACTGAATAAAGTTCAGGAAACATTACATGGTGTTGTTTTTCTATCCTTACAATGTGTTTTTAAAAACGCAATTTTGAGCGATTTTAGTTCAAGTTACCTTACCATGTATAATATATTGAGAAGGAAGGAGTGTTCTGCCTGAATAATCGGAATAATCTACTTTCACCGCTCGACTCGTTTCGAAACTCGCTCGAATTTCCGCACCAAAATAGGTTAGGCTCCCATTTTGACTTAACGCCTCGATAATAGCATGACACACCAATGTTTTTGGGAAAGCCAATTGGACATACCTCGTTATCCAAAGGAATTAGACGCTCTACAAAGTAATATTCATTATCAAGGTACAAGGTAATATTCATTATCATGTCCTGAAGAGAACCCTGAGAGGTTGAAAGTTCTAGACAAACCAGCGAACTTTTTCATGCTCCGAACTGTTGCAATATATAAATCTAGAAGAAAATAAGCTCTACAAAGTCATATAGCGTTTTAAAATATATCCGTGAAGATCACAATCGTCCCGCTTCAGCGCGGTTAGCACTAGACACCAGTCAAATTAAGCCCCAATGGGGAGGGTCACGCTACTTTTGATCGCGCGACAATAATCGCGCAATTCAATTCGTGCGGAATTAGATAATATACTGGTCACGAGCTTTGCTATAATATTTTTTAGAAAGAATCGTTGGCTTGGTGTTAAGAAACCTCAGATTTTGAACGGCAGTATTGAAAACCAATCGCAGGTAACGAAAGAAACGTACATGACACTCATCACGTGCATTACACACGCCGTCTGGTTCTCGTGACTACCTCGCCGACACTGTCTGCGACCGCTCCCGATCTCTGATTCCGGCGCATGTTTATTGGGGCAGTTTCCCATGCAGGCAGTTTCCGTTGGCATATGAGAACAAGGCTATTCATTTTGCCTTTCAATATGTTATCAGTTACAAGAGAAATGTTTTATTTCAATAATCGTTTTATTTTATTTTATTTTATTTTTTAAATTTACAACAATATTTATTCAGGAGCATCTAATTTATCTAGGTTGATTGACTATAATAATAATAATAATAATTTAACAATGAAGATACTGATTCAATTGTGCATGCATGACATGTAAATTTACATTAGAAGCAATAGAATCAATAACCTCTGACCATTTATTATTGTTGTTATCAGTTTTGAAAGCAGATTAACGAATGATGGAAGGTGACGCAATCTGGGGATCGAAGGATTTTCAAGTTCCGGAGTATTTCAACTTTGCTGACGTCATTGATAAATGGGCACACAAAGAAAAGGTGACAAAAATGATATCATCGAATCTAAATTTCTGACTTAAACAAGAATGGATATTTTTTGTATCTTTAATTAGGTACCCATCAACTGTATTTATTTTAGAGATTGTATTAATTTCAGTCGATGATTGCTTGAAAAAATAACCAAAACGTTCCATTACCCTAAAAACCTCCATACACTTAATTAATCCATGTTTGGTTTTACTTTATCGCCAGGATAAAACCTAAATTTCCACACACCTCAAGAGAAACCTCACTACCCTTGGGGAAAACATAATTATATACCCAAAGTAAATCTAGAAACTTTCATATATCGCAGGGTAAACCAGTAGTTAGTCGACGTGAGACGAAGTAAACTGGGAAAAAATCGCCCCGACTGTAAACTGCCCCTGGGTCTCTCTCTGGGATGGGGCTAAAAGGCCCGATCAAACGGTCACAACATTTGTCACAACTTTGTCACGCTGTTATTGCATAGTATTAATTAGTATTCACATTTTTTTTCTACACTTCATAAGCTTATATATATATATATATATATATATATATATATATATATATATATATATATATATATATATATATATATATATATATATAGAAGTTTGACGGTGCCACTCGAGCCAACAGAGATGTTACTTCGCCAGGAGGATCCTGTAAGGATTCGCAGTCCAAACCTCGGCATGTGAATGAAGTAAAAAGGTTTAAAAAAGGCTAAGGACGGACAACTTCTGACGATAAAAAGTAAAATTTAATGAAAAACGTTTCGGTCTTAGACCTTCATCAGTTCGTACAATATATATATATATATATATATATATATATATATATATATATATTGTGTGCATTTCAGTTTACTTTATAACTGAAGATGGATGTTGTACATCCGAAACATGTTTTCAAAATTGTGTCGTTGTCTTTCTTAAAATATTCACATGCTTATTGCTCTTTCGCAATTTTGGAAATATTTGTCACAACATTCTCACAAAATTTGTTGTGAGCCGATGTTGAGACCGTTTGACCACCCCTCACAACAATGCTGTGACAACACTTGAAATGTTGAGAGAATGTTGTGACCGTTTTCATGCATCCCAGGGCAAACCAAAATAAGTTCAAATCACCTAGGGTAAACCTACACGATGAATGGTAACATTTTAAATGGTATTGTCTCATTCGCAGCCGTGTCTTCACTTTACTTAAATTCTGTGTCTGTTTCAACGAGTTCGTTAACTCATGAGATGATGTTTTCCCGATCGGTCCATTTCATAGGATGGTGAAAAGAAAGCGATCATCCCGCCCTGTGGTGGGTGGATGGCGAGGAACAAGAAGTGAAGTGGAGTTTTCAAGACCTTTCTTTAAATTCGAAGCGGTAAGCCTCTGCAGCTCATTACAGGACGGAAACCTCGCGTAAAGGGAGACCGGGATTTTTTTTAGTCTTATCACACGGTGGGGGGATTCGGCCCCCTCCATTATTACACGACTATTAAAGCTACAACATTGAAACTCGGAGGTTATATAGTCCGTCCATATATGTCTCCTCAGAGGTATCAGTGCAACAGAGATGATGACGTCATATGACGTAGAAATTACGAACATACGAAATGTTTTGGTTCTGGAGCGACTAGGAAGGTTGCAGGGTTCTTTAAAGTAACGACATTTCCAGCACTTTATGAGAAGGGAAAAATTGCATAATTTCGAAGGTAAAAAACGCATCTTGGTATGTCCGATATGAAATGCAAATTACCATTGTGATACAGTTTGGCCTTAGTACTTTCATAATATGAAATAAAAAATCTGGGCAATCAAGGCATGCGCTGGCAAAATCGAAAGTTTGCGACGCTCTAAACCGTCCAATTAGCATAATGCAAATTTCTTAACTGAAGTATTCGGATTGATCTGGTGTGTGAAGGTTCCATTTTGACGCTGTGATGTGAAGGAAACACACAGAAAAATAATTTAAAAGATGATATTAATCAATCTTACTTCGCTGTTGTTTGTTGGTTATACTTTGATGGTATGAAAATGAACCGCAGCTAATTATGTAATCGGAATTAAAATGTAAATAAATGTCAAATCGTCGATACGTTGGCTGACAATTGCGTGACCGGAGTCACGTGAATATTGTCTGCAACTTACCTGACTAGGGTTTTCTCATTCCCTGTTTACAGATAAAAAATTAGGGCTGCTAAATTGCATGAAATTGTCATGGAGAAAAATACCCAGCCGTATGGGTGCGTATATATGTAATCATCCGCCAGAGCTAGTGGCGTCCCGGGTTGGGGTACCCCAAGTATATTAGTGACGGGGTGGTGCGAAGGCCTTTTGGGGGTTCAAACTTTTCCGCCGGATTTTTTGGGGGTAGCACAATTTTGGCAGGAACGTTTTTAGAGTTAATAAAAGGTGTACCCTAGCGTTCTCAATATAATGTCAATCAACTGTAACAATTTCATTTACAACCTAAAACTACCGGCAAATGTTAAGGAGACGTTTATTCCGTATAAATTAAAGGTGGACGCAAGACTATCTCGAACTATCTTGATGGGTTTTTTTTTTACTTTATTTTTCTTATGCGGTTAAATTCTGTGCCATTGGACTTTTTTGGGGTCAAACTGGACTTTTGGGGTCTAGAAATGTAGCCTCATTCGCACCTCCTAGTCACTAATTAACAATTAGACGTTAAGCTCGAGGTTTGTATCGGCTGATAGTGAGGGGCGAAGCCCCGAGCCAACTATCAAAGTCGATACATATAAGGTCGATTGAAAGAGAGACACTAATTGATAGGCACACTGTAAATATGTTGCACTCAGATCTCTGTCTAGAATCAAATGTAGAAGGCGGCGGAATGATCACTGCTATTAATACTAGCAACCACTTCCTTGGTAGCCGCGCAACGTGATGCTACGCCGTGCTTATTCGATATAATATTGGCCGGCGCGCGGGAGAGTAGCATGGTTGAACAAGATCTTACGCTATACAAAATGAACTGCGTCAAGCACAAGAAATCCGTACAGGTAGCTTCATTATTCTCCCGGATATCTGACCGAAGTAAACAAGTATAACGTATTAAACAACAACAACAAATGTTGCCAAGAGAACCTCCATAAAACCAATTAAAAACAATATTTTCAGTCCAAATGGAGACTATCAAGGCTGCTTCAAACAGTAGTTGGATCTGTCTAACTGCGTACAATGCAATTTCACAAATTGGTATAGTCTGGTGTATTTAAACCCCTTTTTTTACGAGTAATAAATGTAACATCCCTTGCATCTCTGGAAGATCTGGCAGAAATCTGCTCTTGCAGTACAATATCATATATTACTGTCAGATTGTTTTGACAACAGACTGCAACTAGCCTGCGTCGCAGACGGACTTGACCTCTGGTAATGTCCAGAGGTCAAGTCCGTCTGCGACGCAGGCTAACTGCAACTAATCCCCCCGTAATCTCACTCATCCGCTTGTTAGTTGACGCGCGTGACAAGCTCCCCTTGCCACGCGCGTTTCCTCATTATTGTCACGCGCGGCTCTAATCAAGAGAGACAACTGGGGACGAGTCAGCCCCGTATTCCATGAACCAAGACAAAACTCACAAAAATTACCATGCCTTTTTTCATTTCCCCCCAAAATACACAGTAACATAAAATACTGTACAATACTATGGAGTTACTTTGTGCACAATGTACAAATTGGCGAGTATGCGCGCGAGCCTCCTGCGTGGCCGGTGCAGTAAGGGGAAGGAGAGGGGCCGCAGCGCACAGCGTGTGTGGAAAAAAGGGAAAGGAGCTCCATTTCCCTCCTTCCCCTCGCGCTCCGGGCATTGCACGAATCCCAAATACCTCCTCTCCCTCCCCTTTCTGCGCCGGCTAAGCAAGCTATATTCACACTCACCCTAGTATCTTTGCTCTCAGATCGCGCGCGTACGCCAGTCGCCAAACAACTCTTTACGGACTGTATGCCAGTCTAGCAAAATCGTAAACAGTATTACTTTTTGATCTAAAAAAATCCCCCAAAATATCAAAATCGTACATTCCATAACCATAAGAAATCCTTCGCTATCCCCGCCAAACACCCCTACCGGCTAAGTACAACGAACGTTTACGTTTGTGATATTGCATATATATCTAGCTTGATTTATGAAAAGGTACCTTAATTCTCGATTTCGGGGTTTTGGCTTTTTGCCGTTCAAAAACTCTCCAAAGTTGGTGATATAAAAACATAATGTCAACTTTTTTTTTCCTTTCTCCTTCTTCTTCCTTATTTCTATCTGTCTGGTCGGTGATTTACAGGCGAATCGGACTTATCCTTGTCATCTTTGAGCAGAGTTTTTGTGAAATAAAGTGTTGAGATATTTTCATTGCGTACGTTTTGTTAAATTCGGGTAGATATAAGACTGAGTTAACATCAGACTCGTTTCTTACGTTAGACTGAAAAGATGGACAAGGCTCAGCTGTTTAGAATACCGTAAATATCCGATTTAGCACCCAGTAGTACGGGTAAGTGGTGCTCAATTAATTTTTGGAACTCAAGGGAGACAGCTCGCTTATTTTTCTTTTGACCTAAACATCTTTCAGTAAGAAAGAAAATGAAAAAAAAAACAGTAACTGACAGTAAGAAAGTCTATGGCCAATAGCTGGCCACTTAACTTTCAGGACAGGAGCGCTTATTGGTCTAGGCATTCATGCACAATATGGACGGTTATTGGAATAAGGATGTTTGTTGGAAAAAAGAGTGCTTATTGGAATAGGATGTTTATTGTTAAATAAATAAACGGATTCAACAGGGGAGGGAGCTTATGAGAAAGATGGTGCTTAATATTGAAAGGAGGGCGCTAAATCTTAAGTCATTACTTTACAAGGCAATTTTCTCTACATTTCTGTATTTTCAGTTTTTAAGCGAACTATAACTCACCTGTGCTTTATTTACCCGCCTAATTGTCGTCACAGTAAAACTCTCTTGTGGTCGAAAAAAATTCAAATGGTGTGTCAACAAAATGTATTGCAATGGACAAATATGGGCAGCTAACCTGAAAATTAAAGTCACTAACATACAGAGTTCAAAGACAATAAAATTCACAGAGTTCACAGACTAAACTTCTTTTTTACTTTCACTACGCTGTGACATACTTCAAACAAGTAACAGCTAATTTCACTGAACGACACACCCAGGGGGTACTGGGTTATGCTAAAAAAAATTAGACGGCTCGCTCTCGGTTTCTATCGACTTTGATAGTTGGCTCGGGGCTTCGCCCCTCACTATCAGCAGATACAAACCTCGAGCTTACCTCTAATTGTTAATTAGTAACTAGGAGGTGCGAATGAGGCTACATTTCTAGACCCCAAAAGTCCAGTTTGACCCCAAAAAAGTCCAATGGCACAGAATTTAACCGCATAAGAAAAATAAAGTAAAAAAAAACATCAAGATAGTTCGAGATAGTCTTGCGTCCACCTTTAATTTATACGGAATAAACGTCTCCTTAACATTTGCCGGTAGTTTTTAGGTTGTAAATGAAATTGTTACAGTTGATTGACATTATATTGAGAACGCTAGGGTACACCTTTTATTAACTCTAAATTAAAACGTTCCTGCCAAAATTGTGCTACCCCAAAAAAATCCGGCGGAAAAGTTTGAACCCCAAAAGGCCTTCTCACCACCCCGTCACTAATAAACTTGGGGTACCCCAACCCGGGACGCCACTAGCTCTGGCGGATGATCACATATATACGTACCCATACGGCTGGGTATTTTTCTCCATGACAATTTCATGCAATTTAGCAGCCCTAATTTTTTATCTGTAAACAGGGAATGAGAAAACCCTAGTCAGGTAAGTTGCAGACAATATTCACGTGACTCCGGTCACGCAATTGTCAGCCAACGTATCGACGATTTGACATTTATTTACATTTTAATTCCGATTACATAATTAGCTGCGGTTCATTTTCATACCATCAAAGTATAACCAACAAACAACAGCGAAGTAAGATTGATTAATATCATCTTTTAAATTATTTTTCTGTGTGTTTCCTTCACATCACAGCGTCAAAATGGAACCTTCACACACCAGATCAATCCGAATACTTCAGTTAAGAAATTTGCATTATGCTAATTGGACGGTTTAGAGCGTCGCAAACTTTCGATTTTGCCAGCGCATGCCTTGATTGCCCAGATTTTTTATTTCATATTATGAAAGTACTAAGGCCAAACTATATCACAATGGTAATTTGGATTTCATATCGGACATACCAAGATGCGTTTTTTTACCTTCGAAATTATGCAATTTTTCCCTTCTCATAAAGTGCTGGAAATGTCGTTACTTTAAAGAACCCTGCAACCTTCCTAGTCGCTCCAGAACCAAAACATTTCCAATTGCTAGAAAGTAGAAGAGGTATGCTATTATGAAAAATCAATCTCGTTTTCTGATAATGTGAAATGTTTGAATACAAGCGTACTGAACTTGGCCAATTTTCAGTGTGATTTTTGCATAATTAATGAGGCAAAACCTGTATTTTCGTTGTTCTCGATTTTCTCGAAAAGTATAAATTTCCAGTTCCCCATAAGTGTCATTCAGGCCAATTATCAGGATTTTCGATTTTCCCAGCCTGGCCAGCGATTCTCCATATTTCCAGTCAGGGCCTCATAATTGTTCACAAATACATAGCTCTTTATTTATACCTGTAATCATGATTTTTGGAACATGGAGTTGAAGTCGAAGCTTCGTTCCGCCATCTTTGACATCTTTGGTTCGCACGTGGAAAGCAACGGTGCAAATGTTTGCACATGTGGGGTGGGGGTGGGGCTACGGTACACTTGAAAAGTGCGGGACTCAAACGAGGTTTATATCAACTCAGTTTTTATATTTTTCTATCGGGGGTAATCAGGAAATTTTAAATAAACAACAAAACGTGTACGTCTTTTAAAATACGAAAGATCGCGTTGCTTTTGACAATGCCCCACTCCCGGGCTGCCCGGTTATAGCAAATGCCCCACCCTAGGAATGGAAAAGTTGTAAAATGCCCGACAAATGCCCGGGGGGGGGGGGGGGATGGTCGGGCTTGGAATTGACGGAGCCATAAGCAAATTGTAGGCATGAATGTCAAATAGGGCAGTTGTAAGCAAACATCATATACCGTCTAAATTGCCCGGCCATCGAATTATAAAAATAAAAAAAATAGAAAGACGAATTATTCTTGTTTTTGTGAACACATTTTCAAATTGTTCTCAAAAATAAATAAATATATGACTTGTTTTAGTATTGTTTTGCTAATAGACCCTTCTCCGAAATGGCCGCCGCAAATTCATATTAAACTGAGCGGAAAATCAATACCGCACCAAATTCGACTCAGGTAGAACCTATATAACCTAACGAACCTTCGTACCATTACCAAACAAGAGGTGGTCTTTCAGGTGCTGGTATCGATTTTCCGCTCAGTTTAATTTTAATCATTTTGAATTTGCGGCGGTTATTTTGGAGAAAGGTCTATTGTAAACACTGTAAATGAGCAAACAATATTGTAAATGAACAACCAAATTTTGCAAATAACATTACTTGCAAAATTCTGCCAATTCACTCCCCTCCCCCTCCCCCTCCTCCTCCCCATCCCCCCTCTGCACCCAACCCCTCCTTATCTACAAGAAAGATATACTTGTTTATCAGACAGACTACTTTAACAATCCAAGTTTGAACGACTGGGACAGACGGATATCTTCAGGTTATCATGAAATAAACATGTTCATGTTCTTCTTTTCGTTTGGTTTATTCCTCAGCCAATCAAGTCGTTAAGTTCTGCCCCTATTACTATAGTCTTCACCAGTGGAACAACAGGAAACTCAAAAATGGTCGAGCATTCACAAGCAAGCTGGGGCTTATCACACCGCATGGACATAAGGAAGTATGTCTAACAGCTGCATTATTTTTTATAGAAGTTCAACACAACGTAATCAGTAGGACGATTCCGGCTTTAATAGGCTTAAATATTGAAACAATTTTCCGACAAATTTAACATTTATGGACAAAAAATAATCAATCTTGTTATACCTCCCAACTCAGGTGCCACTTTTGATTGGACGAGAAAGTGTCACGTGGGATGCCTCAAAGCAGTCTAACGCCCTGGGGCGAATAAAACTTTCGACTCGCACGTGCTATGGTCGTGCACCTAATTAAAACCGTGGAAAATGTATTAAAGCGCACATTGCGTCAAGAGGACTTCGCCGTTTTGAATTAAATTCAGCTAACCGCGATGTTTTTATAACCAAAGTAAGGGAAAGTTGTTAAATATATCTCTCATTTCCCGTTGTTGTTTTTGACTGCTAAAAGAATGCTAATTAAACTTTTAGTTACGAACGTGCAAAACAACTGTTTTTCTAACCAACCTCTATAGTTTTGCCGGTGTTCTCATCACAGTCGCGGAATTCTTGAGTTGGGAGCTATAACAAAACACTTTATGACTGGGACCAAGGGGAACAGTGAGTTTTGTTTCCCCGAGACCCTCAATGTTCCTCGAGGAAAAATTAAGTGCTTAATATTCCTCAGGTTCTTTTCACATGACCAGATTTACCAATTAACTGGAAAACAGACGATCTGAAAATAAACCTTTTAGTTTGAGGTCAAAATGATATTCCTACTGGTTGCCAAAAGTTACTGTAGCAATCCTGGTTTAATGATAAAGAATGGCCGTTATAGCAAGGAAATGAAACCGCATATGAAGAAATAATTAACTTCGGTGGGATTTCACGACTTGCCACGTCTTCTCGATTTGCGCCTGTAAAGAGCTGTGAAGCAATGGGCTTTAAAAACTTGCTGTTCAATATTATAATAATATTGAACAGCAAGTTCAATATTATAAAAATATATATTGAAAAATAAGATTAAAAAGACGTTATTGTAACGATGAATGGTACGATTGGCAAAACGACAGACAGACGGACAAACCGGCATAAATACAGACATATGGACGGACCGACCGACCGACAGACAGACAGACAGATGGTCGGACAGGACAGACAGACAGACAGACAGACAGATAGACACAAAGAACCATCTTCATCGGCGTCTGTTTCTCTGTGTTTGCCTCACTTGGTGACTGTCTTTTACAGAACTGGCGCTGGAGTTATCCAGTCAGATCTCGTTTGGCTTCAGAGCTCAACTGGTTGGGTCATACTTCTTGCCAGAGCCTTGAGGTCATGGTCTGTCGGAGCTGGGGTGTTCTTTCATTACAAAGATATAACACCCAGGGAAGCTTTAGAGACCCTTCAAAAGTTTCCTGTCACGTTTGCCTTATTATTACCCAGTATGTACATTAGTGCAGCAAAAGAGGACCTCAAAAGCTTTAACTTCCCAACGTTAAGCAGTTGCACTACAACTGGTGAACCAATGAACAAACTCGTGATGCTCAAATGGAAACAAGAAACAGGGATTGATCTCAGATGCAGTTATGGACAAACAGAAACGGTTAGTTCTTAAAGGGTAACAAGGGTAACACAAACTTAGGGTCGATAAGTGTCCACAATTAGTACAGCAGTGCTAAATCCTCTGACACTTAAATAAAGTTGTTTATTTATTATTTTATGAATCGCTATTAAAAACACGGACAAAATATTTATTTTCAAATTGCATTATTACGTTTTTATGTTGATATTCACTCCCGCGCTCCCGAACAAACACTTTTTTCATTGTGAAAAAGGGACACAAACTTAATATCCAGCATTAACACCGATTTAAAAAAACAACAAGTTTGGTGATGCTCGTGTACTCCGTTCACACAGCTTCAAGACGATGTCATACCAGAATGCTATGTTTTCATACGTTACATTTTAGCACTATTGTCTCATTACTCTTTGAGGCTTCATAAATCTAATGTTTGCAGATATATATTTGTTTTAGTTAATAATTGATAGATGAACACCCAAACACACTACCCCCAATCCGGCCGTATCAAGTGCTCTCATGTTGGGACAGTCTATTGGGGAAGTTTTCTGTCAGGTAATGAAATCTGTAATATACATTGCTATTCTCTGAATTTGATCGCCTTTTCACTCAAGAGCCCGCTATGCATTACACCAAGAGACGGTGAAAACCGAATTGGTTCTGTTGGTAAAGCATTCCATGGCGTGGATGGTAGTGGTAAGTTACTGGTGTATTCAAGGGACACTGTCCTGATTTTAGCATGATTTTGGGAAGCTCAGAAACATATCTAGATCATAGGGAAGTTGATCAATAATGGTTTGATTCTGTAGACTCAGGGCCGTAGCTAGCGGGGGGGCAAGGGGGGCAGTTGCCCCCCCAAGAATGGGTAATGCTTTCTGAAAAACGAAAACTGCGTATGTTTTTTTTCGCGTTCAAACAGCCGCCTTCTTGATAAAAATATATGCCGAGGGTCTTTCAAAAACAAGATTGAACATTTCAAAGGCTTGGTACTCTCCCCAGATTTTGCTCGGCATATTAAATCAAGATGATGGGGGAACGAAGAGGCGAGAAACTTCTTACTTCTTAGGTAACTAAGTAAGTAGTTATATTTTGACTGTCCGTTACCATACTAACTTGAACATTTACGATTGATTGAGAAATATATTTTGGAGCGGAAATCCAACTGGAGACATCTTTTACAACACGAAATAGACTAATAAAATGTTTAGTGTACTAAGGCCGATATACGGTATGTATCAAGTTAACAAAACCTCGGAAATATTGCTGTAAGCACTAAAAATACCTGTCATTTTACACTTGATCGAGATTGATTTTTATACAAAATATCTCATGGAGAATGCTGAAAATAGCATTTCCGAGCCTCTAGATTTCAAAATTTTCTGAGGGGGCATGCCCCAGACCCCCCTAGCGGCTCGCGCCTTCGGCACTCGCTTCATTGCCCCCCCATTCAAAAAATTTAGCTACGGCCCTGAGATAGCACTCGACAAATGACCTAGAACCCATTAGGAAGTGAGGATGACGAACGACAGCGAGGATGGAAATGGATTGCAATATGGATTTTTGAAAAAAACGTCAGGATGTCAGTTTTTCAAAGTTCAAATTTGGCTCGGAAATCTTTGAAATTTTGCAAAAATTTTGTTGCAGTATGGAATTTCTTGAAGAAATTGCTTTTTATCATTTAGTTAGAGTTTATTAAGCTCTTATTTCATAGATTTAGGGACCATTTCATGCATTTATAACAGTTTCTTGCAAATACGCGGGACAGTGTCCCTTTCACTCCATCGTAAGACTTAGAGCGGCTTTTCAATTGACTGTTGTTAAACGGAAACCACAATAATCACTCTGGCCAATCACAACAGAGGAAAAACAAAGTTGTCTTATCACGTGACCTAATTTGTTATGCGCGAGGCATGTTGGTTGGTTGCTTTTGTTGTTATGCAGTCCGCCATGTTGGATGCACCAGTTGAAATTATTCACAAGTTCATAAGGTGAAACTCGTTAAACGTAATGTCGGACATCCTATACAGTTGTAGATTATCACAAAAAACAAGGATGAAACTCGAAGGAGCGATACATGTAACCGATGCCAAGCGCGGGAACACGCTACGACTAAAGTTACGATTGGTTTTAGTTCGGCATCTGATTGGTTAAGAAAGTAGTGCAAGGTTTTTGAACCAATCAGAGAGCGTAGTAGCAAAACCAAAGCTTACTTTCAACGAATCAATTGAAAACTGCACTATTACATGATTTTGTAAGCCTAGTTAAAATAGGTTTATCCACTTGCATGTGAGTTGTAATCTGTTCTGATGTGAGTTACTTTATTATACCAGATCATTGATGACAACAACCAAGAAGTGTCTCCAGGCAAACTTGGAAGAGTTGTGGTTCGTGTGAAAACCTTATCGTCCTGTAGGAATGTTTAATCGTTATGTGGTGAGTTAAAAAGAGGTTATTCAGCGGAAAGTGTGTAATACGGCTGGGTATTTTTACGAGTCAGTTTTCATTTTTTCGAGCCTTTAGGCGAGAAAAAATAAACACTGACGAGTACAAATGTCCAGCCGTATTACACAACTTTCCGCTGATAAATTTGTTATTATACGACATAATATTTTTCCTAAAACTGATATAGGCTTTCAACAGTGTTTTCCGTAGCGCGCGGTCAGGGGGACTAAGACCCGTTGAATACGGTCTCATATTTGCTCTCGTCTTTGTGCGTATTCGCATTCTAAAAATGCGATGTCGTATAATAAGCTTCGTTATACAGTTGAGTCGAACGGAATCGACTGATGCAGAATTTTTTATCATTTCAGTAATAAATATAAAATGGGCGCGCGTGTTGCAGCTCGAGTTGACATAAACTTTCGAATTCTCTCAAAGTTTTCTCTCCGTTTCTATGCCATGAGAAGTTATAACTGTGTTTACATAGTCTCATACAAAAGACCACACAATCAATCAGATCGCGCATGACATGATCAACATTTTCGTGTTCTCCTTGTGATGTAACAAGTCCCGAGTCTGTTTCCAGAGTACTTGGTTTAACTAAGAAGTCCATTTTATATGTCAACAGGACAATCCCCAAACACGGCAGCTCGTTTTTCAGGAGATTTCTACATAACAGGTTGGCAATTATTTCGCCCTTCTCTGTAAGTTGGAGCTCCGTCTGTACCTAGATTAAATACGCGCCTATGCAATCACCTAAACTAGAGTAAAGATGGTGTGGCAATGGAAAGCACGGACAGAAGCGGAGTGGGGGGCGGAATCGGAAGAAGTATGATCAACTGAACATCGACAACGAAGTACTCAGAAGAACCGCTGATCGTAGACATTCATGTTATGTCAAAGTTATGTCAATGAAAAATTAATTGAAT
>MU826398.1:303479-458904 GCA_029204205.1 Desmophyllum pertusum
GACCCTGGTTGTGAAATAAAAAAAATAACCTTGTAGATTAACATATCATAATTGCCAATATAAAATAGTTCAAATACTGAATAAACCTTTTTTTTAGACCTTTTCCTTGTGTGTGTCCTCATAAACTATTTACTTTCCCCTTTTTCGCGTTGCAGATTGTTGACGATAATGACCAAGAAGTACATCCAGGTACACTTGGAAGAGTTGTGATTCGTGTGAAGCCTTACCGCCCTGTTGGAATGTTCACTTGTTACGTGGTAAGAAAATATAACTGTGATTGGGAAAAGAGAATTTGATTCAAACATGACCTGCCATATGAAATGCTGTTTTTCTTTCTGTATCTAAAGTACAGCGAGCTTCACTTTCAACGGATACATCTCTAAAAAAGAAATAAACCGGAGTTTTTTTATTGTCATGATTCAATCATTTGACTGTAAGATATGTTGGACTGTAGAGATTATGTGATTAAATGACAAGGTACTTTGTTTCTTGCAGATGAACCTGAAAAAACTTTAGCGTGTTATTCTGAGGATTTCTATGTGATAGGTGTGTAGCAGCTGTATGCTCTATGCTATGTTTCCCTGGCATATATATTTAGTAAACTATTATTTACTTCATGTAGCAACCAACTTTACAGTAGTTATAACGTTTCGCATGTTTAATAGGTGATTTGGGTCGAATGGATGCTGACGGTTATTTCTGTGTCGTCGGAAGAGCTGATGACATGATCTTCAACAACGCGTGAGGAAATAACAATGCTTATTAATTAGGCTATGTTCACACCATGCCGGTCAAAACATCGGACTGGATAGGCCTTTCGTTCACATGGGATCTGCTATCCATACCGCCTGTTTACAGCCCCGATCTCCGATTTACGGTCCCGTGTAGCCTGACGCCCAGGCCACGCTCGACTTCGCTTCGCTCGCCGATTTTCTTGGCCGCGCTATTCCCGCACTAAGGAGCCTGTCTCAGGCTAGGTCCCGTGTGAACAGATGTCCATAAAATAAACGGTCAGTGTTGGATTGGGACCTGTCCCTAACATAGCCTATAAAACAGGCCGTTGTCATCGTGCACACATTGAGCTCTTTTGTCTTTGCGCCTGATTTTTCTCGTATTGGTGCGTATTCGCACTCTAAAATGCTATGTGGTATAATAAAATTTGTTATACGTCGAATACAGCAAGCCGTTAGGCGTGTTGTACATGCACCAAAATAATTTGTAATTAAATAATTTTAAATTATTCATACACGAACAGCAACTCACGTTTTAATTTGGTGACTCTACAGTACTGAGAATCACATTGTGATCTCAAGGTCCTTGTGCTGGAAATTAATCGATAGCCCCCTTCTAAACGTATACTGAGGAAGAGATGTGCAATCAATTTGTAATCAACTGTCATTCATAGATTCCTTCAGAATAATTAATTTTGAGAAGTCGTTCAAATGCCTCCACTATCCACCCTAATCATACAATTTTATCATTATTCTACTAAAATCAAAACGTTTCTGTCATAGTGACATAGCCTTGCTAATCTAAACTATTTTTTCAGACTTAACATTAATCCCTGTGAGGTGGAGAACTGTCTGAAAGGACATCCTGCGGTACTGGACTGTGCTGTGGTCAGCAGTCCTCACCTAATGGGACAGGTATTCCATATAAGTAGAATTGTCTTTTATTTTATTCTAGTTGGCAACCCCGTAAACATGAATTAAGATGAAAGCGGCGATCCTAAAATTCTGGGCCCTAATGCATCATTCAATGCATCACTCCACTGATTATCGCCTACTGACCACGTGGACATCCACATTGTTTCTTCACAGCGGTCAAACGCAAAAATTAACGCCACTTCCGGTTTTCGCTGCCTTGACTTTTCCAAGAGTTTGAAGCGTAATGGCCGCGAAGTTTGTAAGGAAAACCGTTACTAAAAATGCAGTGGCAAACCAAAATACGAGCTGAGACACTTGGTGGATGAAAATTATTAAATAATCTATGCATATGCGGTGTACAAAGCTTAACTTTTTGGTAAATTTCTTAACTTTTGACTCTAAAGTGGACGACTTCGCGCAATTTTAAGACATTTGTAAGCGGCAGTTTTGGCGGGAACTGAGCGCGCGCAGTGCGTTTGACCGCTGTGGATATTGTTTCTGAAATAAGCCTCGTAACACATGACTCAAATTCAACTCTGGTTGGAAAGTTGCTATGCATATACACATTGTATACATACGACAAATTTGTAGAAAAATAATATAAACTAATTGCGATTTTGAGACGGCAATACCACATTATATTGGCGGCTAGTTGGGAGAAAAATATATTCCGTATTGGGCGGAGTCGCGAAGCGACGGAGCCCAATACGGAATATATTTTCTCCCAACGCCGGGCTTGTTATATTCAACGAAACGAAACGAAACGAAACGAAACGAAACGAAACGAAACGAAACGAAACGAAACGAAACGAAACGAAACGAAACGAAATGAAACGAAATGAAACGAAATGAATATGTTTGGTGGTTATATTTGATTTTAGGAATATATTCAGACTGGTCATGTTCGTTTCGTTGATTATCACTTTTCATTTCGTCGAATATCACTTTTTTGTTTTTCAGGTGTTTAGCTATCAACACGCGGGTTGAATTGTGTGTTTTGACTTCCCGCCGTGTGGGAACACCGTCTGGCCCAGTCCAAGTCCATGTACGTCGCTACAACAAGTTCGTTTCGTTGATTATCACTTTTCGTTTCGTCGAATATCACTTTTTGTTTTCAAGTGTTTAGCTATCAACACGCGGGTTGAATTGTGTCGGCTTTCGATTTCCCGCCGTGTGTAAGAGTTACACAACACCGTCTCAACCCAGTCCAAGTCCTTTGTATAGTTGGTTTCCTCGTAAGAGTTAAGCCCTTACACCTTTGTATAGTTGGCACACTTGAAAACAAAAAGTGATATTCGACGAAACGGAAAGTGATAATCAACGAAATGAACTTGTTGTAGCGACGTACATGGACTTGGACTGGGCCAGACGGTGTTGTGTAACTCTAAACACGGCGGGAAAATCGAAAAGCCGACACAATTCAACCCGTGTGTCGATAGCTAAAACACTTGAAAACAAAAAGTGATATTCGACGAAACGAAAAGTGATAATCAACGAAACGAACTTGTTGTAGCGACGTACATGGACTTGGACTGGGCCAGACGGTGTTTCCCACACGGCGGGAAGTCAAAACACACAATTCAACCCGCGTGTTGATAGCTAAACACCTGAAAACAAAAAGTGATATTCGACGAAATGAAAAGTGATAATCAACGAAACGAACATGACCAGTCTGAATATATTCCTAAAATCAAATATAACCACCAAACATATTCATTTCGTTTCATTTCGTTTCGTTTCGTTTCGTTTCGTTTCGTTTTCGTTTCGTTTCGTTTCGTTTCGTTTTCGTTTCGTTTCGTTTCGTTTCGTTTCGTTTCGTTTCGTTTCGTTTCGTTTCGTTTCGTTTCGTTTCGTTTCGTTTCGTTTCGTTTCGTTCGTTTCGTTTCGTTTCGTTTCGTTTCGTTCGTTTCGTTTCGTTTCGTTTCGTTTCGTTTCGTTTCGTTTCGTTTCGTTTCGTTTCGTTTTTCGTTTCGTTTCGTTTCGTTTCGTTTCGTTTCGTTTCGTTTCGTTTCGTTTCGTTTCGTTTTTCGTTTCGTTTCGTTTCGTTTCGTTTCGTTTCGTTTCGTTTCGTTTCGTTTCGTTTCGTTTCGTTTCGTTTCGTTTCGTTTCGTTTCGTTTCGTTTCGTTCGTTTCGTTTCGTTTCGTTTCGTTTCGTTTCGTTTCGTTTCGTTTCGTTTCGTTGAATATAATAAACCCAACGCCGCCAATATAATGTGGTATTGCCGTCTCAAAATCGCAATTAGTTTTGTATCGCGATTCAAACATTTTTGGACAGATTAAAAGGAAATTCAGATCAGTTGTTGTTGATTGAAATATAAATTCTCACTATACGCAACGTGTTGTACACGAATACTTGAACGCGAAAGCATTTTTGGTCTCGAAGAAAGTCCGACTTTTTTCGCCGGTAAATTGCTTATGGAAACAAAGACGATTCAGAGTTACGTCCCTTGAAGATTTATAAAGTACCAAATGACAATGAAACCGGAAAATAATCCAATTTTGAACCGAAAAAACTTGTTTAAAAACATCTTACGTGATTGTACGACTTAGCGCGCGCACATCGCGAAAGCAGTTGAAAACGGTAAACAAACTCTTTCAAGAAAGAAATGATTTTTATTACTCACCTTACGCTAACTTTTAGATTGAGGAAGTTGTACGGCGAATAAAGCCTTCCATAACTGAGCGAATGACCTAGAGATACAAGATTGCCGACAACCTCGTTCCCAGGGTCTACTCCGCTTTCAAGATGGCGGCTGGGCGCGGAGAAGACCCTGGGCTACACTGATATAACGCCCACGCTGATTGGTCTTTAGATTTATGATTCTTACATTAGTCGTGATTGGCGGAAATAGTCTTCCTTGCAAAATGGCCGACTTGCGGAGTTTTATTTTGTTATTTCTTCTCGAATTGAAACGTAAATTATTGCCTGTTAAATATTTCCCGTCTTGTTTAAATTATGCACGGCAATTTAAGGAAGAGGTGGAGTTGACGTTGGACCGTAAATTAATTTGAAATGCCTCAAGGCGCACAGATCAAGAGCTGGAATATCAAGCAAGGTGAAAATCAGATCGATGATATGATTACACGTTTATGAATGTTTAAGCTTATGTGTTATTATTCGAAGCCTGGAATTTCTTCAAAGTGCTTTTAACGGCGAATTGAAAATGTGACGGAATCCTGAATTGATGTATTGCTCGCACAAATGACGAATCGAATTTTTCACTCGTAAACTACGCGATCTGTACTTTTCAGAGAATGATTAAGCTTACAATCAAATGATTTGAACAGACAAGATACAATATTATGACCATTTGATGCACTGCACTTAAAAGTAAGGAAAGCCCTTCCTTGAAATATTTTGTAAACTTGATTATACTTAAAATGAAGATTATAGGTTATATAAGCTGTTTTTCTCAATTTTCTAAGCTGGTATAGGTATTAAATCACCTATACAAGTTTACAACATACAGTGGAACCTCTACTTCGGGCCACCTCTATTAAGGGAACACCTCCTTTACCACACTCATATATATAATGTTTGTAATCCAGATACTGCTATGAAAGGGACACCTATTAGTTTATATTTTTGTCTGATGTTGGGAAATTATGTTCATCGTGGTAGATAGTAGCCTCCTACGCAGACGCTCTCTTTGGGATCGTCACGCAATCTTTCCTCCCCCACGAACGTTCGTGGGCGAGGAAAGATTGCGTGACGATCCCAAAGAGCGTCTGCGTAGGAGGCTAGGTAGATAGATGAATATTTAATCATTTGTCTCATGATAGAGTCACTTGAGGTGTTGTCAATGATCACAACGTTTAGACTGCTTTGTGTATACTGCTAGTCTTCATCAGGCAATCCTCATGATTATTCCAACTAGATGTTGTTCCCTCAGTGGTCTGCTGCGGTATCGATCAACAGTTATGTTTCTTGGTCATTAAGGTGGGCCTCCATGGTTGAGGAATTTCGGCAGTTGTATGTACACTGTATGTCAATAAAGACTGTACTGGGTGCAAGTTTTGTGTGATTAAGTTTCTTTTGGTGTACTGCAGGGTATTGTTTTCTTGTAGGTCATTTCTTTCAGTTTTTGTCCTTTTTGTTTTGCTGTGTTGCAATGTTTTTGTATGACATTTATTGTTCCTTATGCCCCTCAAATGTATATTGTGTTGGGGAGGTGTGAATGAATTTATTCAGAGTGATATGGGTTTATTTTATTTATTTTTTTGTTCTAGGAGGTATTTTCATTTTTAGATTGACATGTATAAATAAAGTTGCTTTACCTTTATCTTATTATCCTTGTTATGGAGTATTTTTTTTAGCTGTAGTAATTTTTTTTGTGCTGGGGATAGGGTCCTGAAGAGGTAAAATAGGAAACTGGGATTTGCCTTTTTTTCACTGGAAAAATGGGATTTGGGGCACCAATTTTGCTGTTGGGAATGGGGTAATTTGAGCAAGCATTAGGCTGGGAGGGAGACTAGGATTTGGGCAAAATATGGGCTGACCGTGGGCCAGGGCCCTCTTCATATATTTTGGGTGCTACTCTACCTTACTTGTGTGAGTCAGAAAAGTGTGAACACTTTGATTGGGTGGTCCCCAAAATCCGCCAAAAAATCAAGCACTTTGGGCAGGTGTAAAAATTGTTTACTGTTTTTAGCTAAAATAAAATGACAAAATATTGGCTAACAAACACTACCCCCCCCCCCCCCCCTTTCAAAAATTCTAGATCCACCCCTGCAGATAGACAATAAATAAGTACCCGCCCTCAATAGAGTTATTGTTCTCCAGTGTACAACTAGAACAGAAACAAGTAGTCAGAAAATAGGGTATGGATTTTAAAGACCAGGGCCCGGTTGGTCAAAAGATGGATAACACTATCCACCGGATAAATCGCTATCCAACAGATAGTGTAGTTTGTTTTGTTAATACTTATCCACTGGATAGTGATTTATCTGGTGGATAGCATTATCCACCTTTTGAAAAACCTGGCCCAGGTCTGTAATAGTGTACAGAAAGTTATATATTTTGGTTTCAGTACTGGATGGCACAATCCCTCCAAAAATTCAAAGTACACCCCAGGGCATAAAATATAATAAATACCGTAAAAGCTCTATTTAGCCCCCACCTCTCTATTAAGTGCCCCCCCCCCCCCCCCCCCCTTTTCATCAGACTGATGTAATAATGTATTTAAAGAAATATTTTCTGTTGTTTCAGTCACTTTGTATGGAAACATGGTCTTAATTCCAGAACTATCATTGAGTTAGGATATAAATGACACTGCATTTGTAAGACGGTGATATATAACCCATTTCTTGTTCTGTTTAGTTTGTGGTGTAATAGTAAAGCCTGGGGGGAGGGGAAGTACTTGACCCATGTTTGGGTATAGGGGTGCCGCTAAGGGTTTGAAAAACCTGACCCTGTTTAGGACAAAAAAAAAAACAATAAAAACCCCTAAAATACCTACCCTGTGTAGGACATCCGCTATTTTAGGACCCTGTTTAGGTTGCAAATTATTTAGCGAATCCTGTTTGACTGATACGCGGGAAACGTCTCCGATCTCTAAATACTGTATAAACCGTATTTTTACGACAGTCGTGCAACCATACCCTGTTTAGGACAGACGTGCATGAAATTATATACCCTGTTCAGGGCAGAGAGGCCAAAAACCATACCCTGTCCAACGGCATGTCCCCGTATAGGCCACATAAGGGAGTGGAGTACATCCCCCCCCCCCCCCCCCCCCCCAGGTAGTAAAGTTTGAAAAATGAATGTGAATTTTCTCGAAAATTTATGATTTGAAATAAGCCCCCCCTCTCTATTAAGCCCCCCTCTCTAATAAGCTCCCTCCCCCCCCCCCCTCCCCCCCCCATTCTTGAGGCCTGAGCTTTAACGGTAATTATTGGTTTCCAAATAAAAGCTAAATATAAAAGGCTATAAAACATTGTCATCCACAGAAACCACGCAGGGAAGCCTCCCACTTTTTTGTACAGTTGAAATTACACTTTGATATTTTACTGAATTAATTTGAATCTGTTTAAATGTTTTGTGAGTTTCCATGCTGAAGTGTTGAGGAGGAAGCAATCTTTATTTAGATAACACACACAAAGTACTGACTCAGCATGAACCTTAAAAATATCACCTCTAAATAAAAACAATCACACAAAGATTCGACCATGATCATGCTGCATTAATATTTTTTTATTAATTAAATTGGGCATGACTTTCGTGCTATAAAAAACAAAAATTACAAGGTCGCGATCCGAGCACGAAATAAACCAAATTAATCGACCAAAAAATAATATATCCACCCCAAAACTATCCGCTTTTAAACTTTCGACAACTTCCCTAACTTGACTTTCTTTATATGATCGTGCGTTGTTTATACAGCTAAACTGGTGCTAAATAACAGTCATAAAAATGTGTAATAAACCTCACCTTAAATAAAATAGACCGCTCACCAATCATGCGTAAAGACAGCAAAAATCTATTCGAAAATTCAACGGACCACAAAAAACGTTATTCCGTGGCTTAATTTGGTGTAAAACGTGTTAAAACGAAGCTCGCCAGCCATTTTGAATCCCGAAACCGCTGGTCAAGTGTAGCGAAGACGACCATATTGAATCCTGGAACCGCTGGTCAAGTGTAGCGAAGACGACAAAATACTCCACGATTCGTGGAGTATTTCACAGCGTAGCCCAGGGTCTTCTCCGCGCCCAGCCGCCATCTTGAAAGCGGAGTAGACCCTGGGAACGAGGTTGGATTGCCGACGATTCATCGAAGCGAAACTTTTGAATTTTGTTGTGTACGTGAGGAACCCAATTCAGTGCTGCGATGTCAATTTGAACTTTGTAACCAATCACAGACCAGAAAAGTGAGACGGCAATACCACATTATATTGACGCCTCGCTCGCTAAGCAAACCTATAAACGGATCGCGATACTTGTTTATATTTTAAAACCGTGTAATCCAATTTACATTCCAATAATTATGTTCTTGGATTTTGCAAACATTTTGGAATTTCTCGGATCCAGCTGAAGGAATTTCGAATGCTTCACTATATACAGTGTATGTGAAATTGTTGTTGTTATCAACCTTTTTATTTCTGTAGACAATAAAAGCGTTCATTGTGTTGTCAAGTGGCTTCATAAACAGAAAACCATGGTGAATTGATAAAAGAGCTACAGGATCACGTGACTTACAACACTGCTGCATGGATGTGTCCAAAGAAGGTAACGCCATGTCATTTCATTTAATTTTCTTCTATACAGTCAACTCTCTCAAGGCGGACAGCAGTGTTAGGCGGACACCTCTCTAAGGCGGGCATGGTCGGCTTGGCTTGTTCTGCCGAATTTCACTTGTTTTTCTCTAACTAAACTCTCTCTAAGGCGGACACCCTCGGGACCAGCTCCAGCTGTCCGCCTTATGGAGGTGTCCGCCTTAAAGAGAGTTTAGTTAGAGAAAAACAAGTGAAATTAGATCGGTCAAGCCAAGCCGACCATGTCCGCCCTAGAGAGGTGTCCACCTAACAGTGCTGTCCGCCTTGAGAGAGTTGACTGTATAGTAAATGACCTAGTGTAAAATATAAATTCATTGTTAATAGGCGTTGCCCACGGCGTCGGCGTCGTCATTGCTTAAGGGAGCTACGTCGCGGATGGCGCATCTTGAAAAAAATGGCCATTTTGTTCAAGTTTACCGTTCGCAATCCGTCTTAATCTTCTCCATCCTCAACCATCCTTGTTCCTGTTTGGTTTATTATCACCTCTTTGGTGTTTTTCTACCTTAGTAAACTATTATTTTGAGGCTTTCTTCAATTTGAAGGTGACTTTGCACTTCGCAAAAGTGACTTAAAATATCGTGACACAGCTCCTTTAAGATAATAATAATAATAATAATCTTTATTTATATAGCGCCGTTTCTACTAAAGAACCAACAGCGCTTAACAAAACTACTTATTATAAACAAATAAACATTACTTTACTGATATGATAATTTATTATTATAAAACGAATAATTATAAGGAAAGCAAAGATTTAAAAGGAACGATTAAATAAAAAAGTCTTAACTCTACTTTTAAAGGTACTTAGGCATGATATGGTTCTAATATGGTCAGGTAAATTATTCCAAAGTATAGGTGCAATTACTGAAAAAGCGCTCTTTCCATAAGTTTCAAGATTGTACTTAGGGTCTACTAACAGTTCTTTAGTGGCTGAGCGAAGTTTTCTGGTGGGCATATGTTTAATTATAGTGTCCGTTAAGTATTTAGGTCCAGTTTCATAATAAGCTTTAAAGTCAAAATTAAAATCTTGAACTCTATTCTTGATTTAACTGGGAGCCAATGCAGTTCTATCAATATCGGTGTAATGTGATCGTGCTTCTTAGAATACGTGAGAAGACGGGCTGCGGCATTTTGCACATATTGGAGCTTTTGCAGCATATGTTGTGGTAGACCAGATAGTATCGCCGCGTGATTTATTTCAGCCGTGAAGGCCTAGGATTTTGTATAGTGCACGAAAGTTTGTTTATTAATGCGTAATAATGTATAATTATTTTATCTTTGATAAAAACATTGAACCGCAATTAAATCTCATTCTATTGTACAGGTGGAATTTATCGAGGATCTTCCAAAAACTGTAACAGGAAAGGTCAGCAGACGAGAACTGAAGAATAGGGAATGGAGTACACAGTGAATCAAGAATAACACGGAGCAAGTGAAAAAAGAATGATGCAAGAATTGGAAGTGACCGCCAAATTCTATATGAATGTTTTTTTTAATCAGTTTCTCTTATTCAAGATTATAGATTCTTTATGTGGCTTTGTTTCTTAGTAAAATCAGCTTTGTTATTGTACTGGTAATCAGTCGGTTTTATCCCAAAGCCGTTGCATATTCGGCAGTATGGGTGACCTGTTCCGCTTGGATTTACAGGCGTTAGTTACGGTTTTGAATTGGTTCGGTAATTGGAATCAGTGGAGTGACTTACTTTTAAATATAATTTGTTTGGGATATGGATGAAACCTCCTCAGATCTTATTCGGAAATTTTCGGAAATGTTCAGAAAATGGCCAGAAACGATCGAATTGCTTTTGCATAATTTTTGGAAAATAGCCGGAAATCTTCGGCGCTGATTTCCACGAATAAATGCTGAAAGAGGCATGGGATAAAATGAATAACCCACTCGTTACGTCATTTATATTTGCAAGCACACTGACGTCATCGTCGCCATGTTGGTGACATTAACAGAAGATTTCTAATTAGCTTCTATTGTTTTGTCATCCAACATGGCCGCCAGGGAGTTTGAATCTCTAGGGCAGGGGGGGCTAGCAGCGAGGCCTGGACCTAGTATACATGATTGCACATTTAAGAAATTTGGCCGAGCGAGACTAAGTACTGGTTTGTTTAAAATAAACATGGCGGACGATGGCGGACATGACGTGCGTTTGTGTTCGTTCAGAAATATTTTGGCGATTCCACGTTCAAACATCTATGGGAACGATTCGGTCGCTGTTTAACTGAACTTTGGTCATTGTGGGACACCATGGATGAAAATTCCACAGCAAACTCCCGTAGAGGTACGTTTCTCGAATGATATTGACAGATTTCTTTACTTGTGCGGTCATGTATAGCGGAAAAGCGGCAAGATCAAAGGGCGCTGACTGCCCCCTGCTCTAGGGAATGTTTACAAACCTGAAAAATCAAGTCACTCGTGGGATATTTCTATACCACTCGAAAGCAGTGACGAGCTTAGGTAATTGGGAAAATGTGAATATTAGATCGTTATGTTTTAAAAGGGAAAGTTAGATTCTTAGATAGCCTCTGAATAATATATGAAAGACAACTGACTTGACACCTTTGTTTGCATCGATATAGTTGACATCACCATACGGCTCGTTCATGTTCAGTCAGTCTCGTTTTAAGTTTTCTACCAGTCTCACCGTTGTAAGTAGACTGGAAGTTGGAGCAATTTATCTTGTATACTACTCCCTGTCTGTGTTGTTAGGTGTAACGTTGGTCAATAAATTTTGTAACGGTAGTTATTGTTTGTAGTTATCGCCGGGTCAGAGGACCGGGCCTCTGCAGACTTCCAAAAGCAACGGTCCCTCTAAAGTATCAGAGTATGCAACGGTAAGGTGGCGATGTAGAGATTTCGTGATATTACGTCGCTTTTAGCATAGAAGGGACTAAAGGAACTAAAGCCGAATGGGATGGACCGGAATTAGCCGGAACTTAATGTTTGCCCAATGCTAACTGACCTAACTTGCTCGACAGTTGTTGAGCAACGGTATTATTTATAAGTCTTAGTTCAAAATACTATGTCGTAAAACCAGCTTATTATGCTAGCAGAGTATATTACATTATGTGCACGTATCCGCTAGTAGTGTCGTCTCGCATGGCTATAAGTTAAATATGTGGCACTTTCAATTCTTATTAGCGTGACGGGTTGAGATACGGTCATGGCACAGGGACTTCCACACGCGACCAATAATCCTCCATTTTGTTGCGATGAAAGATTTTAAATTAATAATCAATTCCACTTCTCCACCGAAGCAGCACAACAGTTTCTTAAAGGAGGCACACCAGAAAGCGCATTTTTTTCTCACTACCATTAAAAAGTAAATATGAAGATTAAAGATGATTTACAGTCCGTACTGCGCAATCTCCGCCTGCTATGTTTATGAGTCGCATACGAAGGAATGCAAATACTAGTGAAAATAGAAATTGTTGTACAAACTTACATTTTTCTTCATTATCAACGCCAGATATCCTTGCCAAACAATAATAACGAGTAGAAGAACCTCGGCGTTATCCCAAACCGACGTTTCAGCTCATCGAACATTCAGGAACTCAACGACCCGTAATGGCGGCTCAAAAACTTCATGTACGCTATCACCAAAGTGTAACGTATCAACAAATTCAAAACAACAATGAAAACAAATCCTGAGCATGCGCAATACGGTCTGGAAATCATCTTTAATTACTGACCGTAGTTTGAAGCTCCAAAGATCCTCATAACCTCGCGACATTTCCCTTCAAAGTGTCGAATAATTCGACTACGACCTCCGCCATTTTGAAGACTGCTCAGCAGCCTGGCCGCATAATCGTGACGTCATTCCGTGCAACCTGAATTGGCGGGAAGCGCTGCGAGCAGCTCCAAACTGTTGTTAGTAACAGGTCACAAAGGGATGAAAGAGGAATTACATTTCATCGATTGCCGTTAATTGAAAAGATCTTGCCAATAAATGGCTAGTTTTAAAACTCTCACAGCGCTTCCCGCCAATTCAGGTTGATACATGTCTTGATCCGCGGCTGACCCGAGACGAATGACGAGCACGTGGCTCAGCTGGTCACGTGACCATTTGCAGATTCACCCTGATCCCAATTATATAGTTCCTTCCCAGGACGCAGAGAAAATACATACACATTTTATATAGAACGTATATGGAATGCGATGCGTTCTTCAATCAACGGTCGCTTCACTTATATGCAAGATTTCATTCTGAAACTTGGCCAAATCACTAATTTTGGGGTGCTCTTTCCAGTCGCATCAATTATTTTTCGATAAAGGTAACATTAAAAATGTCAAACGACTGTATAGTGGACTGTTTATATTACGGTAATTCGATGATCGAAAATCTGTTGTTTGAGAGATGTCTTGAGAAGCTATCTTGATGTTCGGCCGTAAGCAAAGGATTTCCCGCTCGCAGCTATTTTGCCAAACACAAACAGTGACTTTCGTGCACGTGATCGAGAATGACGTCAATGTTTGTAAAGAACGCTGATCAGCAACCTCGATCCCAGGCTCTCCCTCCTTTTCCTCCCTACGACAAGGGAGGAAAGGAGAGAGAGCCTGGGGTCGAGAGGTTGGCTGATCAGTATACCTCAACCGTTGTGTAACGCCAAATAATTTAGTGTAACGCAATACTGCTAACGTTCAAGAGTCACGACTGCCGTCTGGTTCGGCTTGAGAATTGAACTGACTTCGATCTCTACTATAAAACGGTACGTATACTCTTCAAACTTTGTAGAATATATTGTGTGAAATCCACAACCTTATTAATATAATATTATTTTGATCTCCAAGCTACAGAGACCCAATTTCATGATGAAATATATCATGAGTATTGCCGTTTTGTTTGTGACCCTCGTGATATGAATGCAAATCAGTTGCAGTCTAGTTGCCGAATCTAAAAATTTATCCAGAATGGAATAATATTCACATTTATTGTTTATAATGGTATAACTTTTCTATAACCAACTCTTTCTACTTACAAACTCAAACATTTGCATCCAAAATCGTGCTGATGAGACATGTTGAACCATCGCACTTGAGCGGGCTAAACACTCTGAAACACTGTAACAGTCAAACACAAACTGTGGATGGAAACGTTTGAAATTCAAGCAGAACAATCACTGGGAAAACGATTAAAAGGCGCACGAATGTTGAAGAAACGCGTTTTAAATTTATGTCAGTGAGTCCAACGTGATGTTGGATTTCTGCGTAACCCCGTACTGATTTATTATGCATACATGTGCATACTGCTGTTGCTGTCACTCGGACCAGCAATCATGAAAATAACGAACACTATGTATAGTTGGGCCATAGCTGTGCGGAATTAGATAATATACTGGTCACGAGCTTTGCTATAATATGTTTTAGAAAGAATCGTTGGCTTGGTGAATAAGAATTGAAAATACGGTACTCAGACCTCAGACTTTGAACCCAATCGCAGGTAACGAAAGAAACGTACATGACACTTGATCATCACGTGAATTGCACACACCGTCTGCCGGGATAATGCTGCTCCAATATACGAAGATGGTAATCTATGCGGCACATGTTTATTAGGGCAGTATACAGGCAGTGTCTCATGCATATGAGAACCATGCTATTCATTTTGCCTTTCAGTATGTTATTAGTTTAGGGAAATTTTTTATTTCAATAATCGTTTACATTTGAAGGCAGAATGACGGAATATTCTAAAAGATGGATTGGCGGAATATTCTAAAAGGAGGAATGGCGGAATATTCTAAAAGGAGGAATGGCGGAATATTCTAAAAGATGGAATGACGGACATAAACTGAAATTCCTGTATCAAGGATCCTATACACAGATTTGATTTTTTTTATTTGTTATTTTTATAACCTCTTGAATTTTTTCCCGTTACTCGCTTTCTCGTTACTCCGTTACTCGTTACTGCGTTACTCTGATTAGTAACACCCGATAAAATTATTTTCCCGGGTCAAATTTTTAATATTTCGTCCGGCATGAAATGAGAAAAAATATATTTAATCTTCAGAGACGTTGTGCTTATCCTAGTCATTGAATATTATTCAGAAAAAGCGACTTTATACTGACAAATGTTGAATAGAGAAATTTATTGCCGGAAATCAGTGAAGTCAGCAAAGAGTGGATTGAAATATATTTGGTTTCTTTAGATTTACTGAAAAAACATACTCTAATATCGAGAGAAAGAAGAAATATATCATTCACGGTGTACGGCTATTTACTAGTAAAATAGTTTTTAAATACCGCCCATAATGACTTGAGGTTAACACTGCAAAATACTAAATGCAGACAAAGTGTGCACTGTTCAAATCCAGACACCACTGTATTAGGCTCGTCACGCAAACTCTCATCCAGCACGCCAGAGTTTGCAGGAACATTTAAAGATAAACATGTTAGAAAATCACAGCGGATTGGCCCATCATTTTGTTTTCTCAGTTATCAATTGTCAAATGAGTGGATCTGCTCTTGTTAGAAAATAAACTTCGTATTCTCTGTTATCAACCTTTGGCCGCTATTCCACTACAATGTACTTTCCATAAAACAATCCTTGATGCAGGAATTTCAGTTTATGTCCGTCATTCCGCCTTTTAGAATATTCCGCCATTCCATCTATTAGAATATTCCGTCATTCCTCCTTTTAGAATTTAAGGGGATATCCCGCCATCGTTCCATCGTTCCTTCGAATTCTTTGTTTTTATCTGACGTCATCAAAATTCTAAAATCTAAACTGTTAATCCTACAAAGCTATTATTTTTATATCATCTAGACATGGAAATCCTTAATCTCTATGCAAAGTTTGGTATCGATCTAGTGATTTCTTTTGGAAATAAAGCTATTTGAAATTTGTGATGTCCCGGATGAACGTGTTAATGAACTGTCACAAAAAACGGATATTTTATATCATTTTTAAATTTTCAGACGTGATAATAATTTAGAAGTGACGTCTAAACAGATTTGAAATGGAAGCTAATGATATTGACGGTAGAATCTACTCTACTTCTTGTGCAATTTTATGGCGGCCATGTTGGTGCCCCAGAGAAGGGCACCAAGATGGCGGCGGCATACTAAACACTGTAATTTTCTGAAAATTAGTTTGGCAATATTTAAACTCGGTTATGAAAAACGCTACAAAGCTATAATTTGGACTAAACGTTTCTTTCTACCAGTTCTTTTACCTGTTAATTTTCTGATATTGTTCATGCAAGCAAACAGTTTTTGTAATGTTGATGAAAACCACCAATAGGGTCACCCAATGCAACGCCGTCCCCGAAAATTGAGCTTCATAATCGAGACTATTTCTCATTCTACAAGTATGGGATTCGCTTATATCAGATCATATATTAAAGGGAGTGTTTCACGGTTTGGCGCATGTTCAGGCTTATCATCAACTTTATTCGTTTAAAAAACCCCACTGACATGTACCGTCTCGATATATTTATTTCACATACTATGATTAGTCCAAGCAAAATGACGAATGACCAAAATTCACAAGAAATTCAACAGATTATACCGAGAATGTCAACATTGAATACCAGAATAAATTACCAGAATAAAGTGTTGGCCCGAAGGATTTACTCTGGTAATTTATTCTGGTATTCAAATGTCGTCATTCTCGGTGTAATCCGTTGACATTTTTTGTGCATTTTGGTCATTCATCGTTTTTCCTGGACTAATTGTAGTATGTGATTACTGAAGTATCGAGAAGTACTTGTGAGTGGTTTTTTTTAACAGGTAACGTTGATAAGCCGGCACATGCGCCGAACCGTGAAACACTCCCTTTAAGGTTACTGTAAACCTTCGAGGGTGCCTTCCGGGAAATCTTTCCTATGCGCGTTGTTTTAGAAGAAACCCTAGAAAACTATATATCACTGTAAAGGTAATAGAATGAAGAATCCGATAAAAGCACTATTTTTGTCCGTTTTTGTTCTGTCAGGCGCGCGCAAGCCTTCGAACGCAAAACTGACGGTGTCTGCTTAAATGAGTTACAAGCGTTCGTGTTACCGCGGACATCAAAACAATCTGGACTATATCATTCAGGAGATAATGGGCTAACAAAGTGTGTGAGGCTTTTTCAATGCTCTTATTGGTTCCCGAAAAAATCTATTTTAAAGTTAGACAATGGATATGTTTTCGATGCGTGTCACGCGCTGGGACGCCACGCGAAAAATATTTCGAATTTCGTTAAAGCCTCACACACTTTGGTGCATTAATGTCTAACAAATCTACATACCCTGTTAATTCATTTGAAAAGAGGGAATTCACACAAAAACAAATCCGGAGTTTTCGGGCAGAAAAGATTTTTGTAGTTTTCACACTTAATCAAAGCGGGTGTGAATGCGGTCATGCCGCCGACCAATAGAACACAACATAGGAATCCCCCAGAGAGCCTCGTGACAAGGCAGTCTATTGAAATTCACGGGAAACGACATTTCCATGCTTAGCGACAGGAGAATATTGGGGAAAGTGAAGTCTGGCGCACAAAATTCATCGGCGAAACCGAATCAGTTGAAAAGAAAACAACCGCAGCGGAATGCACGGGAAGAACAAAGAAAGAAAAAGGCTCGCGAAAGTGGCGTCGACGAAACTGGAATTCATCCAAAGCAAGCGTTGTTTGCAGCTATAAATGCACGCGGGTATTAAAGCTTTCCTTGATAACAGCCCTATCCTCTCTTTTTCTCCATAAACGGCGTACGGAAGCGTAGATTTTGGTGTCATAAATTACAAGACAAGTATAAACACAATAAACAAAGCGACGTGAAATACGTACCCTGGGTGCCAGAGGCTTTTCTTGCGCGGTTTCCGGTTTCAAATCTCTCTTATGGCCCGCGCGAAAAGCCTCTGGAGCAGGGCGCTATTGCTTTGATAACGCCGAGCCAATGGCAAGCCTGCTTAAATGGATTTAGTCCAGAATTTGGACTAGATTGCTGATTGGCTCCTAACGACTCCCTAAGGTATTTTGAATCTAATAGTCTCTGTGATTGGTTGACAAGAATAGTACGCTGCGGGGAAAAAGCCTGTGAATGACGAGGCGATGAAGAGATAGAACAGTGATCGATAGAACAGTGATTGTTGTTGTTGTTGAATAATCGCGGATTCTGATGGAAGTTTGGAGAAAGCACTTGAAGAGGCCTTAGCGACAGTTTTAAAAACGCTCGTCGGTGTTGACGAATTAAGCGCCGAGCAGACAGATGGTATTATTAATTTTATTCGCCGCAAGGACGTTTTAGCGACCGAAGGCTTGTTGATATCTGCACATGCTGCACCGCGAGACTTTTTGATGCCCAAACCAGGAGAGCTTGAACATTGCTTAGTTCGCGCATGCTGTTCGTCTGCTTTCCAGTGGGATAAATTTTCATGATACCGCTCTTTAAAGGAGGTTAACTCCTTGAGAGTTGCCTCATATCGTTCGATTAAAACACTTCTTACAGAGAATTCGCGGGCCGACTGAAAGATCATTGTCGATCGCCAAAAGCTCTGAAACTCTACCTGAAATGTTTAGTTTTCTGGCGTTTTCCGAACGTATCCACCATTAACCACCACACCAGCTTCACATAATCGGCACGATAGCGAAGACTTCGAGGTAGGGACCCTTTTCACAGGAGTTGTTTTCGTTCAACGAATACCGCCATTTGACACCTTGTAAAACTATCTGCTGTCATATCTCCACGTGCCATTACATGTGATCACAGTAGGACACTTACGCTGTGATTGGTTTAAATGTAATAAGTTAAAAATGATCAAAGTTCAACGGGAACGGTAAATCAATGCGCCCTGTACCAGAGGTTTATTTCTCGCAGGGTGAGATTGCTGTGAAAAAACGTCACGGGAGCTCTGCGGTTGACACATTCTAATTGCCTTATAACACCTTAGTGGATTTTTTACTTTTATTTGAAACACGTTTTTGTCGATAACTCACGCGCATTTCAAGTTTTTCAAATTATTCTTTTTGGAAAATGCAGAAAAAATAGTAGTCTTTAATTTGGCTTGAAAAACAAATTTTGCAAAAAAATCGTCCCTTGAAGGTTGACAGTAACCTTAAGGCTCGTTAGAACCCCCCTGTAGTTTTCTAAATTTACATTAGAAGCAATAACCTCTGACCATTTGGTATTGTTGTTAGTTTTTTTTTAAAAGCTGATTAACGAATGATGGAAGGTGACGCAATCTGGGGAACGAAGGATTTTCAAGTTCCGGAGTATTTCAACTCTTTGCTGACGTCATTGATAAATGGGCACACAAAGAAAAGGTGACAAAAATGATCTCATCGAATCTAAATTTCTGACTTAAACAAGAAATGGATACGTTTTGTATCTTTGAGGTACCCATCAACTGTATTTATTTTAGAGACTGTATAATTTATTTCAGTCGATGATTGCTTGAAAAAATAACCAAAACGTTCCATTACCCTAAAAACCTCCATACACTTAATTAATCCATGTTTGGTTTTACTTTATCGCCAGGATAAAACCTAAATTTCCACACACCCCAAGGGAAACCTCACTACCCTTGGGGAAACCATAATTATATACCTAAAGTAAATCTCGAAACTTTCATATATCGCAGGGTAAACCAGTTAGTCGACGTGAGACGAAGTAAACTGGGAAAAATCGCCCGACTGTAAACTGCCCCTGGGTCTCCAAGGATAGGGCTAAGCCCGCAGGTTTCATCTACTCCAAATTAATTAACGTAAACGTTCCATGCATCCCAGGGCAAACCAAAATAATTTCAGATCACTTTGGGTAAACCCACACGATGAATAGTAACATTTTAAATGGTATTGTCTCATTCGCAGCCGTGTCTTCACTTTACTTAAATTTTGTGTCTGTTTCAACGAGTTCGTTAACTCACAGTGAGATGGTGTAATCCCGATTGGTCCATTTCATAGGATGGTGAAAAAGAAAGCGATCATCCCGCTCTGTGGTGGGTGGATGGCGAGGGAAAAGAGGTGAAGTGGAGTTTCCAAGACCTTTCTTCAAATTCGAAGCGGTAAGCCTCTGCAGCTTGCAGCGTAAAGGGAAAGCTATTCAGACCGGGCCGCTTTTTTTTACTCTTATTACACGTGGTGGAGGGATTCTGCCCCCTCCGTTATTACATTGAAACTCGGAGGGTATATAGTACGTCCAAAAATGTTTCCTCCGGAGGTATGCAACAGAGATGATGACGTAGAAATTACCTAACGATTTCCGAACAGCCGCCATCTTGGATTCACCATCTTGGATTTCTTGATTTTTACAATACGTCGAAAAACTTCCATAAATGAGTCAAAAGTAATCAAAACCGATAAAACAATAAATTTTATTGTGAGAAAGTTATTTTTCCCATTAAAAACTGGAAAATTCCACATTTTGGAAAACATATGGTAAAAATGACATGTCATACCAAATTCCCAGATACATTTTTAGGTATAGTCGAAAGTTTTTGGCGGCTTTTTACCATTTAACTTTTCGCTGTTTATTTTATTTTTTGTTATAGTTACAGGACTTCGTGTCGCCCAATTTTATCAAACACTCGTATAATTAGTACATGTAATAGGACTACACGCTGTCCAATTTGGAAATAATTGTATGAAAAAATTCCGAGGCCTGCCAAGATTTGTCAGTCCAGGAATTCCTAATTGGACAGCACGTAATTCTGGTTAATTTGGACAAATATCCAAATTAAAGATTCTGAATTAGACAGTTTGAAAACTTAACAAATAATCGTGTGCACGCTTGTAATTTAACACTGATGGTATGTTTCTTCATCCCCTCTCTGTTGCCTCCATTTTGAATTTATTTCGTCTATGGTACAAACGGCGATCGCAAAAGCTATAGCCTACAAAGTTTCTGGAGTGGGAATTTTAATTTCTTCCAATCAGAATTATACACATATTGCTACAATGATCAGTAGCCAAAGAAAACGTACCTGATTTTTTTTCCTATTCCCAGGGCTGCAAACGTACTGCGCACTGCCGCGAACATCACGCCAGGAGACAAAGTGATGGTTTTAGTACACAGAATACCTGAGTACTGGTTGATGCAAGTTGCGTGTTTAAGAACAGGTGAGCCAGTCTGCTAAGCGCTGAATGACGACTCGAATGAGGGTTGTAAATAAGATTAGCATGACAGGGACCTGACTTCTTTTCAGATGTCACATTCCTCCGTGCATTTTGCTCATATCCAAACCAAAAGTCGCAAGATACTCCCATGTTAGGTGAAGTGATTTAGCTAGCACTCTTGGCAAAATCTCTTGATCAGTCTGTTAGGCAATGTTTAGATGTCGATCCGTCTTGGTTATGCTGTTCAAGTACGCTGATGACTTGTTTAGCCGTGTAGAAAGAAGCTTCTCTTTCAACTTTAGAGCAAACTGACTTATTTTAACTTTTTGTTTTTCTCAGGTGCAATATTAGTTGCAGCTCCAGCAAATATCGGGCCTGCAGAGCTTGACAGGAGAATTTCAGCGTGCAAACCCGTGTGTTTCTTGGCTGGTGGTGATGTCATTGATAACGATTTGCTGAATGTTATTGATCAGGTTACGAGTGATAATATTTAATTAAATGGGAGGTTTTAAAAATAGGATCACTTTAAAAGATCACTCAATCGCGAGTAGATTTACTTGATCCAAATCGAATATTATTCGCCGTATAGCCTACTTATTTACGCGTTTTGATTCTCCTTCAATAGAACGAGAAATAACTCTCAAAAGGTTTGGTTATCGTGCTTACGGAAACCAGCCTTCAAGGACTACCACACGGATGGTTCATTTAGAAATATTTAGCCTAACTATTCAAGTTCGTTGTTCGTCATCCGTCTCATTATTCCCCTATCTTAACAATCCTCGTTCCTTTTTGTTTCTATTACATATCGTTACAATGGTGTTTTTTCTACCTTAGAAACTGGTTCCCTTCGATATGAAGGTAATTTTCATTTGTATGTCGGAAAAATGACTCGATATACACCATATTCACTACCCACCAAGTTTTGTCTGGCAAGGTTTTCAAAGACGATGCCTCTTTTTTTATGACTCTTTCAAATTTAAAGGGCACTAGGGGAAGACACAAGGGCATAATTTGTAAACATACGTCTGCCCGACTTTTTCAAAAAAAAAATAAAAGTTCCTATGGGAAACTCGTGACAGCACTCCATTTACAGCTTCAGTACACTAGTGATAGTAATTTTTAACAAACTGGACCATTATTTTTAGGTTTCCTTGCAGTGATATAAATATGTCTTTCGGCTTTTAACATTTCAACTGATGCTCATGCATGATAGTGCTCCTTTAAGACATTTGTGTGGGAAATCAAAACCAAGCCTCACAAGCCTCCGTTTCACGTTTGTGCAAAAATTGAAATGCCTATAACTTCTCCTCAAAATAGGAATATGGCCTTAACCCTTTCACTCCCAAGAGTGTGAAAGCTCAAAATTGGAAAAAAATCTCAAATTTCACTTTGCAAGATATGGAAAAACAAACAGTACCATATTACAGCACTGCTCATAAGCTTTCACTTGAATGGTCACACACTAGGGTTTCATCCACAGACTTAAAAGTTAAAAGCACAATAACTGACTTGATGCTTACTTCTGGGAGTGAAAGGGTTAAGGCATACACATATTGACTTATTTTGACATGATCTTTCTTGTTATTGAATTCTTTCTTCAGTTATAGGCCGATTTATGAATGTGGTGTATATTGAGTCATTGAGTGAGTCATAATATAAAGTATTGTTAGAGTTGCTGTATGAGTGGACAATGTGGATTAATCAGCAAGCACCAATCTACGGTCAAATCGCGGCGCATCAAGCGAGTAAAAGTAACGCTATTCGCTCGGCGGATTGGTCTTCTCTCTTCTTTCTCTCTCTTCCATGTTAAGGCGGGACTTCACCTAAATTTCAAGGAAATTTTAAGAGGTTTAAAGAAGGGATAGAGGAAAGAAAATGATTTTTGGAACACCAACATATGTCAATCTAACTTCAAATTCTAATTTTAAAACTACATCAAATCTTCAATATTTCTCATTTCCCTAAATTTTACAACTCCTTTGAGAAAAACTATTTCCTCCCAAACATACCCAAAAATCGCCCAAAAATTTACAAAACACCCCATAGCATAGATTCGTGGGATGAGCATAGAGTTTTTTGGATTGCTTGAAACGTGAACGCGATATTTCCATTTAACCCATGTCCCGCCTTAAGACAATACTGGGCCGGTTGATGGATTCATTCGCAGCTAGTTATTATAAGTAAACAACAACTAATCATACAGCGAATGTGATTAAAGAAGCTATGTCACGATATTTTAAGTCCTTTTTGCGAATTGCAAAATCGCCTTCAAATTGAAGAAAGCCTCAAAATAATAGTTTACTAAGGTAGAAAAACACCAAAGAGATGATAATAAACCAAACAGGGTCAACAATGGTTGAGGATGGAAAAGATTAAGACGGATTGCGAACGGCGAACTTGAAAAAAATGGCCAATTGTTTTCAATATGTGCCATACGTGTAGTTCCTTTAAAAATGATGTTTATAGAGTCCAATGCTATCTCACAACTGCCTGCATTAAGATCATTCTTCGAAGACATGGCCGCGGGAAATGAACGTACTGTAATAATATCAGAGTGTTCAACACTCTAATTAAAAACAGTTAGGGGTGGACCATTTAACTTCTGAGGGCCCGGGTGTGTGGGTGATTTGGTATAGGCGCGATTTTTTCTGAAGTTGCAGGTAGTGTCTTGCAGGAAATTATTTTCGGCAGTGGTCGTGTGCACGTACAAGTGTGCTTGCAGGATATGTTTTTTTCAAAATCACCCCCCCCCCCCCCCTCAGAAGTTAAATGGTCCACCCTTATCACTCCTTGTTCGATGTTAGAGCGGTTTTCAATCAAGTGTCGATAATAATCCCTGAGTTGGTTTTGCTTTAGTACGCTCTATGATTGGTTTTAAAAACTCGCGCCACCTTCTCAACCAATCAGATGCAAGAACCAAACGACCAATCGCGACTTGGTCACACGCGTTTTCCCGCGCTTCGCGCTAGTTACATTTATTTGATCCAAGTTCTCATTGGTTCTTTTTTTGTGATTAGCCATTGCAATTGGTTTGGTTATGGTTTCACAACACTCAAACCCGCTCTATTGTGTTATTTATTTAGTTTTCCAGTTCTCCTGTCAACACTGTCAAGTGTAGATTGATGGTTAACAGAATGAAACAAACGAACAGGTAATTCTTGATAAATAATTTTATCGACATGCCTAACATTAATTTCAGTGCAATAGTCGTACAACATTCGGTCTCTTTTTGTTCGTAGGGAGTTGACGACATTTCTAAGTTCCCTTTACTGTCCCGGGGGGGGGGGGGGGGGGGGGGGGGGGGGGGGGGGGGGACTCCGATATAAAAGTGACGGGGGTGATCGCAGTACCTTTAATTTGGTTTGTGGTTCGTGGTTTGGTACCGCAAGTAGGCAGGTGATGAAAATCAAGATTAAATCATTCCTGAAAAATGTCACGGACGGCGTCTTTCGTAATCCGTCTCAATCCTCCCCAATCTTAGCCATCCTTGTTCCTTTTTGGTTTATTATTGCATCGTTGGTGTTTTTGAACCTTAGTAAACCAGTATTTGGAGGTTTCTTTCAATTTGACGGTAATTTTGTACATCGAAAAAAGGAGCTTAATATATCACGACATAATTAGTTAATTATGTTGATAAAACCTAATTCTTCCCCCTCCCCCTAAAAAAACAGTGGGAGACACGGTGGCCTTAATGGTTAGCGCGTTGGACTCTGGATCGAGCGGTCCTGGTACGAGCCCTGGCCTGGGTCATTGTGTTGTGTTCTTGGGCAACGCACTTTACTCTCACAGTGCCTCTCTCCACCCAGGGGTATAAATGGGTACCGGCGACAAAATGCTGGGGGGTACCCTGCGATGGACTACCATCCCATCCAGGGGGAGAGCAATACTCCTAGTCGCTTCATGCTACAGAAACCGGAATAAGCTCCGGCAGTTGTGGGCCACTCGGGAAGACTTTACCTTTACCGCCTAAAAAACAAATTACGAACAACAGTAAGCAGGACATAGTAAATACTATTAAGCCGTGGTCAGACATTGGGGTCGTGTTATTTAATGATTCCCTTCTGTTCTTTTAGAGTTGGTTGGTTGTCTTTCGAGGAGCTATTTCAACATGCTTCCAATGAACACGAGGTAAATTTGAATTAATATCTAATTTTAGTCACGTTGATGGGCCCATTCAGACGTACGATGTTTGCTTACAACTATCGCATGTGTCAGTCCTATTTATACGCGCGACAATCGTAAGCAAGTTGTAGTCCTGTGGGCATGTCGTATGTATGTCTAAAAGGGCAGTTGTAAACAAACATCATGCTGTCTAACTCCCGGGGGGGGGGGGGTACTCAAAAAAGTTTTATACGGGGAGGCTCCGCCCAGAGGTCCAACCCCTTACCCTTTCATATACCATTTTTCACAGAAAAGGTACCCCTTTCATATACCTTCCATAGAAAATGGTACCCTTTCACATACCTACAGTAGAAGCACTGCATCCCTTTTCTATACTCTTGGAATGAACTTAATTAACAATATATATCCCCAGAAGGAAGTGGAAGGAAGCTGTCTTACTTACCAAACAATAATATAATTTACTCGTGAAATCCCTACCCTTTCATATACTTCAACTCGTGAAATCCCTACCCTTTCACATACCTCGAGCCTAAAAAAGGACCCCTTTCGGGCGGAGCCTCCCCGTATAGTCCATTATAGGGAGTACCCCCCCCCCCCCCCCCTGGGGTCTAAATCGGCCAGCCAAAAAAAAAATACAAAGACAAATTATTCTTGCTATTGTTAACATATAGTTTCAAATCGTTTTAACGATCGCATTACGGAAGTATCTATTAATCAAATAAATAAATGACTTGTATTTAGCATTGCTGTGCTAATTGTGCACACTGTAAATGAACAAACACATATTGCAAATGAGAAAACAATAATGCAAATGAACAACCAAATCTTGCATATTACATTACTTGCAAAATTCTGCCAATTCACTCCCCCCTCTCTCCCCTCCCTCTCCTTATCTACAAGAAAGATATATTTGTTAATCAGAATAGTATAACAATCCTAATTTAAACGGCTGGGACAGACGGATATCTTCATGTTATCATGAAATAAACAAGTTCATGCCCGGCTTCTTTTCGTTTTGTTTATTCCTCAGTCAGTCAAGTCGTTAAGTTCTGCCCCTATTACTATAGTCTTCACCAGTGGAACAACAGGAAACTCAAAAATGGTCGAGCATTCACAAGCAAGCTGGGGCTTATCAAACCGCATGGACATGGGCAAGTATGTCTAACAGCTGATTGTTTTTTGATAGAAGGTCAACACAACGTAAACAGTAGGACGATCCCGGCTTGAATAGACTTAAATATTGAAACAATTTTACGACAAATTTAACATTGATGGATAACTTGAAAACAGATAAACTAAAAATAAACCTTTCAGTCCGAGGTCAAAATGGTATTCCTACTGGTTGCCATAGTTACTGTAGCAATCCTGGTTTAATGATAAAGAATGGACGTTAGCAAGGCAATGAAACCGCATGTGACGAAACAATTAACTTCGGTGGGTTTTCACCGGCGACTTGCCACGTCTTCTCGATTTGCGCCTGTAAAGAGCAGTGAAGCAATGGGCTTTAAAAACTTGCTGTTCAATATTATAATAATATTGAACATCAAGTTCAATCAGAGGTCTATAACTAGAGGTTTCCATCTAGCATTGCGCGCGGCCCATCAGATTAGGAGTTAGGCTATTTTTAGACACTTTTCGCGCGAAACCAGCAGCCAATCACGCACCATGCCTGACAAATATGGTCATTGAACGCGCTAGCTCGACAATTTTTGTTCAAGACGGTTTGTTCGTCTATTGAAAAGATGGCTAAAATCACTAAGGAAAAAGCCTTGGCCCTTCTAAATCAAACAAAAGTTAATTCTACTAAATAATGCACGAAGTTTGGAACGAAATATTTAATGGGAAATGCCTGTAAAATGTACAACTAATGCGACTGAAAGAGCACTAAAGGCAGCCTGAAATTAATTTACGGGAAGACCGCGGACACAATTAATTCGTCCAAAGAATGAAAACCTGTTTACAACACAAGTTTAAGCTTAGTCTATTCAGTATTGTTACCTTGTATTTCGACGAGGCTTGTCAATTCCAGCTGAATTAAGTTTTAAAATCAGCACAATAAATATCCATGGATCAGTTAAGCCGTTATAAGCTTATAACTTGAGCTTACGGCAGTTCGTCAAGCGTTCGTGACAGTCAATCATTCAAAGATCACTTCACAGTGAAATTCTCTTTCTTTCCATCCATGTAGACATTGAGGGTTTCCTTTGTTCTTTTACTTCAATGAACTTGATTTCAAGCTCAGTTCGTTAATTCTGTAGTCGCGCAAGTTTCGCCCGCCGTATAAACAAGTGAAACCTTCGGCTGCGTATAGCTGTCCGTTCAACTTGTAAAATGAATATAATGTTCAGCTCCACAATTATTTCGAAACTTCCCATGTTAAGCTAAACCATCTGCACAATTTTCCAGAATATACGAAACTTTGGAGAGATTGAACGAAGATTAATCCGCGGAGAAACCTTTGTCTTTTCATTCAACTTTCGACAACTTGCCAACTGGACACCGCGCCAAGTTTTGCCGCCGAATTCATACAAATCATGCTTCATTTAGATTGAACTGAAAAATCACTCAGTCGATTTATAGTTTTACAAAAAGTATACCGAAGTTTGACCTAAATTTAGTGAAGTATTTAAACAATTATTACATTCTGCTGTGACGCTTTTCGCTTTTCCTTGGCCGGCAAAGTTTCTGCCTTTGCGTACCTAGCGCTCGCATATTAAAAATGGTTCAACGTGATTGGCTGCTGGTTTCGCGCGAAAAATGTCTAAAAATAGCCTAACTCCTAATCTGATGGGCCAAGACCCAATACCAGAGATGGAAACCTCTAGTTATAGACCTCTGGTTCAATATTATAAAAATATATATTGAAAAATAAGATTAAAAAGACGTTATTGTAACGATGAATGGTACGATTGGCAAAACGACAGACAGACGGACAAACCGGCATAAATACAGACATATGGACGGACCGACCGACCGACAGACAGACAGACAGACAGATGGTCGGACAGACAGACAGATAGACACAAAGAACCATCTTCATCGGCGTTTCTCTGTTTCTCTTTGTTTGCCTCACTTGGTGACTGTCTTTTACAGAACTGGCGCTGGAATTATCCAGTCAGATCTCGTTTGGCTTCAGAGCTCAACTGGTTGGGTCATACTTCTTGCCAGAGCCTTGAGGTCATGGTCTGTCGGAGCTGGATTGTTCTTTCATTACAAAGATATAACACCCAGAGAAGCTTTAGAAACCTTTCAAAAGTTTCCTGTCACGTTTGCCTTATTATTACCCAGTATGTACATTGGTGCAGCAAAAGAGGACCTCAAAAGCTTTAACTTCCCAACGTTAAATTGTTGCACGACAACTGGTGAACCAATGAACAAACTCGTGACGCTCAAATGGAAACAAGAAACGGGGATTGACCTCAGAACCGATTATGGACAAACAGAAACGGTTAGTTCTGAAAATGCAAGGGTCACTACGTTTTTGTAGTTATCACACCAATTTAGGGTCGATAGGTGAGATGTATCGCTGTTAAAACACGGACGAAATATTTATCTTTCAAAGTGGCCTTGCGTAACATTGTTAAGTTCTTATGTTGCTATTCACTTCTGCTCACGAACAAACACTTTTTGCATTGTGAACAACAAGGGAGGAATGTTAACTGGTTAACTGGTTATTTATAACAAACTCAATACCCAGCATTAACACCGATTTTAAAAAATGTTTTGTCATACTAACTCCGTTCACACCACAGTTTAAAGAGGGCGTTATATACTGTATATCAAAGTGTTATGTTTTTGTTACGTTGCATATTAGCACTATTCTCTCAATTTGATCGTCTATTCACTGACTCAAGGGTTTGCTATGCGTTCCACCAAGAGACGGTGAAAACCGAATTGGTTCTGTTGGTAAAGCATTCCATGGCGTGGATGTAGTGGTAAGTACTAGTTACCGGTGTATTCACTCCACCGTAAGACTAAGAGCATTTTTTTGCTTGAGTGTAGTAAAACCAAAACCAAAACCACATTAATCACTCTTAATTCCAATCACAACAGACGAAACAAAAGAAGGATGAGAACTCGAAGCAAATACATGTAACCGGTGCCAAGCGCGGGAACACGCGTACGACTAAGTCACGTTGGTTTTAGTTCGGCATCTGATTGGTTATGAAAGTGGCGCGAGTTTTTCGAACCAGTCAGAGAGCGTATTAAAGAAAACCAAAGCAAACGCATATTAATTTCGACACTCAATTGAAAACTGCACTATTTACATGATTTTGTATGTCTAGTTAATATCACTTGCATGTGAGTTGTAATCTGTTCTGATGTGACGTTACTTTATTATACCAGATCATTGATGACAACAACCAAGAAGTGTGTCCAGGCAAACTTGGAAGAGTTGTGGTTCGTGTGAAACCTTATCGTCCTGTTGGAATGTTTAATCGTTATGTGGTGAGTTAAGCCTCGTTATACAGTTGGGTTGAACGAAATTAACTGATCAGAAGTTTGTCATTTGCGCTCGGTCGATGATATCTTTACTGCGTGAGATTATGACAATGCACCCAGTGACGTCGGTTTCTGTCCTAGTTAAACTTTTTCCCCACTAGACCACCGTCGGGTGCAAAAATGTTGTCACCGACAATTTGCCGATTGGACCCGATTAAAGGCCGAACGCCATTTCACGACCCCATTGAAAAAGTCGGGTATTGAAATATAAAACAAAACAACAAAAAAGCCGCAATACTACCATAACCATAGTTAATAGAGAGAAATGGTTATGAAGCCCGGCAAAGTTCTTTGTTATATGTTTTTGTTCGCTATTTTGGGGGTTGATCGTGCACAAAACCTGACAAAATACAATAGGTGGTTACGTGTGTTCAAGCAACTAACCAATAGAAACGTTGCGATTACGTAGTGTATGAGCGCAAAACAAAAGATGTGCACGGTCATGGACCTTTCAACATAAATCTTGGCCTCTTAGTTTGCTCCTTTGAAGTTTTCCGGGCTTCATAACCATTTCCCTCTATTAACTATGCCATAACAATAGGCAAAGTTTGATATGTGACCATTTAAGAAATACTGAGAAAATGGCGCGAGGCGGGGCTTTACATAAACTTTCGAATTCTTTCAAACCTTCTCTCGTGTTTACATCAGGCTATGTAAACAAAAAGCAGCCATTTTCTATTTCTTATATAAAATAAAGCCAACAAGATGCTAAATCATAACTGTGTTTACATAGTCTCGTGCAAAGGGCTACACAACCAATCAGAGCGCGCGTTACATTATCAACGCTTTCTTGTTCTTCCTTGATGTAAGTCCCGAGTCTGTTTCCAGCGGAGTACTTGTTTAACTAAGAAGTGCCATTTTATATCAACAGGACGATCCCCAAAGCATGGCAGCTCGTTTTTCAGGAGATTTCTACATAACAGGTTGGTAATTATTTCACCCTCTTCTTTAAGGTCGGAGCTCGTCTTGTACGTAAAGAAAGTAAGCGTTTATTTAATCACCTAAACTCGCGTAAAGGATTGTTTACACTTGCAATGGAAGCGACAGAAGAGCTTGCTTGTAACGAGTTTTATGATTGGCTTATTCCTTCTGCTTATGCTTCCTATTCCGTTGTTTTCTCTGGATCGTGAGCGACGGAAGCGGAATCGGAAGAAAAAGAAACTATTGTGATCCTTTCGATCCCGATTCCATTGAGTCTCCGACTCCAGCCGAACGACTCCGTGTTGTTGTTGTTTTTTTTTTCACTGGGTCGTAATGCTCCTTAAATTACGCTTCCGATTGTCTCCGATTCCGATTCCGTTACTAGTGTAAACCAGCCTTGAAATTGATAAAATATCTGACCATAATGAAAGATCAAGCTTCAGGCATGAACTACTAATTAAACCGGCAAGTGGTAACACGTGATATCAATGGTAACACGTGATATCAAAAAGACTCAGAGCAACGTTCAATCCTACAGCCGGTCCTAACAGTGTTCAGCATCGATTTTCTCTTCAAAATCTCAATAACACAAATTCTCGTTATTAGATTTATTTACCAGTGTAATACGCATATTTCTTATCTGATTTTTAGATGATCTTGGCTTCAAAGACGAGGACGGTTATTTCTGGATTGTAGGACGAACTGATGACATCATCTTCCTTAACGCGTAAGAAAAAAATGTGGGTTTTTTTGTTTTTTTTTTTTATTAGTAATAGTAATTGGACCGAGTAGAGTGCAATTCATGATGTAATCGGGATAATAATTTCGATTTGAAATTAAGAGGCTTCGCGCGCGCACGCCCACTCGATCTGAGAAAAATTAGGGACTACTCGTAGTCTAGCAATTATGCGATTACAGAAATAATTCATTTCGGAGCAGTGACGTCATTATTGGTTTTCACAGCTGACGTTTCTATCGTGTTCTGTGTTCACGTCAGTGAAAGGAGAACTGCACCTGTGACCATTTGGTCACTGTATCACCCTCCCCTCCCCAATTATTGAATAATTGTTGAATTTTCTCTTTCAGAGTCAATATAAATCCTTATGATGTTGAAGAGTGCCTGATGACACACCCCGCGGTTCAGCAATGTGCTGTGGTCAGCAGTCCTGACTCACTAGGACAGGTCATAAACACTCTTTTAAGGACGGTGCCTCCTAATACCAAAGTATTTTTGCGCGGTTTATGACTATGCGGGAAAATCAGATCTTAGTAAGGGCTATTGGAATCCAAAAAGAAAATTGGGGGTAACCACGCATTTTCCAGAGATAATCAAGCTTCAATCTGGAAAAAAATGCTGAAATAGCATTTTCTCGGAAAAAAAGAAAAATATTTTTTTTCGCAGATTCCCTTTGAATTTGCCTTGACATACACAAAAGCAACAACAAATATAAAAAGCTTTAAAATACTTAACAAATTGTAATATAACAACTACTATAAACTAATTGCGATTTTGAGACGGCAATACCACATTATATTGGCGGCTAGTTGGGAGAAAATATATTCCGTATTGGCGGAGTCGCGAAGCGACGGAGCCCAATACGGAATATATTTTTCTCCCAACGCCGCCAATATAATGTGGTATTGCCGTCTCAAAATCGCAATTAGTTTTGTATCGCGATTCAAACATTTTTGGACAGATTAAAAGGAAAATTCAGATCAGTTGTTGTTGATTGAAATATAAATTCCCACTATACGCAACGTGTTGTACACGAATACTTGAACGCGAAAGCATTTTTGGTCTCGAAGAAAGTCCGACTTTTTTCGCCGGTAAATGGCTTATGGAAACAAAGGCGATTCAGAATTACGTCCCTTGAAGATTTATAAAGTACCAAATGACAATGAAACGGGAAAATAATCCAATTTTGAACCGAAAAACTTGTTCAAAAACATCTTACGTGATTGTACGACTTAGCGCGCGCACATCGCGAAAGCAGTTGAAAACGGTAAACAAACTCTTTCAAGAAAAAAATGATTTTTATTACTCACCTTACGCTAACTTTTAGATTGAGGAAGTTGTACCGGCGAATAAAGCCTTCCATAACTGAGCGAATGACCAGAGATACAAGATTGCCGACGATTCATCGAAGCGAAACTTTTGAATTTTGATGCATACGTGAGGAACCCAATTCAGTGCTGCGATGTCAATTTGAACTTTGTAACCAATCACAGACCAGAAAAGTGAGACGGCAATACCACATTATATTGACGCCTCGCTCGCTTAGCAACCTATAAGCGGATCGCGATACTGTTTATGTGTTTTTTAATTAAAAATCATCGCAACGTAGCCATTATCAACCCTGACAGCTCTCCTCTGGTATACCAAAATACAGTCTAAATAACTTTTGCACACAAAAAAAATTAATCATATGTTCAATAGGCTTACTGCTTCCATTTTATAACATAAAAAGTAGGGGTCACCACGCGTTTTTGTAAGTTATATGAAGAAAACGACCATATATTTCCCTGCTGAGCTTAGCCTGAAAGAGATTCCGCAATGTTCTGTATGTGCGCGCGCTCGAGCGCGCGCTAATGACGCCATAAATTATGCGCAGAACGTATGCACAGTAACAAAAGGAGGCACTGTCCTTAATATTCGAATTAAACTGATTATGATTTCCTCATAGTCAACAATAACAATGCATTCTAAAATTAAAATGACATGAAGGATTAGAAGTTCCTACTGTAGAAGTTAGGAAGGATTAGAAGGATTAGAAGTTCCTCAGTTCTCCGGTAGTGAAGCAAGACGCCTATATTACAACCGATTTTGTGCAGTACAGTGCTGCCTTCAAGCGCTGGCCAGGCTAACCCATTGTGCTGTGTTCTTGCGCAAGATCACTTTAATCTCGCAGTGTCTCTCTTCACCCAGGAGTATAAATGGGTACCGGCTAATTGTTAGGGAAACCTGACAAAATGCTTGAGGGTTACCTGCGATGCACTAGCATCCCATCCAGGGGAGTAGCAATACTCCTGGCTACTTCATGCTACAGAAACCTGCGTTTAACGCTAGCCTGTTGTGCCACTAGGTTCTGTAAAGTCTTTACTTTACAGTGCTGCGAGCTCATCTCATATTTAGCCAGCCACTTAACAAAACAGGTTAGGACAATAAAAATACTGATCACTTTGAAGTATTAAATGTATATATATTAAGATCAGTAAGGAAAGTTTGTTTCTAGACATCTGGGCGTAAAGGGTTAATAGGGTACCTCAAATATCTGAGGGAACTCTCGTCGAGGATTATCACACGAAAGGTTTTATTTCTTATTTAATGAAACAAGCAAATTTGCATTAATTTTTGAAACTCCCTTTTCGCCCTAATTTCGTCACTTGATTTTCCTCTATCGACTGACGCACCTCTCGGAACAGAGTAGTCGATGATCTAATTCCTTACATTTCTGTAGGCGGCAGTGAAAGCATTTGTCGTGTTGTCCAATGAGTTTAAGAACAAAGAACAAGATGAGATGATGAAAGAACTTCAAGATCACGTGCAAAAGAGTGCAGGAGCTTGGATGAGCCCGGCGAAGGCAAGTAACTAAGTATTAAAATACAGGGAGGGAAGCAAATAACAAGAATTATTAAATACTCAATCACTGTTACTGCATTTCTAGCTTTCTGATTGGCTCCTTACTCACATGTTATCAGCTCATAACACGAATTCTGCCAAATAGGTAGCTCATAACACCATTTGTGACCAAATATGGTAAATAACGCGACAATTTTGTTCAGGGCGATTTGTTCGCCGAGACCATGCAGAGACAGTGAAATTTGAAAAAGATGGCTAAAATTATTATGTAAAAAAACTTCGGCCCTTCTAAATGAAACAAAAGTTAAGTCCATTAAATAATGCACAAATTTTGGCACGAAATACTGGGACATTCCTGTAAATGTACGAAAAATGCGACTGAACGAGTACTTAAGGCAGCCTGAAACAATTTTCAGTTAAAAGCTTACGGGAAGATCCGAAAACCGAAACACAATTAATTCTTCCAAAAACTGAAAACCTGTTTACAACACAAGTTAAAGCTTAGCCTATTCAGTATTGTTATCTTGTATTTCAAAGAGGCTTGTCAATTCCAGCTGGACTAAACTTTTACTAAATCAGCACAATAAATATCGGATACGAAGCATAAATACGGCAGTTCGTGAAGCGTTGGCGACGGCGCATACAGTCAAAGACTGTTTGTTCAACTTGTAAAATGAATATAATTTTCAGCTCTACAATTATTTCGGATCTTCCCATTTTAAGCTAAACTATTTGCACAATTTTCCAGCATATACGAACAATTAGGAGAGATTGAGCGAAGATTAATCCAACTTGCTAACTGAACACTGGGCCAGACGTTTTCATACAAATCATGCTTCATTTAGATCGAACTGAAAAATCACTCAGTCGATTTTTAATTTTACAAAAATACCTAATGTTAGTAAAGTATTTAATAAAACAATTATGGTTAAATATAGCTAAGCGTTACTTCAATATAAAGTAGCACCGGTGTAGATCCCGAGAGAGGGACAGGGATCCCATAAAATGTGGCGAGGGTGATTGTGGGAATTGTTGAAAGGAACTCTCGTTTTTTGGACGCGGCCTAAATTAATTTTCATCTCTAAGAGATACCAATATTGAAACTAGATACTGTTCCTAGGTTCAAATATGATATGGAACATTTTGTGTTGTCTATTTTCGTAGATGGAGTTTGTGAATGGTCTTCCCACGACGATAACTGGCAAGATCAACCGAAAAGAACTCAAACAAAAGGAATGGAAATCAACAATATAATATAGATAAGGAAAAGAACTTGGCGAACAAAAGTGCTTAGTACCGTAAATACTCTCTTAAATGATGTGACTGCTGATTCGCTTAAAGAAATGTTATTGGCGGTTTTCAGGATAACGTGAACTGCAATCTCGTACCCAGAGTTCTCAGATTTCTCGGTCCAAAGTCTGACAGCGGAGCCTGAGGACTCTGGGTCCTAATTTAGAGTAGGTCATGAGCTAGGACATCTGCATTATAATCTTTTGATTTGGGCTTGATTTTTCTCAGTATTGTATCTCTACTTCAATCATAGAGCAACATTATCGACATTATATCACATTGTTCCTAAGTTTCATTTTTAAATTTTAAAATTATTTCCGTAACACTGAACGTTTACATAGTATTTCATGAATGTATTGAAGGATAGCATACACTGAGTCCAGAATTTCGTTTCATGGACAATGAAAACGTAGCCACTTTTGGTTTTATGCTACTTAAATACGACAAAACTCGCAGGTCTTCGCGAAGCTCGGTGGAGTGTAAATTGTTTTTCGTTTTTTTTGGAGGGGGTGGGAGGGCTGACATAATAATTTGGCAGGACTGGATTACTTGAAGTTAAAAACATTAATTTAATTGTATACATTCAATAGATTCCTTCCTAAATTTGCGAAATTATGAAATTTGATCAGTTATTCGGAGAAAGCATGCCAAAAAACGTCCACTGGCCAGAAATTAGCTCTCCATTGCCATTTGCGGCCGAGATATGGGCATTTTTAATTTCTCCTTCTAATTTTGCGTCTGTTCCTTCAGTTTAGAACAGGCGCAAAATTAGAGAGGTTTGTATGGGACTGTACCAAACTTTGAACCTCTATATCTTCTGTTCTATTGGTGCTAACAAATTGAAATTTTGTGGTAGTTTGAGACGGCTGACACTTCAGACTAATTTTGTGGCTGATCATACATCAGCAATCGTTATCAAATTATGGGATTTTGAGGCTTGATAAAAATAATTTTCAAATTTGTGACGTCAATTACGGTCAAATTAATAAAACCGAGAACGCCAAAAAAATATGGAATGTTGTGTAGTGACCAATCGCATGCGAGATCTTGAAACCACATAAACCACAGACGTGCAGTGAATGTGTTTCCATCAGCCACGGAACAATTTTGACATTTTGGCTACTGGTCACTGACTTACACTGATCTTGAATTGTATTCAAGATCTGCGACCGGCTTTGAATGGCAACGTTGGTAGTGAGAAGCTGTTACTATTAATACTAGTTAGCTTCTCAAACAGACGGTTTTCATTTGTAACTCCGTGTGTTTTTTAGCTTATTGTTAAAAGCATTGTTCTTAATCTCGGTACTTACAGGAATTTACTAAATAGATAATTATTCCTTCTTATTTGAGAGGCACATGGCACTACGCAAGCGAAGAATAGGTTTGAGCGATTTTAGAGAAATATTTTTTTACAATTGCAAGCCGACGCGACGGTTCGTCACGGTTGAATTAATCAGATTATTATACATTCAACTCACTATCTCGTTTCTGATTGGCCGAAAGCGTACAGTGAATTTTCGAAGTCAGCGCCTTTGAAAGCATCTACGTCATCTACTTATAGATTAGCGAGAGGATCACGGGTAATAACCTGCAGATTATACAATAATCATGTCAAGGACACTCAAGGTCACTGGTAATCATGTCATGTTCGTGCGCTTTGCGTTGCTTGCCGCTGGTGGCAGAAGTATTTTTTTTTTTCGTTGAATGTATAATAAACCTCATCCAATAATTGTTACTGTGCGAATCAGAAAAGCATGAACACTTTGATTTAAGCTTGGATTTTCCTTTGCCAAAAATTGGTCTATTTTTTTTCCTGTATTTATTTTATTGCTATTTTCGCAAAGCTCTTCTGCAAAAACAAAGTGTAAATTTGAGTTTCCAGACTATTCTTCTTGCAGTTTGATCATATCAAAGATAAATCAAAGTGTTCACGCTTTTTTGATTCGCACAGTAAACATCACCTTACCGTTGCCTTAAACCGTTGCCACTCAACACAATTTTTGAATGGCATCTTTTTGGCATCTCAGATGGGTTCCATTTAACTTGACCAATCAGAGTTAATAATTTTAAAACAGGTCAGTTTCGTTTCTCTCGAGCTTGAAGGTTTCTTTCGCCAAGGCACAAGTGGATCATTCTTCCAGGACTTCGATCGTTGCGGTGATGAAGGCTGGCACGACATCATGGTGAGTCAAGAGGATGCCGTGTGGCACGAAATTTTTGAGGGAATTTAATTTTGCGGATTGGCGATTTTTTGTGTTTTGTGGGTTTTAATTTGTGGGATTGGCGGGCTCGGGTTTTTCGTGCAGGGAATAACTTTGCGATTTCCAGCAAGTCGTTTACGATTGAAATAGTTCGTAATACAACGCACATGTAATATTGTTTGCTTTTCGATACATGCATGTAATCGAAATACAGGTCAAACATAAGATAACGTACACTTCGAAAACACTCAGAGTTTAATTATTAGTATATTACAAAAACATCTTGTTCCGCTGTCATTCATTGCTCTGATAATGGTGGAACGACAATTGCAACAACGCTAATATTTATAATTTCAAAAGTGTAGTAAATGTTTGCGAAAATGTTTCTTTTGCTGATCCTGAAAAATAGCTTGGACTGTAACAGGAAAAATTTTAGTGCCACGCAGCCGTTTCGCGATTTCGGAAATGCTTCGCCAACCGCGAAAGAGGTGAGGACGACCGAAGACCTGTGCTTACGAACTTAACTTGGAGTTATATCGTTTCGCTTATGGCGTCTGCCGAGGTGCGTTCAGGTTATGCCTTTGTTGCAACTCGAAAATAATAACGGCAGTTTTTATAGCATGATTATTTTTCATCTTACCGCAAAACATAAACTTTCATTTATCCGTCTAATTTTACCGTCCTTAAATTCATATTAGACATGAATTCGCTAAATGATGATCCAAAAGTACACAGAGTCTCAACGTTACTTTATCAATGCGTTTCAGGTTCCCAAAGTGCCCAGTCTTTGCTGCTCGTTCACTGGGTTGTTGCTTCAAAATATTTCTTTGATCAAACCAAACTATATTTCAAAAATACTTCATTATATTCAGAGACGCGGTTACTAGAAAGCGACAAAGCTAAAATTAATGAAGTTGTTATGTCATGCTTGCTGAGCAGGTGACAAAATTTCCTCAGGTTGAATTTTATTTTTCTTTAACAATAGCAGATCGAGAGATCAGAATTGAGAGACATTGTGCGAAAATATTTCATTTTCTGTCTGGTTCGCTTTGAAATTCGCTTTGAAACTGTTTTGAATCGTTCAGTTCCGAGACAGTTACCGAGAAAGATGTTACTCAGTATTATTTACCAACGAGGACTTTGTCTGTGGAGTTTTAGTTGTTTATAGAATGCAAAAATAGCTGTAAATAACTGTTTTATTCACGGTATAAACCATGTAAACATGTTGTCATTGCAAATAAAATAGTTTACCAAAATTTCTTAAAAGCAGAATAGAAGTTAGACATTTAAGAAAAATGACACAATTTTTTAGTCTTGAAGACATGTTTCGGATACTTCAGTATCCATCATCAGTTCAAGGATATAGCGAGGGTCGTTCCCATTCAATGTGAAGGGCTTCCTTGATCTTAAGTTGGAGGCAAGTGGGAGCCGAGTCCAAGATGGAAAAGCAAACCTCAGAACACGAGGGATTCCTACATGACTCTAAACACCTGTAAATGTTTATAGATGTGAGAATTACACAAACTAAAAAAAGTGTGTCATTTTTCTTAAATGTCTAAAAATAGTTTAAAAAATAAAATAAAATCCCTCCGGTAGCCCGGGTCCGGTAGCGGTAGAAACGATATTTTAAAAAACGTTTCAACAGAACCTATATCAAAGTTGTCAAAAATGTATTCAAAAACTTTGTACGCGAGGAACCCAGCACTGCACCGCAGATGCAGTCTCTCAATTACAGTTTTCAACCAATCATCAATCAAGTTTAGAGAGGCCAAAATTTACCTCTTTATATCGAGATTCTCTAAGTACAGTCGAATCTCGTACTCTCAGGGGAAAAGAAAAATAGTTCGAAATAGCGGGGATTCGAAATAACCGGATCAGCGTTAACAAATATCAAAATAATCATTCATAATTTTATGGCGGAATGACTTGTACCTTATACAATTTTTATTTCAATGAATTGGCAAAGAGGTTATTCAGCAGAAAGTTGTGTAATACGGCTGGGTATTTTTACGAGTCAGTTTTTATTTTTTCGAGCCTTTAGGCGAGAAAAAATAAACATTGACTCCCAAAGCCCAAGAGAGCTTGTTCGCAGGCTACCAGCTGTGTTCTGATGCCGTGTGATCGGTTTGTCCATCAACTTTTTTAATTAGAGCTGAGTTAGAGGCCAAGGGAAACAAAAATTAGCTCAAAATAGCGGGAGTTCGAAATAAGCGAGTGCGAAATAAACGCAGTAAATTGGGGTGAAAACAAGGGCAAATCCAAGGGAAACTTGATATTAGTTCGAAATAGCGTGGAGTTCGAAATAACCGATTTCAAAATAACGAGGTTCAACTGTAGCCTATTTACATTTGAGACACAAATTACTTCTCAATGATACTGGACAGCGGCAAACCCACAATGAAATTGTTATCTCGTTCCTGCTAAGCAGGTGACAAAATTTTCCTCAGGTTGAATTTCATTTTTTTTTTTTAACCGTAGCAGATCGAGCTAGAGATCAGAATTGAGAGACATTGTGCTCATCTTTGTCACTGAACATTACAAGTAAATCATTTTCATTTACTGTCTCAGTTACTAGAGATATTACGTATACGGTTTATAAACTCGCAGCAGTGTTTTATACCGATTGTCTTTATAACTTTTTACCTTCTGATCCTAATCTTTAAATTTTAGTTTGTCAGTTTAGACGAAAAAATTGAGCCGTATCTTTATCAAATATAAAGACACTCCGATTAAACATTCATTTATTTTGTATTTTCTTTATGAATTATTAATGATTTTTTGAACCTTTGTAATAATCTGGTCGCACTTTGTAACTGTAATAACATTTTTCGACAGTTGTCGCACTTTGTAATAACAAGCTGTCGCACTTTGTACTGATAAACTTTATAATTAATAGCTTTTAGGTATTCAAAGTGTGCCGACGATTATTAAAGTGCGACAGAACATCCACACTTGAGTATTAGAACTGGCAGTATTTATTAAAATTATTAAAATCGTTCACCGCTAACTAAGCCGATCAGAAATTTGGAAACGCCATGTAATCGACTTATTTAAATAAAATCGTTGTTGATTTTACATATTGAACCCGTTCTTTATTGCTTGCAGCTTTACTAACATGTTGACATGTTCAATGTACAAAAACTAAGTGGAAATCCCGTACCGTTCTCTTGTAGCAATCCCTTTTCTGTATCAGCTATTGAACTTCATTTGCCGACATGTTTTGAACTCGAGTGCTCTCGAGCGCACTCGACCCAGTCTCGCTCCGCATCAAACATCGCACAAGAGCGCAGTGCGCGTTTCACCGCCCATGCTTTCCTGCGCCCTGGTTTTGCCTGAAATGTAGAATACCCGGCAACTTATTTGCATGTCATTGAATAAGAATGGATCCTTTTGTTTTTATATGCCTCGCTCTACAAACGTTCAGCCAATATTTAAATAAGTTGCCGCTGGTATTAAAATCGCTCCTGATTCTCTGATGACTCTTCCCGCGCAATTTCAATTTTGGCGCCCGGGCTTATATTAAAGCCCGGGCTGAAATTTTCCATGTCCGTCTCTAATATGAATTCGGCTATCACATATATTTCCATGTTCTTGTTATTCCTTTTAGTTAACAAAAAACTAACAGCAAGATGAAGATAATCGTGTACCTTATTTCAACGGTCATCATGGTTATCACAGCTAATAATTGTGAAGACAAGAGCTCTGAACTGGGTTTTAAACTTGCAAGACATGCGTACAGCTCAACCGTCGTCCCAGAATACCCTGCGTGTCTAGAATTGTGTCTTGATGACGCCAAATGTCACAGCATAAACTTCGACCTTTCATCCGGGAACTGTGACTTTAATAACGCCAGCAAAGCAGCGGTGATGCACGGTGACTTCGTAAAGGATTCAAACACTATCTTCAGTGACATCGTTGGACGTGAAACCAAAGGTATAATATCATACAAAGGAATAAAATAACATAACAAAACATAACATAACGTCAATCATTAAAAATATTCCAAGAATTAAGCTATCGTTGAAGATCTTTGTAGCGAGCATATGTTATCTTTGTCTCTACCAGTAACCATAATCCTGATAGTAGGTGGCCTATGTATTCTACAGAATCCCGCTCCATTCTTCCATATAGCGAGGCACCAGCAGCGAATCGTGTGCCAAGAATGCATACTTTTATATATGCATACATATTTTTATATCCTGTTCAGAGCGGGCTTTTCCTTTTTTGGTTTCTTCAGACTGGAGGGGTGGCAGATTCTCCCCCCCCCCCCCCCCCTCCCCCACCTCCTCCACCCTTAACTCGATGAGTATTAAAGCTATGACAATGAAACTTAAGGATACGTCCAAAAATGTTACCTTTGAGATACACAACATCAGACGATGAACACATGTGACGTGCAAATTACTTGTACGTCACGATTTCCGAACAGCCGCCATCTTGATCCGATCCACCATCTTGGATCCATCACGTCAGAAAATAGCCAAAATTGACTCAAAAATAATCAAAATTAACAAAATAATACTAAACTGATCAAAACATCTAAAAGTTAATTGCAACAAAGTTGATATTTTTATTAAAAATAGGACAATTCCAAATTTGGAAAAATATGCCTGTTAAAACATAGTTGCTATGGTAACAGCAAGTTGCCTGAACAATGACAAGTCATACCAAATTGCTGCCAGATAAATTACTAGGTAAAGTCGAAACGTTTGGCGGCTTTTCCTTCAATGTTAAAATAGTTATAAACAGTTAAAGTCCGACTGATGGGGGTAAATCAAATGCGCAACAAGCACTAGAACAATCGCTTCGCGTCATGCTGCTCGCGATAAAATTATTTCATTGAAACAATGAGTGTAATATATGTACCCAGCGATCTGTACAGCCCCTGAAATGATTCCGACCGGCCCGAAATGATCCCAATTTATTTCGCACTGATTCCGAATTGATCCCCAAGTAATTTTCGGAACGGAATGGCGTTCGATCATTCCGGATCGTGGAATCATTTCACAAAGGAATTTGAAGGAAAAGTGAGTCCCATTTCACTTGAAATATTCATTCTGCCTTGCATCTTGGCCAATTTTTCAAGTTCGCCATTCGAAATCCGTCTTAATCTTCTCCATCCTCAACCATCCTTGTTTCTGTTTGGATTATTATTACCTCTTCTGAGGGGTTTTTCTACCTTAGTAAACTATTATTTTGAGGATTTCTTCAGTTTGAAGGTGATTTTTCACTTCGCAAAAATGACTTAAAATATCGTGACACAGCACAGGTCACCCAAGCTAAAGATAAGAGAACAGTGTCACGGTATAAGCGGTATTGTGTTACAACGGCTCGATTTATAAGGGTTTGTATGGGAACGCAACGGTTATGTTTTAGAAGATATAAAATCAAATGTTTTGTGAATAAAAACGACTTACCCTGTTGCTGTGTTGTATTCTTTGTAGTTTGCCAGCTTCTCAGGCCGGTTTGAGGCGATTTAGGCGAGTTTTAGTTTTCGAGGTTTTCCGTTAATATAAATAGGGAAGGTCGGAAAGAAAATTTCAAATCCAATCACTCGAAGATCGATAAATTCCGTTAAAATGCTCAAATCGCCTCAAAACTTCCACCAGTGTAATCTCCGATAGCGAATGTTCCCTCTGGTTGTATTTTCGGCTTCCAATGCCGTTCTAACTGCAGATAAACTTTCGTCAGTTCGATACTCGCGTTTCCTGATACCCGTTGGACGTTTGAACCACACACAAAATGGCGTCGTGTCGACAAAATCACCCTACGCCTGGGAGGGCATGGACGTATTGTCATCCATACAAAATGACACTGCGGGGCCCGGAGAGGCCGATTGTCACTTGAAATCGGAAACCAGCACGTGAAAATTTCCCGCCTAAACTCCGGGCCCCGCAGTGTCATTTTGTATGGATGACAATACGTCCATGCCCCTCCCAGGCGTAGGGTGATTTTGTCGACACGACGCCATTTTGTGTGTGGTTCAAACGTCCAACGGGTATCAGGAAACGCGAGTGTCGAACTGACGAAAGTTTATCTGCAGTTAGAACGGCATTTGGAAGCCGAAAATACAACCAGAGGGAACATTCGCTATCGGAGATTACACTGGTGGAAGTTTTGAGGCGATTTGAGCATTTTAACGGAATTTATCGATCTTCGAGTGATTGGATTTGAAATTTTCTTTCCGACCTTCCCTATTTATATTAACGGAAAACCTCGAAAACTAAAACTCGCCTAAATCGCCTCAAACCGGCCTGAGAAGCTGGCAAACTACAAAGCAGGGGGGCTAGCAGCGAGGCCTGGGACCTAGTATATATGATTGCACATTTTAGAAATTTGGCCGAGCGAGACTAAGTACTGGTTTGTTTAAAATAAACATGGCGGACGATGGCTGACATAACGTGCGTTTGTGTTCGTTCAGAAATATTTTGGCGATTCCACGTCCAAACATCTATGGGAACGATTCGGTCGCTATTTAACTGAACTTTGGTCATTGTGGAACACCTTGGATGAAAATTCCACAGCAAACTCCCGTAGAGGTACGTTTCTCGAATGATTGACAGATTTCTTTACTTGTGCGATCATGTATTGCGGAAAAGCGGCAAGATCAAAGGGCGCTGCCTGCCCCCCCTGCTACAAAGAATACAACACAGCAACAGGGTAAGTCGTTTTTATTCACAAAACATTTGATTTTATATCTTCTAAAACATAACCGTTGCGTTCCCATACAAACCCTTATAAATCGAGCCGTTGTAACACAATACCGCTTATACCGTGACACTGTTCTCTTATCTTTAGCTTGGGCGACCTGTGGACACAGCTCCTTTAAACTTTCTTTCATCAGTGACCAACGTGATGGGCTCACTACACTCGGACGATCAAATTAGTACTTCCGAGTTCAAACCAGGAAAACCAATTACTAAGACAATTTTAGTTCTGCGAAGTTAATTTCGTTTCGTCCACTTTTAGGAGGCTGGACGCTGATTAAACAACTACAAAATACCCCAAGTATCTTATTGACAGGGGCCGTAAATAAGGGTCACCCTAGCATGGCCCCAACCTATACAGACGACTACAAAGACCTGTCAAAATACCGAAACAATTCACTCTTCCTCTCTGTGACTGGTTTGAAGAAGTTGAGAGAAGACATGGGATTCGACGAAGTGCGTTTCTACTGTTACAAGAAAAAAGTGGGGAAAGTGATTCACATCAAGACCAACAAGGACTCTCTCGGTGAGGCGGTGGTGAAGTTCTATACAGTCAACGCCATCTTCCCAAAAGCATGCGGATCGTTCACCATTTTGCCCGATGATACGTCCGAGTTGTCAAGGAGATGTAATGATTGGGGGTGCCCTGGAATCCTCAGAAATGGGGGCATTCGTCATTTAAGGATGAGGATCGCATGTATGTATACCCAGCGTTAACTTTCAAGGCTGGTCTCTATATTGAGTTCAGCTTTATTCGTCTGCTTTGTGATGATAATTTGGACACATATGCAACCCCTGCATATGGAGACGAGTACAAGATATTTGTTCGATGATTCTTACAACTGTTAGCCGGCGAGCAGGCTCACTGAATTGGGAACGCGCGAGCGGAGATTGCCGCGAAAATGATCCGGCTTGCCGGCGACCAAGGAGTTGACTGGCTGCTCCCCGGACGCCGGCAAGCCGGATCATTTTCGCGGCAATCTCCGCTCGCGCGTTCCCAATTGTGAGCCTGCTCGCATGTTATACAACTGGTTGCTATGTAACATAATTTGTACATCATAACGTTCCTTTTTAATTTGATAAACAGCACCTACTTTAGTTGAATATGTAATATATGTATATAATCACGGCAAACTCTTTCAACACGGCACTCCCACCGCGATCAAACGTCAAACAAAAATAAACTACGCCGACAAACCTCATCATTACACTATGTTTTAAACACGTCTAACTGTTTTGGTAAACGTCCACAAAAAAAAAGGTAAATCAACAGAATGCTGGAAATATACTGAACTTACTTTGTGTTTGAAAAGTCTAAACTTCTCCTTTTACCTACTTTTGTTTCCTTTCGCAAATTACTATCAAGGTTTTGATTTCGGGTTGTTGCAATGGTTTTCCTTCAAAACGTTCCGCGGGAAATTGGAGCGCGGGCGACCAGAATTTACGCCTTTGCGCATGCTCGAGCGTTTGACCGCGGTGAACACAGTACTACGGTTAGTTCACTGACCTGACATGACTAGCGCTCAAGACCAGAAATCAGCCGTGGACAGCTGTTTCGTCCTTGTTGGGACTCGTCAGCACGGCGTAGCTCGCATAATGAGGATCAGTGACACTTTAACTATCTCAAACATGCTGTTGCTAGTCATTCTAGAGTTTAGCAAGAGCGGAGATTATCAGTCACCCTATACACATCACGTGTGTGGCAAGTGGCCAAAAATTGATCTGATCTTAACTAAAACATGCCATTGCTGTTTCCTGACTTTCGGATTGACCCGTTACCCACAGGTTACCAATAAACACATTTATCATTCGATGCATTTTTTCTTCCTTTTCATTGGTCGAGAGCACACCACGTGATCTGCAAATAACTGCCTACGAATAATGGTCTGCTCATGCGCATTATCGTCTGACAGTGATTTTGCTGCAAATAATATTTTGCTCATGCATGCATAGTTGTGTCCGGCCACTCTTGTGAGAAATAGCAGCTCGTTTTCCAGAGTTGTCGGAGAGCGATTTGACATGTCTACTAGACCAAAAGAACAGCGAGAATACAACTGAAGAAGGCAACGAAGGCAAGGAATACCTACTTCTGCGCCGTTGATCAGCAAGGCAGCGCGCGCTTCCCGCTTCCCAAAAATAATTGTGAAGTATGGAGATAAAAAATGTCATTTTTGTGTAATCTAAGAAGTTATGAGCCAGGCTATGGAGCTTGACGTTAACAGACCCTTGTTCCAAAAAAATTATGGAATACTTGCCAAATATAACTATAAGTGACTTCATTTCCACGTGTTTCTGGTACAACTTGCTGATTAGAATTGCAAACCGACCATTTCCTTTCCTACAGGAGCGAAGGCGGTTAAAGACTTGCTTGGCAATAATTATAATTACTGTTCATAGTTAAATACCAAATCAATGCTATCTACCTCAGTTATGAAACCTCAAACATGAGATGAAGTCGAGAAGCTGTTGACTCTCTGAAAGAGAAGTCCTTAGTTAAAGAAAAGCTTCCATTAATTTAAGAAGCAAGACAAAATGACTCTCTGAATAGGCTCTGGGGCGGATCTAGAATTTTTGAACGGGGGATGGGGTGGCTGTTAGCGCATATTTTTATTAGCTAAAAACAGCAACAATTATTTCAGTTCGCTTCTATTTATTTTCTTGCATATGGTTTTTAATTTTTTTTTTGGGGGGGGGCGGATTTGGGAGGGGTGGGGGTTGCTAGCCACCTAATCCACATCCCCTGGTATTCTGCCCCTGAGGCTATAATCGTAAATGTGACGGGTAATTCCCTGAAATGTACAAAACAAACAAAACTGAGAGTTTCTACTTAGTGTAATTTTCTTAAGGTCATTCCTTAGTATTGCACTGCGCATCCTTTCTGCGCATCATTTCGCACGTAATTAGCGCGCGCACATTAAAAACATGGCGGCTTTTTCATTATGGCTATGCTCGCCAGAGAGGTAAATGATCGTTTTCTCGTAAACGAGCGTGGTGACCTATCATTTTTTTTCGCATATTTAAGTCTAGTAATCATCTTCTTTCTATACAAGGAGTATAGACCAATTCTCAGTGCAGAAAAATTAATAATCACTGAAAACGTGAAAAAATACGTGTTTTTGGTTGATTTTGTAAGGAATTAGGAGGTATTTTTAGTCGATTATATCTCTTTCGCGGGGCTGGTGACCTATTCTTTTTATTCTATATTTTGAAACATTACATCACAATGTTCAAATAGGGAAAGTTTCAGAAACTTCCCAGTGTAACTTCTATTTCGATGGAATTACCTTAATAGATTCAAAGCTACGACTAATTGTCTTCACAAAATGGAATTGAAACAAATAGACTGTTGTCCTTTATGTGAGATCACCACCAGTACATTCAGTAGAAAACTTTTGAATTTTTTACTTTTCTTTTAATAATAATAATTGTTTTTATTAGGAAAACTAACGTCACCCAGAAGGGTCCTATCATAACGGTCACCCTCGGGACTTCAGAAAGTGGCCGCTTAATACAGGTGGCCGCTTAATACAGGTTTAATACAAGTAGCAAATGCAACTCGGGACTTCGATAACTGGCCGCTTAATAGAGGTGGCCGCTTAATACAGGGCCGTTATATACAGGTTCGACTGTATTATAAAAATACCATATCTGCTTGTACATTATCTTCTCCTTATCATCAGATAATACATTTACTATACTATAATGTACGAAATACCTTAGCGAAGAAAGCTTTGTATTTATATAACTAGTTTCCAGTTCAGGTAAAGTAGAAATAGCGTACGTCCATCAACAAGCGATCTTCCCAGTGTATGGTTTACTTTTTACAGTGTAAGCCACACTTCTGTAAGTAGTGTAAATAAAAAATGCATAAAAAAACATTGAAAGCGTATTTGGCTGATTTGGAGTCCAGACATTCCAAATCAAAGATTTGAATCATCAAATCTTTGATTTGATGATTTGTTTGGATCAGCAGTTAATTGGGTACGGCAAACCAGACAGGGCTCAGTCGACATTGGGAGCAAGAGCTCAATTGCACAGCCAATCCTTTCACGGATTCGCAATGCTATGACTAGTTGATCTAGCAATCTGTGATAGTTGTAAGACTTGCAGTACGTACTAGCCTGAATTTTAGCCGTCTCCTATAGTCGCTAACTTCCGAGCTAAAGCAGTGGCGGATCCAGGGAGAGGGTCGGGGGGGTCCGGACCTTAGGGGTTTTTTGCTTTCTCCATTATCCATAGCAAAACCATTTCCAGGATCCACCAAAATGCACTTTTCAGAGCCTGAAAACTCAATTTTTTTTCTGGGGAGGCCCCCAAACACCCTCTCTCCGCGCCTTTACTACTGACGTCTACTTCCAATTATCCTTCAATCTACTTCACATTTTCGGGAAAACCCTGGGACCTCCCCTATCAAACAATTCTGGATCCGCCCCTGTAAAGAGTAAGCGACCAGAGGAGACTGCTGAAATTCAGGCTATTGCCGCGAAAAATGATACAGCTGAACATAGTTAATAGAGGGAAATGGTTATGAAGCCCGGCAAACTTCAAAGGAGCAAACAAAGAGGCCAAGATTTATGTTGAAAGGTCCATGACCGTGCACATCTTTTGTTTTGCGCTCATACACTATGCATGAATTACGTAATCGCAACGTTCCCATTGGTTAGTTGCTTGAACACACGTAACCACCTATTGTATTTTGTCAGGTTTTGTGTCAACCCCCAAAATAGCGAACAAAAACATATAACAAAGAACTTTGCCAGGCTTCATAACCATTTCCCTCTATTAACTATGAACTGAACAACCTTGCACATATCAAATACAATCCCTAAAAAAGGACGACTGTTTTGGTGAATCGGCCTTTATTTTTCCCACAACTTACACGATGCGATATCTTAAAAAATTAAATAACGCTTCAGCGCTTACTTTGTCAAGTATTATTTTTGTCCTTTTCATGTATGGCCACGACAGATTATTGCGGATCAGCAACAGGGCTCATCTGGAAGATAAAGAAAGAACATATAAATCCATATATATGAAGTAAGGTACCTTATCACATGCAATCACTCGGTCGTCCTTGGCACATGTAAGTATCAATTATAACAAAGACAAGTGCGACATAGATTTCAAAGCAAACAATTCGTCTGACAAGATAAAAATTCCAAGAAGCCTTAGTCCTATGATCAGCCCGCATCGCAAGCGATGTATTTTAATACAGGTTGTCATTTAATAATGTGAAAATCACCGCACAACGGACAAAACATCCTGCGAGAAAGGGTTGGACAAATCAGGCTCATGTTCACACGGGACCGGTTCCAATACGTCCAGTCCTAGACCGGACCAGGTCTGTTCACACGAGACTGTTCCTTTTATTATAAAAGCAATATATAATTATAATATGAACCTTCCCAGAATCCTTTGCAACTGAATATATAATAAGCAATATATCATTATAATAAGAACCTTCCCAGAATCCTTTGCAACTGAATTTTTTTCAAAATTACTTTGTCAATTTGAAGCCCAGAAGTATGTTAAATTATATTTAGGTACAGTCAGCAGATTTCGTGAGGCAGATCTTAAACATCTGACTTACTGACTTACTTACTGCCTGCCCGCCTACTCGACCGCCAGCCCGCCTGCCCGCCTGACCGACGGACCGATAGACAGACAGACAGACTGACTCACAGACAGACAGCCAGACAGACAGACAGACAGCCAGACAGACAGCCAGACAGACAGACAGCCAGACTGCCTGCCTGTCTGTCTGTCTGATTAACTTACTGACTGCCTGACTGCCCGCCTGCCTGCCCGCCTGCCCGCCCACCCGCCCGCCCGCCCGCCCGCCTGCCCGCCCGACCGACAGACTGACCGACTAGCTGACTGACTGACTTACCCACTTACTCACTTAGTTGGAGCAGCAACACTTGAAATTTCCCTGATTAGCGTGTTGACAGTCAAACTCCTGATCGCAATCATGCCTTCCAAATCCACACGGGACAAGCACGGGCACACAAAGCCTGGTCGGCGGTGGGACGCATGTCTCTGCAAAGAGGAAAATATTGTGCATTTGTTACAAGAGTCATTGTTTGTGTTTTCATGTCTTAGTAGTAAGTGTATGTAGCATAAGTATCGTAGTACGTAATATTTAATGTACGTAAAAATGTTCTTTTATATGCAATAAAAAAAATTAAATATAAATAAAAAAGGTCAAGGTGATGATAATGGCAGTAATAGCAATAGTAATATAGATAATAAAGATAATAACAGTAACGGTAACGGTAACGGTAACGGTAACGGTAACGGAGAAAACTGTAACGGTAACAGAAACGGAAACGGAAACGGAAACGGAAACGGAAACGAAAACGAAAACGCTAACGGTAACGGTAACGGAAACGGAAACGGTAACAATAACGGTAACGGTAACGGAAATGGTAATGGAAACGGTAACGATAATTCATAGTAATAGTAAAATTAGTTCAAAAAATGACACAACTTACCTTTCGCTGAGCGCGCACTCGGAACCATTACAGTTCCCAACATAATCAACAACAGGTGTAAATGAAACTTAGTATCCATAATGAAACTGCTACGGGAAAAAAACAATCGGTATGTTTATGTTACGTTATGGAGTATTTAACAAAGCATAAGAAGGCTGGTCTCTTCAACAGCACGATTTACATTTAACTGCCAATGATAAACAGCAGTAAAAAAAAAACACTAAATGGGAACACGAGAGGATGATCTAAGAGAAGGATTTCCCATGTCCCATGATAATTTTTTGAAATATATTAATAGTTTCGCGCCATGCTGTGAAAGTTATTTTTATTTCCGTCTGATCGAGGCTCCGATATCACGTTACTCGAACTGGCCAATCAGGTAGCGCTCTTAAAATAGCTCAACTATGGACTAAAGATTAAAAATAGATTTCAAAAAATTATCATTGGAAGAGACCCATGCATGGGGGAATGCTTCTCTTAGATCATCCTCTCTTGAAAATAAATCAACAGCAACTCGTCGTTTGGCCGATGGCGGAGCGTGCGAGGTTGAAGTATTTGTCGTCCATGCAAGAGTTCAAGTATGATAGCCATGCCTCACTTGTTTAGCCTCACCTTTAAGTAATTTTACAAACTTTCACCTCCAGAACAATCTTTATTGGATTGCAGCTAGCTTAGCTCGGGGGGGGGGACTCCCATATAAAAGGTGATTGTGCCGGAAATTTTGAAAAGAACCCCTAAAAGGTACCAGAGTCTCGTTTTGTGGGCGTGGCTCCAATTCATTTTCACCCTAAGAGGTACCAATTCTAAGACAAAACTAGTCCTTGTCATAAAGTTTTCCCGCTTAATACCCTAAAAGTTACCAGAATAACTCTAACGGTAGTCATTTTAGATTTTAACACCCTAAGCGGTACCAAACCACGAATTTTAACCTCTAAAAGGTACGACGATCACCCCCGCCACTTTTATATCGAAGTCCCCCCGGGGGGGGGGGGGGGCTTAGCTGCAACTATAAATCCTATAAGAATGTAATGTAAGCGTATTACCCTCAAGGATAATAACTATTGAAAATTCCATCACTGCCATGTCTTAGCAGTAAAAACTCATTCAAGTAAAGTAACAAGTGCTTACATGCTGATAGAAGTTAAACCATTCTGTTTAAATCTTGAGAGTCGTTAAAACGTCCCAAAATATTGAGGCAGTTGAGAATTTCCGTAGCAATGCTTTGAAATATTTGCCGGCGATATTGAAGAGAATGATAAACGCTCTTTCATGAATCAAACTTCTAGTGGACGACCTGGGAACTTTGCAATAGTTTTCGATTCGCGTTGCATTTAGACCACTTCAGGTGTCATATTTATAGTCAGAATAAGTCTTTTTAAGCTTTAATAATAGGGACTTAAACCTATATTTATAGTCCAATTTTTCGCAAGTTCGATGGTATTAACATCGACGAAAGACAAAACTGCTGTTTCATTTCAGAACATCTAATTCTTGATAATTCGGGGGCACCCAACGACAACATTTTCCTGTAGGTGTCGGAACGTCATTTTTACTTTGTAATTGTGCTTTTTGTGCATTTGAATGGCTTATTTTTAAACGCTAAGAAAAATGTACCTGTTCGGATACGTTAGCTGACCTTTCAAACCTCCGACAATTTTAGGGATTGAAATATTATTACCCGAATTTCCTTTCCGAAAATCCTATCTGACTTTTTTTGTACCCAAAACGACATTTTTATCACTCCGAAAACAAAAGGCATTCGTTCTCCCATATTAAGAAAGTTGGAGATGATATTTCCCTTACCGAATATCCTAGGCGATTATAGGCCTTCCGAACAGATATTCCACCGAAACGATCCGTTGGGTCAGTCCCTGATAATTGCAAGTTACAGTGAGCCCCGTTAATCCGGGCCACAAAGAGAACACGAAAGCTTTACATAAAAATAAAATACATAAAATAGTATGAATTGAGTGGTTTTCAATTCAATGTTGAAAGTCAAGAGACTATGATCATAGTCTCTTGTGAAAGTATGATACGCGTTTCTCGTTTGCTTTGGTTTTGCACTGAGATTTTGTTCGGGCCAAAATAAAATGGCCGCCAACCTCGTTCCCAGGGTCTACTCCGCTTTCAAGATGGCGGCTGGCCGCGGAGAAGACCCTGGTACACGCTGGCGAAATACTCCACGAATCGTGGAGTATTTTGTCACGTGACACACGATCGAAAGTCGTTTTCTCTACACTTGACCAACGGTTCTAGGATCAAATATGATATTTGATCCCAGAACCGTTGGTCAAGTGTACTAAAACGAGTTTAGAACGTGTGTAACATGATAAAATACTCCACGATTCGTGGAGTATTTTGCAGCGTGTACCAGGGTCTTCTCCGCGGCCAGCCGCCATCTTGAAAGCGGAGTAGACCTGGGAACGAGGTTGAATGGCCGCAATACCCCGGGCCGCAATAACGAGGTGGCCGTATTAAGGGGTGGCCGTAAGGCGGGGTTCCACTTAATAATGATTAATAAACATTAATTTGGTATTCAGTGCTGTTCGCTCGTGTTCTCGTCCTTTGTTCGCCCTGTAGTTTTCCCTACGTGAATTCGAACAATTTGTTCGAAGCCATCAACGGTGATACTTGAACACGATTGGCTACAAATCTATAAATAGCCAACTTGTGAATCTGATTACCAATACTAGAGATGGAAACTTCTATTTATGGACTTCTGGGTTACCGTATGACTATCATTGAAATAAAAAATTATAGAAATAACACAAAACTAGGAGAATACCTTACAGTCAAACAATTATTGGCTTGAAGTCCTAGAATAAGGTTGACTTTATATTTAATTCTTGCATTGAAAACCCGTTTAAACAGCAGCAAATTCAAGGACGGCAATTTGAAATAATAATAATCAGTCTTCCGTCAAATGGCCACAGCAATGGATAAATAGCGACAAACTGACCACGGGCAATTGGTGAGTTTATAAATGTGGGAACGAAAGTTCAGGAGAACGTTTACAATATAGTGAAGTTACTAGCTAAAAGTATATTTTTCTTAACTGTACATTCAATTCTTTAACGTTCGATATTAAGTTGAAGTGTTTATCCTCACCTTTAAGTAGTTACACACTTTCACCTACAGAACAGTCGTCTTAAGAATCCAGTGACAATGAAATGTAAGCTGACCCAAAGGTAAGTAACTATTGAAAATTACATCCCTGCCACGTAACAGTTAAATTCAATCAAGCAAAGTAACAGGTGCTTGCTGAAAAGCTTCTGCTATCAGGTGCCCTGTATTTCACGATCAGTGTGAGATTTAGGTTAGGGATTTGGGAAGCGTTCTTATTTTCAAGGCGGCTTCTTCCACACTACTTCAAGTGATTTAGGTATACAATTTGTAATGTTATTCGTCTGTATAACGATAGCTTTTAGGCTATTGAGTACGGGATTTCCAGCGCTTGAGACCTTGAATATCTTTGCTTACAGCTCAAGCACTTCATTGAGTGCACAGATTAACGATATATATAACGCACGTGTTATAACTTGAAGTGTACATTGTTGAGCTACAGCAAAGTCAAGAATACGCCATCCGTCAATTTCTTCGCAGTCACATCGAGTTCGGACTTATTTTTGGCTTGTCAACATCCCTCCTTTTTATTCTTTTTTACCCCCACTTCAGTATCACTTCGTCAGAGTTTGGTGAAGGGAAGTAGGGAACTGGGCTGCACTTGCAATTCAAAATTAAAAGATGGCTGGTCGAACTAGTTTACCCCCCTAAAAGAGACGACGAGCATTCTCCGCCCCTTTCACATGGGAGTCTCTCCCCCACAAAGCCTTCGAAGAACCGAACATCCGAGTTCATTCTCGAAGAGATAAGGGACAAAATTGTGAAAGAACAAACTCGTTTCCAACTGAAACCGACTACTTCCGAAATGCAGCGTGTCATTTGTTTATGTGGTTGTACGAACTTGTACCTTCAACATAATTGGCGACTTGTTTGGTGTCGCTCCCTAACGCGGGTAAAAGAGAGACCTGGGTACGATGTTTGGGAATTCTTACTGCAAAGTACTAGGCGGCTTAAACGTCTGAGCGAATTCTGGGACCGAGATTGTGCGTCGTTTAGAAGCATGTAGCAGACAACGTTTAAGTCCTCCGACGTTAAATGCGTTTTCCTTTATTTATACTAGACGGCTAAGACCACTAAAGCCCGGGCCAAACAAGGATGAGAGTTGCTGAGAGTTGACTGCCATCACATTCACCTCCGGCCAAACGAGACCGAGAGTCGTAGACGACTCTCAAGAGAGTTTGAAATCTCATCAACTCTCATCCTCGCTTGGCTTCCAGAAAAAAATTGAGCAGGTTCAAATTCGATCAGAGCGCTAGCATGTTCCAGGCGTTCGGATAGTGGGGGAGCGACGCGAAAAGACGCGCGAAGAGTGGCGAGTAAATAATAGGCGTGGGGATTGGGGAGAGGGGTCGAATGAAAGCGCACGAGAGTTGAGAAAAGTCGCTGCGAGCGCATGAAAGTTCCAAGCCAAACGAGAGCGCGAGAACTCTCATCAACTCTCATCGTCGTTTGGCACAGGCTCTAAACGGCTTACGTCTCCTAGCCCGGAATAAATACGGCCAGTGGCAGGCTCCGAGAGAAATCGCCGAGCGTGGACTGGGGCGAGCGAAGCCTGATCTCAGGCTACAAGTACTGCCACAACTACTCCTGTGTATTATATAGACCACCTGGTATAACGTCATTCTGTTTTTAGAGGTCATTTATTAAAGTATGAAAGTATCATTATAATTATCGTGAAAAAATTAAATGTTTTTGTGTAAATATTCTAATATTTAACCTTCATCTTTTTTTAGCTTTCATGGAAATAATTTTAAAAAATGTAAGTAGTTCTTTTTCCCGATGTCTGTAGCACAGACAAACAGTTTATCGCAAAATATATATTAGGGATTTTTTGTTAAAATATCTTAAAGTATATATTGATATATTATTTTTTTTCTCCAAATAAAACCTAATTACAACTGTAGTGGAACCCCGTCTTATTGTCAACCAACGACTGCATGTTCCTGGGCTCGAACTTTCATTTCGTAAGCAAGACAAGGTCAGAGTTTGGTGACCAGAGTTTGGCCGGAGTAACGAAGTTCCACTTACTGTGCGAATCAGAAAAGCAAGAACACTTTGATTTAAGCTTGGATTTTCATTTGCCAAAAATTGGCCCATTTTTTCCTGTATTTATTTTATTGCTATTTTCGCAAAGCTTTTCTGCAAAAACAAAGTGTAAATTTGAGTTTCCTGACTGTTTTTCTTGCAGTTTGATCATGTTAAAGTTAAATCAAAGTGTTCACGCTTTTTTAATTCGCACAGTATATCAATTTGTGCCTCGCACTCAAGGCTATCCCCTTGAGGGAGATATTTACCGACTCGGACGTCACTGTTTCAGTTACACTTTGCCTAAGAAGCATAATTACAAATTCACCTGATAAACAAACAGATAGTAGTTACCATGCCAAGATTGTGAGAAAAACGGCGGGGCGAAAAACTGCTTTGAAAAATGCATTTATAAGTTTGTATGGCTGTTTGGCAACTTTTGCCATACAGGCACGCAAACGTTTTTTAAGGACATTTCTCGTTCAATGTTCAACTTGTTTCTCACATAATCAACCTCGTCCCCAGGGCCATCTCCGCTTTCAAGATGGCGGGTGGGCGCGAAGAAGACCCTGGCGAAGAGCAGGTCACGCGTCTCCAAAAATATTGGAGATTTTGATTGTTTCAAAATGGCGGCGGGCTTGCGATTGGCTAATTTTGTGGTCAGGTGTCAGGTGACCTGCTCTTCGCCAGGGTCTTCTTCGCGCCCGCCCGTCATCTTGAAAGGAGATGGCCCTGGGGACGAGGTTGTCAGATAATCACCTCAATTATAAGATTTGACAGTCTATCAATTTCTCGTATCTTTACGTTTGCCAACATAAAATTTGCGGTAATTTATGCTAATAGAAATAATGTAAATTGCGATCGCCCTCGCAATTTTTTCTCAGAGGGGAGAGGGACGGTTTAGCGAAGGCGGGAGAAACGGCCGAAAAAAAATTAGGGAGGAGGGTAACCTCGTTCCCAGGGTCTCTCATCTCCCCGTCTCGCTCAAGGGGGCGGGAGGAAGAGAGACCCTGGACACGAGGTTGGGAGGAGGGAGAAACAGCCGGAAAAAACCAGGAAGGAGGGAGAACAATGAGTTTAAAAATAGCGAGATGGGATATTTAACTATCTGTTTCTGTCCACTCTTTTCGCGACTTGTCCAAAATATTCCCAGGTGTCGCGCTACCACTGAAAACCACTGCTGTACTAACTGTCGCTTTCGCTCTGGCTGTAATATTTTTGGTAGAGTATGAAACGTCTTTCTTCTTCTCTTTCTTTCGTGTCGTTGTACAGTGTAATAATTTCACTGTCGTCGTCAAAACGACCAAACATATCCCGTGTGTAGGAGTTGAACATGTTCCTTGTTCCCCACATGCCGTTCTTGGAGTGATAATAATGATAAAACTTGGGCACACGTAACCGCTCCACCTCCATTTTGTACAGAAGAACTCTGTAAGATGATAAAAACAAGATTACAGTTGTAACTATCTACACTGAAATGTTCAAGGCTAAACAAATGTTTAAAAATACTTTAACTTGCACTAAATTGTTTCTTAAGCCTTGTAATAGTAACTTCAAACCCTGAGCAAGATTACTGTAACTTGAGGATTTTCGGTTTTGACTTTCCAGAGTCAAACCTTGAGTCAATAAATATGGCTGTAACAAGTCTGTGGATGAAACCCTAATGTGTGACCATTCAAATGAAAGCTATTGAGCAGTACTTTCAAGTGGTACTGTTTGTTTTTGACAGTCTTGCAAAATGAAATTCAATATTTTTCCTCAGTTTTGAACTTAGCACTCTTGGGAGTGAAAGGGTTAAACAGTTATGTTCTAAGTGTTCAAACCTGATTCGGAGTACAACACACTAACCATTTAGGTCACCGCGTCTCCCGAAGAGCATAGTACTGTTGTTTAATTGTTGTTCTGTAATCTCCTCTCTAAATATTTGGTCTAATGCACCTTCCTACGCACTTAATACCGATCACATTCTAACCTGTCCAATAGTTCCCAGTCTTCTCCGCCCCACGTGGTCCTGAATTCCTGGTAGTTCATTCCACCAACTCGAGTGAAATCTGACTTATACATGGCGAACAGACCGTAACCTTGAAGCTCCCAAAACCCTATGACAACAGAAACAATACCTTAAGAAAAGGGGGAGTTCGGAACTAGGGGGTAGTAAAACAGGCACGGGCAAAGTTTGTCCGCTCAAGGAGGGATGTGATGTGTGGTACCTGCATTATAGAGAGTGTTTCAACGACGGCCATATAGAGTACTAAAGTTATGACGTCACAAAATTAAATGTGATCAGCTATTCGGAGGAAGCATGCCAAAAAACGTCCACTTGACAAAAATCAGCTCTCCATTGCAATTTGCGGCTGAGATGTGGGCACTTCAGCTTTTAATCTCTTCTAATTTTACGTCGGTTAGAGAGGTTTGTATGGGACGGTACCAAACTTTGAACCTCTAGATATTCTGTTCTATTCGTGCAAACAAGTTGAAATTTTGTGGACAGCTAGCCTGCGAGCAAGCTCTCTGGGGGTTTTGGGGGGGGGGGTGGGGGATGGGGAGGCGGGAAAAGAGCTTGCTCGCAGGCTAGTGGACAGCAACCTTTATCTAATGATAGGATTTGGGGGCGTGATAAAAATAATTTAATTTGTGTCGACACTCTTTACCACTCTATTGGTGTTCCCAAACAATAATATTTTTTGCACAAGACAAAAACCCATTACCCAAAGCTGAGAAATTTCCTAGTTTCGTTGTTTACATTAGTAACGTCATTTTATACTGAGATAACAGGGTTATTATCTGTAAGAATTACGTCATAGTTGCGGATAATTATTTGCGTGCGCGAAATGCGATGGTTAAAGAAATAAAGCTTAAACTATTTGTGTGTAACATGTAGAAAGACAAGTTATAAAACAAGAAAACAGATAAATTATTTAAGGAACATTGGCCCTATATATAAATCCGAAGACAAATTTTGACAGATGATGCGTCTAGATGTCGGACGCCTTCTTGAAATAGGCATCCAAGAATCCTTGCGAATAAATAGAAACCAGTCCCCCTCATGTGAAAACTAAGTCAATTCCGTCTAGATATACATTTAGAGACGAATAATCCGTCTTAGACGAATTATTCGTCTGTCAGCACGTGCTGACAGACGAATCAGCCTAAGAGGAATTGTCCCCGATAACTCGTCTAAACATTTGCGCCTTTACTTAACGAATTACACATTTTTATCCGTCTCAGACGGATAATTCGTCTAGATATAAGTTATATCTAGACGAGTTATCCGTCTCAGACAGATAAAAATTGTGTAATTCGTTAGGTAAAGGCGCAAATTTTAGTTGGAGCAACATATAATAAATATTCTAGATCTGGTAGCAGTTATTCAAAGAGTGGACAACGCTATCCACCGGAAAAATCGCTATCCAGTGGATTAGTATTAACAAAACAAACTACGTTATCCACTGGATAGTGATTTAACCGGTGCCGGGATAGCGTAATATACCCATGAACAACTGGCACCTGAAAGTATTAGGCGATCGGCTCCGTCTAATAGAAGCCAACTCAGGTTAGACGGTCAACCGTTTTTACCCTTACGTATTTATACCCTTTCGGTTCACGTATATGAATTATTTCATAAATTTATCATCGCCATTACTGTTATGTATAGGGAAAAGCCGCACTCGGGTCAAATTGGCCCACACTGCCGAAGCTTATCCCGGTTTCTGTAGCATGGAGCGACTACATACATACATAGTATTGCTACTCCCCCTGTATGGGATGCTAGTACATCGCAGGTTACCCCCAGCATATGACAATTCGCCGGTACCCATTAACCCCTGGGTATTTTGCCCAAGAACACAACACAATGACCTCAACCAGGACTCGGAGACGATAAACATTACCCTTATTTGTTAATCTCGATAATTAAAGGAAAGCAACTTTACCAAAGGGCAACGACGGCGAGAAACCACAGTGTAGTCGAAAAACAATCGGAGCAAACGCCATCATTCCTTGAATACAGTGCTGCAAACAACATAAACAGTGGAGAGAAATGATGGCATATTTTAAGCTTGGTAGAAATATGAGAATGATGTTTTATCAGTCAGTGACACAAGCTACTCGGGAAAAGAATTCCGCGTTCTCCCAACAGGAGTCGAACCTGTGACCTTCCGCACACCGGTCTGACGCTCTACCACTGAGCTACACATTTCAACCTAGTTATATGGCCTAGCCCCCACGAGTCTCTTGCAGCTCAGCGGTAGAGCGGCCTACCAATGTGCGGAAGGTCATAGGTTCGACTCCTGTTGGGGGAACTAGGAATTTATTTTCCGAGTAGTTTATGTCACTGACAGAATAATATCTTCTCAACATAAACAGTTATCCCACCTTTTACAAATTCTTGTAGAGCTACTTAAATACATTTCAATCATTACTGCCCAATCATAAACTGCGAAAACCTTTTGACGTCTAACTTTACGTCATGTTGCTTAGCCAAAAAATGGTGGCGCGGTCAATTCGGTCAGAGACGGGATTGGGACCGAACAAGGCCACTTGTTATTTGATTGAAAAGGCTGGTTAATATAACGAGGTGGTAAGCATAGGAAAGAAAATATCACAAGTGTCTGTTACCTTTCTAATAATGTCGACAATGTTACTTGGAATTTGAAGATGGAGATCACACATGAAAATAATATCACGGGGGTTCTATAAAAGGAAAACAAAGTGTCAAATCAACTGACAAAATAACACAGTTACGTAACTCATTGCAAACAATTCAAACTGTGCACGCAATGTACCTTTACAAAGGGACGTTTTACCATGTGCACACCGCAGAATACAAAGTGGACTAGCGTTATCATGCAAAGAATGTGGATACACATAATACGAAGGGCGCAAAGCAGTCTATTAGAGACATTTAGAATCACATTTTAAGCTGGAAACCAATCTCGAACCCAGAGTCCTCGTTACCCTTGTCCAGCGGTGGAGCGGCTATTAGGGTACAATATATGTCCCCATACATGAAGTAACTACCCCAACAAGGAGCTCTGGGGTAAGCGATCCGCCATGACAGGATTCTTGGACTTCCAGCTCTACTGCGCATGTGTTCGACCCCATGTTTCAACTAACGGACGCCAAGATTCTTGGACTTCCGGTCTTACTGCGCAGGTCAGGGGATCACTCTATCCCAGAGGTCCTTGTTGGCCGCTACGCCGCTGGACAAGGGTAACGAGGACTTTGGGAACGAGATTGGCTGGAAACCGCAAACCGTAAGCCACTGAAAGTCACGTGATCTAAAGGCCTCTAGCGACAGCAACGCACTCACAAATACAACCATACAGATACCCGTAAATTAAAACTGATTGAGTTAACCAACACACCTTGACTAACGCTGCACCAGCGTGAATGCCATACGCTCTCTGAAAAGCTCCTTTAAGTTTCCTCACTTGGTACCTGGACAAACAGAAACGTCAACTGAGTTAATTTCCAAACATTGACAGAAATCGAAGAAATACGCCATTTCTGAGTTGAAATTTGCGCTGTTTTAAAATGAGATCTAGTTAAAGGATTTGCATACCAGACCTCGTTTTGAAACGGAGGAAACTCGTAAATGACATATTGAACATCGAGCCAATCAGCAAGTCAAGCAAAACACGCTTTTGGCCAATCAGAAAAATAATAAAAGTCATGTGATTTTCTATACACCACTACCACCACCATCATCATCATCGTCATCATCGCCACCACCACCACCACCATCATCATCATCATCATCATCATCATCATCATCATCATCATCGTCATCATCATCACCGTCACCATCACAACCACCACCACCACCGTCGTCGTCGTCGTCATCTCCTAGTGGAGAATTGAACTGCATGCCCGCCATCTCCAAGTCAGTCTATCAACCGCAGCAGCTGCTGCCTCTACCCTGGCTTTCAAGCCTATCTCTCTCATTTCTTTCTCTATCGTCCTCCTCTATGTTTTTGCACGCGGACAGCTCAGCTCAGCCCTAGCTTTTACTTCTACCTTCAAGCACTCATGTAAACAAAATGTCTGAGTTTGTACATTGGTTCATTCTGAAGACAAGACCCAACCAAGCTGAAACTCTAGCTGATATTGATTCAATCAAGTATTAAAGTTGTTTTACCTTTTCAATTGGCTTCGTTTCAACGCGGCCGTAACATCAATATCGGTGCTATTGAAGTCCACAATGATGATGTTTACATGGGGATCACCAGTCTCTAAGTAGAGCTGCAAAATGAACGAAGCAACGGGTCGAACTAACTTACTCGGCCTTTGTAAGTTGGTAAAATAAAATACTGACATTTCTTTGGGTAGGGTTTACTTTGTTTTCCTCATCCTTCTATCATCAATTTAGAGACTTTCCTAAATAACTGCAAGTAGCGCAAAAATAGCGGTTTGCAAATGAGCGTCGTTCAACTTACAACAAACGTAAACAACACAATGGACCAATGAAAGCTCGAAGCAAATACACGTAACCGGCGTCAAGCGCGGGAAAACGCGTGTGACCAAATCGCGATTGATTTTGGTTTTGCATCTGATTGGTTGAGAAGGTGGCGCGAGTTTTTTAAACCAATGATAGGGCGTAGTAAAGCAAAACCAAAGCAATTCCATGATTACTTTCGACAATCAATTGAAAACCGCTCTATCGGCACAGGTGTAGTTGATTCTTACCTCGACCATGTTGTCAATGAAATGTTGCACCCACTTTCCTTGATTCTTGACTGGAAAAAAAGAAAACAATTGACTTAGACTAAAAGAATGAACTTGTTACTAACTAACCGTTGTAAAGGTCTTTTTGCATTACTGTCAAGTGTCTTGGCATTTTAAAATATTCAGTTGAAATCTTTAAATATCTGAAGCTACATACATGTACATATGTAATAATAAAGACTCGAGGCAAATAATCTTTGAAAACCCCAAACCACGCGTTGAAAGCGCGCGTGCGGCGACAGTACCCCGAACCTCGTTAATAGGCCAATTTCGATATATTAACCCTAAAACATGCCAACTGGCCATATATGTCCACTTTGGAGTCTTACACATCAAAGCCATTGTGACGTCATCAATTAACACGTGACAAGATTAATTTGACACGCATCTGATGCAGAAAGGATGGATCTTTGTAACCGTGCATTAATTTTGGAAATCTAACAAATTCTTCCAGAGTTATGCTGGAAAAACCTGTTCAATTTTTGTTGAAAAATCAGTGGCAAATTTGGCTCTCACACCCAACATACTTCCAAGTTCATTTTTCAGCTCCCTTAAAAGGTTAGGTCAAAACTTTTCCAGCTGATAGGAAGTGTATCAAGCGCCGAAGATAGAAAGAAAAGAAAGGGGAGTAATAGGAAAGGAAAATAGAGAAGGAAAAAAATCAGAAGAAAAATTTTGGCTATGCACTTTGGCCAACGATAAAAAAGAACGTTTTTGCCCTAAATCCTATTCAAAATCTTCCCCTAGTTCTCCAAACGGCATTTTTAGCAACGGTTAGCCAAATTTCGGGTGACAGCACCAAGAAAACGGGTTTCGTGACCCAAAAATGCGTTTAAATGTGCGAATTTTGGTATGTTAAGGGTTAAAATTCTCACTTGGCTCCGAGGCTTAGTGGAATAAAACAAAATAAATTATTTATTCATCCTTCAACCTCTTTTCGAATTCTTTTGTTTTATTCCCCTAAGCCTCGGAGCCAAGTTAGAATTTTAATAATTATATCGAAATTGGCCTATAGTGATGTACTTGTTTCCCTATAAAGGAAAAAATAATAATTGGTGTATCTACTAACCTGGAATAATAATATGCACTGTGGCGTGTTGATTGAGAACAAATCGTTCTGGTAAACATAATTCCGTGCTGCCAATTTTCTGATACACATACTGCGACAAGCGAACCGATGAATCTGCGAAATGAAATACACGCCACATAACATTTAATACATACAACAAATATATTGTTCAATCTGATTGGCTAAAAGCCGAAGTATTGTGTGTTAAACCTTTAACATATTTCGTTATTTCTGTTTTCAAAAGAGTAAACGATTCTTAAGCAAACTATCTCGTACTGAAGTTTATTCAGACGTTGGCAAAGAATTAAACAAATTCACATTGGAAGTTAAGTGAGCTTTAATTACAAAGTTGGTCAGGCCAATTTTTCCCGCCATAGCCAAGTCATTTTTCCAGTCAGTCATAAAAGCAACTTATACATAATATCGTAAGCGCGCGGGCCATACTGGAAGAATATCGGCCCTAGGTCTTGACAGTGCGGACCAAGCGCAGGCGAGTCCGTACAGAAAAGACAAAGGGCCGATATTCTCCCAGTACGGTCCCGAGCAAGCGTAAGAGATTTATTACACGACTCTGGGCTTTAAAATAGCTCTGGAAATTAAACCATAACAATGTAAGAAACTGGCAAGAAAGCATTCTGATTGGCTGATTTAGTTATTGGCCCTCTCAACTGTCTTAGTCGTGCAATAAGGCTTTTTATTTCCTTGCCTGGTATTTCTTTGAGGAAATGAATTTGAAGTAACTTTCGTACTTCACACCGTAACTCGAATAACTCAGGAATTCGGGGAAGACAAATATGAATTGAAATTTTGATAAAACCACTCACTTTTTCCCTCGACATTCAGTTCCTGTAAAGAAAGAGAAAATAATTGTCAGTTCTAACAAAAGAATGACTAATCAAACATCGTTCACCAAGTCAAGTCTATATAAATACTCACTTACCAGGTCAATAAGATATCTGTCTCCTTTCAGTACATCATGATTTTCTTCCACATTCACAATATCTTTCAACGAGTACTTGCTGAAAAGTTGCATGAAACGACAGAAAAGAACGTGAGTGATTTTTAATGAGAAATAAAAGACACAGTGTTTGACATGTGAACCCGAGCCACAAACGTCATTATCATGTTTGCATAGTATGGTGCATCAGCAATGTCCACCGCGGTCAAACGCATCATAACAATAAACAAAAATAATTATGCCGACAAACCACAACATTAAACCGTGTTGTAAACGTCTAACGTTTTTGGTAAACGTCTGGGTGAGTGTAGTCCTGAAAAGGACTGTTGTTGGTGACTGACGTTTCGACTGAAGATGACTTCCGCACAGGTTGTTCACACTAGGCGGACTACTGCTACTCCTGTGTTCAGACCATTATTTACTATGTACAAAAATTACTTCCAAATTGAAGGAAGCCTCCAAATATTACTAAGGTAGAGAACACCAAAGAAGTAATAATAAACCAAAACAGGAACAAGGATGGTAACGACTGAGGAAGATTAAGATGGTTTGCGAGCGACGACTGAAAAAGTTGGCTTTTTTTTTCACGATGCACCATCTGTGATGTAGTTCCTTTGAAATTAATCAGTTAAACCAGTTGGCGAGTGGAGACTGAGTACTACTACACAAATGTTGCCCTATAACAATTTTCGTGTATACAGCGGAACGTTTCTCTTCAACAGTTTAGTGAGTTTACGTTGTCTTTATAGTTCTTACCTGTTACTCGCTTGTTTCAGTGCGCGCATGTATCGATTCACAACACTTTTCGCCACCTGCATATTACGAACAAAGAATTCTCAGCAATAGCTCACATATCTTTAGTCTGCGTAGCAGGATCAGCATGGAGCGAACACCACAACCGCACACAGGATGGTGTGGTGCGGTTGTTGTAAGCATATTCCAGCCTTAGCAGGTCAGCAGTGTTTCCAGATAAGAGAGGGTCTCAGGTCAAAAACACGACAAGGTCAGCTACCTGCCCTGACAAATTAATAGAAAACTTCTGACGATTTAGTGAGCCAACATAATCTATTGAGCCGTTGCAAGTCCTCGATGACACCTTATCTTTTAAAGTTAGAGTTACAGAGGCAATTTTCCTTGCAACTTGCAACGCGTCATCGTTGCGTTGCAAGTTGCAAGGAAAATTGTCTCATGTAACATGGCCTTTAGTCCCTAAGCGTTAACTTTCGAGTGATATTCGATGATGTCACCGCTCGGGAGTCTCTCGGGATCTCTCGGGATAGAGTCCAGACTCCTCTGAGCCGGGAACGCCTAGGGACTGGGGTGAGCCTTAGCCCATTGAGTCCCAACCTTCAAGTATCATGATCAATTACCCGTTCCGAAGTTCAAAAAGGGACTGTACCCTCAAGTTTATCCATTGTTAAAATTGCATCATTAAGAAATGAATCCCATCACCAGAAAAATCACATGAAAATGAGTAAGTCTACCAAACCAAGTTTGGTTATGTTACATTACATAGTAACCAGGCTGTAAGCTGTCAAAGGTCGTCCAAATTCCATACAAACGTCTCTAATTCAGAGATGGCGTCCCCCAAATCCATACAAAGTCTCTAATTATTCCAATTTTTGAAAGCCTTCTACATGGTTGTAATCTAACGAAACAACCCAAAACTTGATAAACTGACTAATTTTAATGTGATTTTTTCCTGCGATGGTTTCCAATTTTTAATTCAATTAAAATTGAAAAACTCATCCCCAGTCTCCATTTGAACTTCGGAACGGGTAATTCTAGTTCATCGAGTTCTGAAAATTTGGTGGTAGATCAAGACACTATCTACTCTAGTTGATGATTATTTAATTCTCATGATCACCTGACTACTTGATAATGAATTAAAATTGTAAGGAGAAATTAGAAGCTGATCTAGTCTGAAAGTGAATACTTACGTCAGCATTCAATAGAAGATTTCCATCAGTGCCGCACTTCGTACTGTTCTGATGAAAAATCCATCCATCGTATTCAGGAATCCTCACTATGTTCGGTATTTTCATGGTGACTCCAAATCTCCTGTACACTGCGTCCATTAGAGCGCGCGAGTTCACACGATGATTGTACATCTGCACTGCATAGATCATCCTGCGTACAAACTCTCTGGCCGAGTTCATCCGGGTCATTTGATCGTCCTGCTTATCAACGGGGTAAAACTGGAGCCGACCCCAGCGCTGTGGGACATTGCTGGAATTGATTCCTCTACGAGGAGGCGGCAAGTTATGTCCAAAGGCAGTATAACCTCTATTCGGTACAAGATTGTCGTTACTTTTCTTCATTGCAGGGGTTGATGTTGTTTGCCTCACAGTGCTGTTAGGCGATTTCCTGTTATTTGTATCGTAGCTTAACAGTTTACGTTGAGTTCCTCTTGAAATTCGCATTTGATTGGTGCATTGCAAAATCGCGTGATGTTTGATCACGTGATCTATCACGTGCACCTGCTTGGCTGTCACGTGCATTTTTCGTTTTTGATCCAACTCGTAAGGCTCGTCGTGGCCTGGATTTAACCTTCCCTTTGCCGTCGCTATTTTTCTTAGGGGATTCTTCTTTCTTGTAGAGCTCCGTTTCGTTCTTTCCACAGAAGCAGCGTTCACGATCTTTCTCTTCGCTCTCTTCTTCATCTCAAAAACGTCTTCTTCGTCATGTTTTAGTGAAGAATGAGACACCTCGGAAGGAAAAGCCTTCTGTGACGATTCCGTAGAATCTTCAATTTCTTGACTCAGTCTTTTAATATCTCTCAAGTCCATTTGCGTCTCAAGTAATTGTTCTTCGGCTTCTTCTCTTTCCTCTGCACTTTTGGCGAAAGACAACGGCAAAAATGCTTTTACCACTACGAAATACAGTGATACTTCCATTTTCATACAGACTATGATTGGAGTCCAGTTTAGGCGGCAGAGAACCAACTTGGTTGCCATGGGAATCCTTTTGTCTCCGTCTCGTGCATTTGTCGTATTGTTTCATGTGCGTTAGATCAGAATGATCATCCGGATAAAGCGCAGTATCGTGGATTAGCGTCACGCCATCATAACGCCGCAACTTAAAGTCTACTAAATAACTAGGATTGTAACGGACAACTCGGGAATATGTTTTCTATGTCACGCTCGTCCACGAATTTCGCATTATGCGCCGTGTCACGCAAGTCGTCCGATCCGAATTTGAAAACGTTATCATCCAGCCTAATGCTCGAAGTTCTGTAATGAGAATGACTTGGGAGATCTTGCGGTATAAAGTTAGCATACGCAGTGACATCCTTTGGGGCTGTTATGTCGTCAATGAGGGCCGAGATAGACGACCCGGTAAGGTGCCTGAAAATTATTCAAACCAGGAATTTTCCATCCCACAAGGATATGATCTAGTAGGTTGGCTTGTTTGTGCAAAGCTTCAATGAAGTATTTTTGCCCTTTATGAAGGAAAACTGGACGCGACAGCTGAGTTTTGTACTTTGTAAACTGTGCAATTTTGGTTTAAATGTGCCGCTGAGAAGAGTTTCGATTTCCCACCCAGGCGATGAGTTTTAACTTTTGAAGGATTTTTCATCTGAGCTTAGCCACAGCTCAGAGCTGTCATCTGAAGAAATGGCGAATGTGTATTTTCCTGAAAATAAAAATAAAAAACAGACAAATGAATGACTGCTTTACAGAGGTTACTAAAACAGATTTGATCACACAATCTGGGGAAATTTCGACCCCAGAGCTCTGCTCTTTTGCGCAGTCAAGGAAGCGAAGGCTCTGGGGTCGAGAATGAGCTCTGGGAATTCTGGGGAACTACATTTTAGCGTAGTCATGTTCAAACTTTCCAAAACAAAATGGTGGATAACTTCGAAGGGGCTTTTGAGTGTTAATCTCCTTTAAAAAAAAGTAAGAAAGAGCTTTAATTTCTGCTTGAAATACGAACAAAAATGCATTATACACATACAAGCCATCGTTAGTTAGTTGTCCCAAACGAGCCGGGTAAAGGCAAATCCTCCTTTTTACATGTAAGATGGTTTGGGGGTCTTTTCCTCGCGGCTAGAAACTTTTCTTTAACTACTCGCGCCGTGAGTAAATTTCATGCTAAAAAGAGTTTGCTATAGAACCGCTTAATCAGTCAAATGAGACCTTTATTGTTTTGCGCTATACCAATCAGATCGCTCAAAATTTCAGGCTTCCCAGACTGAGGTCTTCTCTCCGTCGAACATGCGCAAAGAGCTCTGAGGTCGAGAAGGTGGATAACGGTATTTAGAGTCGCTCAAATTGCGATGAAACACCCTAGAAAGACAAGAAATTCATGTACATACCGGGTGACGCGAGAATCGAGAGTCGCGAAGCGCGGATAATTCAGCATCTCTACCCAATCCCACTCATAACTTCCACGCTCATTCCTGATCATTTTCGGGCCGCATTCAGCCCGACACTCGCGCTAAAATACAAACAGTTTTGCAGTGTACATTAGATAGTCCAGTAAGCTTATACCTGAGACAGGAGGATGAATGTAACCAAATATTCTCTGTCCATAGTCGCTTTGCAAGTGACGAGTAAAGAACTTCTTGATGGTCAGGCGAACATCCGGGTACAGAGGGAAGAACTTGTTTCTGCGCAAGTCATGAATAGTACTACCACACCAGGCCTGCCATATGTGAACATTCAGAGCTCCAAGCATCTAAAGAATTAAGAGGATATGTTAATAAATACACATGTGGATAAACAATTCAACTTACGGTTTCAACCTATTATTGAAAATATTCCCTCTCCAAGACGAATACAATTAACAGTGAAAAGTTTTTTGATTAATTTTTGACAACTTTTTGATGATGGCTTTCATTTTAACTGGCCAACCAAAATGCAAGAACTATGTGGGCGGAGTTGTCAAGCTCCGCGTTCGCGTTCTGACAATTGACATCACCGCCTCCCACAGTTCTTGCAATTTGATTTGCTAGTTTTAAATGGAAGCCGTCGGACAGACCGACGGATAGATTGACCGACAGACCGATTGATTGAGGTTACTGAGGGCTAAAATGTGACATACAGGTGCATTTTTGTAAATTATTTCTAATAATGAAGATAAACTGTGTTAGCTCCACCCCAGTACTGATTCAAACTGACCTTCAAACCTTCCCTCCCCCTCCCCTCCCCCTCTCCAATCCAGAAGGTCACTCCAGAAATCGCACTTTTTTTCTCGCTACCATTAAAAAGTATATATGAAGATGAATTACTGACCGTAGTTTGAAGTTCCAAAGACCCTCATAACCTCGCGAAATTTGCCTTCAAAGTATCGAAAAATTCGAATTGACCGCCGCCATTTTGAAGACTACTCAGCAACCCGGCCGCATAATCGTGACGTCAAATAGTCCAACCTGAATTGGCGGAAGCGCTGTGTAATTTAAAACGCAGTTGCTGTTTTGGTTAGTCTGAAGTGTCAGCCGTCTCCTCGCTCGCCTGCCCACGGGGGGGGGGTTTAGAGCGAGGAGACGGCTGACACTTCAGACTACTGTTTTGGTGTGCCTTCGTTCGATGTTTCGAGTCCACAATGCGGCCTCTTGTGCAGCTCCAAACAGGGCGGGCGTTACACGTTAACGGCAAACGATGAAATATAATTCCTCTTCTATCCTTTTGCGATCTGTTACAACAGTTTGGAGCTGCACAAGAGGCCGCATTGTCGACTCGAAACATCGAACGAAGGCACACCAAAACAGCAACTATGTTTAAATCACACAGCGCTTCCCGCCAATTTAGGTTGGACTATTTGACGTCACGATTATGCGGCCAGGTTTGCTGAGTAGTCCTTCAAAATGGCGGCCGCCTTAGTCGAATTTTTCGACACTTTGAAGGCAATATTCCCGAGGTTACGAGGGTCTTTGGAACTTCAAACTACGGTCAGTAATCATCTTCATATATACTTTTTAATGGTAGTGAGAAAAAAATGCGCCTTTCTGGAGTGACCTTCTCCTTTAAGCTACATGTAGAATAGCCAAAGTGATGATAAGAAAACTCACATCTTTTTTTCCAGGGGAATGTCTTCCAGGTAGGGTTGTTTTGCACATGGTGACCAGTATATGGCTCTTTCTTGTGTAAATCTGCGGAGGTATGTTTTTGATAATCCTTTGTTCTTGTCGTTAACAACAGCTGTAGTTGGCACGGTGGACAATACATGTACCTTTACACCGCCATGAGTTATGGGACTGGTAGTAGTGATGTTTGACGGTTGGCTTTCATTTGGCATTTGTTTCAGTTTCCTCTTGTCAACATGGTCCAAGTTTGCTCTAACTGCAGCCTCCCTCCACTTGTCTTGAAACAAGAATTCAACATTAGATGATTTACAACAAGAGAGGTAGAGGGGACAAGGAAAGGAAAGAACATTTATTTTGTACGGCATGTCTGATTGTATGAGCAATATTTGTGATACCTGCCAACTCTCACGCCTGCCGGTCAAAAACTTTGATCTCACGCCCGCTCACGCCTACGGACCAATTTCTCACGCCTGGCTGAAAAATTGGAGCTATTACAGCATTAACTGACACACTTTTGAAAAATATGTCAACTTGAACCAATACGAGGAAACATAGTCCTATAAATAACGCTATATGTCGTGTTTGAATCCTCCAAACCGTGTCTGAACACATTGTAGAACTGGATACGAACTCTTCGTTAACGTTCGGAAATCTCCGGATGTCTTCGGGAACGGTCGGAAATCGTCGGATCATCTTCGGAAATAAAAGACAAGAATCTCACGCATTTGACTCAGGAAAAGTTGGCAGGTATATAATAATAATGTCTAACATTTAAACAAAAATCAAATATTAAATTGTATACTTTCAGTACCAAGGTCGACCAACATTAACTATAACAGTGCCACTTTCTCTTGTCACTCACACATCAGTTACAGTGTAGCCTGCAGTGTACATACAGATGCAGAAAGGAAAGAGGAGACATATGCATGCAGGCTACATTTTCACAGGAACCAGAAATGGCCGTGCAGCGACATGCCGTCTGTTTGCTCAGACTTCTTACTTTAGTGCCCCCCATGTTTAAAAAATAAATTAAATAATTAAATAAATTAAAAAATTAAAACAGTTTCTGTGTTTAAGAAAAAGCTGAACATCTTTGTAGGTTGGGAGAGAGCTCTCTCCCGGCCTACACAGAGTATTGTACATCCAACAAGGGCGAATGGAATAATTGTTTGATTAAAAACATCACTAGCTTTATGTTAAACTTCAGTATTACTTTTTAAAAATTTATAAATCGACTGAGTGATTTTTCAGTTCAATCTAAATGAAGCATGGTTTGTATGAAAACGGCGGCAAAAACTGCTGGCGCGGTCTGCCAGTTCAGTTAGCACAGTGAATGCAAAGATAGCAAAGCAGAATTAATCTTCATTCTGTGTCTTCTAAAGTTTCGTATATTCTGGAAAATTGTGCAAATGGTTTAGCTTAAAATGGGAAGATCAGAAAGAATTGTGGAGCTGAACATTATATTCATTTTACAAGTTGAATGAACAGCTGAACGGGTTGTTTACGGCGAGCAAATCGTGCACTACTACAGAATTAATTGTGTTGAAACCAGCGAAACTGAGCCAGTTTAAAATCACGTTCACTGAAGTAAAACGCAAAGGAAAGCGTCAATATCTACATGGATGGAGAGAAAAAGAGTGACCTTCGAAGATAATTTCACTGTGAAGTGGTCCTCCTCGATTGTACCATCACCACCGCTTGACGATCGATCGACTGCGATATTTATGCTTTCTCGTTCCCGATATTTATTGCGTTGATATTGAATACTCCAGCTGGAATTGACAAGCCTCTTCTAAACACAAGGTAACAATACTGAATAGGTTAAGCTAATTGTAGTGTAAACAGGTTTTCATTCAGTTTAAATTTGTGAAGGTTTCAGTTCGGGATTTCCCGTAAACAAAGTTGTTTCAGGCTTCCTTCACCTTGCATGCAGTGCTCGTTCAGTTGTATTTGTGTGTACATTTGTAGGCATGTATTTTTCTTGGAGCAGAATTTTTTGCATCTTCCGTTATTTGAGTGTTTGAAATAATTTACTAAAACAGTTATTCTTCGAGGACGCGCCGGATATGAGCTGATATATATAACCAACGAGGCGCTTCGCCGAGTTGGTTATAATCAGCTCATATCCGGCAAGTCCGAGAAGAATAACTGTTAAATAGTAACTTGTTACTCAATTGAACAATTTTCAAAGGAACTGTTACCATGAACACTGTTTTTCTTCAACACTTGGTGTTTGGCTTTTTCATTAAATGCTGTTTTCCAGTCATCTTCTTTATATTTGTTTGCATCATTATTTCCATGCATTTCCTGGGGAAAAAATCAAAACCATTATAATAGCATGTAAAAAATCTTTCTAAAGCACCTCCCCGTCACTACTATACCATACCACCCCCCACCCCCCCCCCCCCCCCCCCACACACATCTGGGCATGTACAATATACATGTAAGTTGTGATGGCCAAAAAGAACAATGAAAACAATAAGCATTATCAGAATATTTACTGTAATCATCAAAATCTTGCAATAATGAAAATGCTTTTTAGGTGGGAGTGTTTCTTCACATGCAACTTATTTTCATCCATTTTTTTTACTTTATTTTTTATGCGAAGAAATAATAATCGTGCGTTTTAATCAGTCGTTTTGAACTGAAATGACCGCATCAACGTGTTAAACCATAAAAATACGGAATTTTTTGAAAGTAAATTTCTGCGATTTAATAACTTGAATAATCCCCAACTTATTAAAGGCGTCACATGGATCGCTGTTATCGCCGAATATTGCGTTTAAAATATATATATGGATATCTTGATTCACGTACATTTTATGACAGTATAACTAATAAGGGTGCAATACAATATTGTAAATTATGGTTTAAAAGGTTTACTTTTACTCGTGGCCTGGCAGAACTTTCATTGAGTAGTGTTCAAAAGATAAGTTCTCTTGATACGGCCTTGTTGCGGAGCAGTTGTTTAAATACCTACATTATTGGAAAGAATTGTTTACTTTGAGTTTCGAAAATAATTGGATAGCTGTTCATAGAGATCAATGAATCAATGGTCATTGCATTAGTCTTTCGTTATTTCTTTCCTGGAATTACTTATTTTCCCTCCTCAAACCATTTTTAGTAATCAACTTGTAATGCTCCGTATCAAAACCGTATTGACTGTTATATCTTGTAGAATTATTTTCAGTTCTACTATTTGAATTATTTTGGCACATTTGCAGTTTCAGGTGTTAGCAAGTGTGAATCAGGGTAAATATCTTTTGTGCGGCCAGAACCTTCATTTGGGTTCCTAGTTAATTTATGGAAGTGGGCGGCTCCCTAGATCTAGAGCTGGCCACCTTTGTTTGCAATTTACGATCCTATCAGAATTTTCGACAACAACCTTTCTGGTTAAACTTACTGTAATTCTTAAATTTTAATAGACAAAAATGAACCTTGTAACTTTTATATTTCTCCGTTGCTTTTATTTCGGCTGGATATTTTGGGAACTGTAGTTAAATTTATTGAAAAATAATATTTTGACAATGTTTGCCAGCTATGAATTAAGAACAAAAAACTCGGAAGGTATTAGAAACTCAAGATTAATAACATGCAGGTTTTCCTGTATAAAGTGAGAATTGTTCACAGTTTAATGTAAACTATTAAATGGAAAGACACTACTTGTTTATTGAGCTTGACAGATAACACAATATTTTTCAGAAGATTCAATTGGCCTTTCACGTTTCTAGTCACACACTCTGTGCATACCGCAGTAAACACAATAATTATAGTTTTCTATGCCTTTGACATCACGGGTCGACCTCGACTAATCGTTCTTTTTTGAGATTCACACAGAGTCACGGCTGTGCGCGTTTGAAGAAAAATAATTGGACTACTTTGAGACAATGCAAAATAATTTACTCAGATTAAGCTTATACATGCATACACTTTTGTACTCCATGAAATATACAATATACATGTAAGTTGTAATGGCCAAAAAGAACAATGAAAACAACAAGAGCCATTATCAGAATATTTACTGTAATCATCAAAATCTTGCAATAATGAAAATGCTTTTTAGGTGGGAGTGTTTCTTCACTCTTCACATGCAACTTATTTTCTTTTTAAAAGTATTCATTTAAAAGTAAGTATTTTTTGAGAATGCTTTGAAACAAATTTAAATTTCCGGCATGCAGAAGGTCAAAGGGTTTGATTCCTGTTAGGGACTCAGATTTTTTTCTTTGTCCCATGCTCGTGACAAACCGAAACAACATCTTTCTTAAATTTTAAATTAACAGATATGCCAAACCTATGAAACCAGACCCAATTATCAGTAAATGATTTATATTTGCCTCCATCAGTTAATTTGAAAAAAAAATTAACCAACACCTAACCTTTTATCAAAGAAATGTTTGAGCAGACTTAAATAAATGAAAAATAATTAAATTTTGCTTTTTGTACATAACAGCGACCAACATGATGAATTTTTAATTATTATAATTTTTTGATTTGCAAACAGTGTTATTTAGCTAAGTTAGAAAGTAAAACACAAAATATATTCAACTGACATGTATTTTAAAATTTGCAAAACAAATGACTTGAGCCTTACTAATGGAACAAAATACACACATGCACGAAAGAGATTTAAGGAAATTCAGTCTTGCTGTCATATTAAGCTTATGAATATGTATAAAAATAATCCAAACAAAGGTGTATATAACATTGTTACTATGGATTAATAAAAAGAAAACCGCAGGAAAAATGTTGTTTTTAATTCAAGGAAAAGTCGGACACGGCCGACAAAAGTACATGTACATGTATGTTTTAGCTTATAATCTGAGTAAATTATTTTGCATTCTCGCAAAGTCGTCCAATTATTTTTTTTTTTTTTTCAAACGCGCCCAGCCGTGACTCTGTGTGAATCTCAAAAAGGAACGATTATAATTTTAGTCGAGGTCGACCCGTGATGTCAAATGCATAGAAAACTATAATTATTGTGTTTACTGCGGTATGCACAGAGCGTGACTAGAAACAAGATAAACATTTGGGATATGTGTATCCCATTTTCAATTGATAATCGTAAGAAATCTTTTTACAGGAGGAAATACTAATTATGAATTTTAAAGTTACATGTATCAAGCTAAAAATAATTTCCATTTCCATCATCATGCTTTATCAAGCTTATCTACATATACATTTTTGTATGCGTTTGATTTTATATCGGAATGTCGGTTTTTTAAGCTTAATATAAGCTTATATATTTTTTCCAGTGAAACAGCAAGGTGTCGTGAAACAGCAAGGTGTCCGTGAAACAGCAAGATGTTTTTAAATGAAAAGGTTTTAACATGAATCAGATTTTAAAATATCTTAAATGTGTTGCGTTCTTCACAAGCAAAAGGCAGACGAAATGCGTATCTAATCGCGTATGAAAAGCATATGCATATGACATGACATTTATCAAATGAATACACTTTTCGACAATGACATTTCATTGTCCTTTAAAAAACGTCGTTTACTGGACATTATTTGAGCAACAATAAACGGGAAATGAACTAATATCAGTTAAGTCTTACACTTTTCATCAAAACTACAATACAATATAAAACCGAAGCACTTCTATTTGACAACTCTTGTAAACGTGTGTACGACAATATTGGTCGCGCTGTTTACCTTTAATATTTCATTCACGTCGAATTCCCGCTCTGGGTCGATGAGATCTTGATAATCCTCATCCAAGGAAGTTTCTCCTTAAACAATACAAGAAATAGAAAACAACGTCAACAGGACAGGACACTTTCTTTCGCTTTCTTCAAGCGAATGCACGAACTTTCAATGAAATCGACATCACGAGTGGTGAACTTTTATATTTAGTCACGCGTGAATATTAACCTTTTAAACTAATCCTCCATACCTCTTTTAGCGATATTGAACTTCTCCGAGTCTGATATTTCGTTCCATTGAAGAAACAAAAGTAACGTGGCGAGAAGAACAGCAAGAATCGAAAACTGCATCAAGCGCTTGACTCTTCGTATAGCCACCATGCTGTCGTTGAGATCGCGAGCGCGAGATGATATCTGTCATTTCAACCCATTCTCGATGTTCTTCATGTGATGGAATGTCTGTCTAAACGATCGTTTACACCGCAGGCTTCGAGGGAATATTCAGTTGATCGGAAACCATTTCAGACCATTTCAGCACACAAGATTTTCATTTATCATTACCGCTTCAATTACACTGTAAATCAGTTTGGATTTAGCAGTCGGTCATCCGGGACTTGGAAACGGAAGTGAACTTATTTGGACCGGAAAGATAATAACATTACGAAAAACAATCGCTTCGACAGGTTGCATTCAAGCTCATTCAACTTTATTTGCATTTATAATTATTAATTTTCAAACAGCTTACAAGTAATTGAATATCCGACTTCTAAAAGCTGACAAAATTACAACTTCCTTTCTAATTTTTTCTGTTTTCTTCTAGTCGTGGTTGAGGTTTTAACCGCTTTAAATGCGTTATGACCAAAAGTTTTTCATGTTAAAAAGTGCTTGAAGTTTTCCCCCGGGTTCTAGCGGTTCTAAATCGTTTATCTGGTCCCGCAGGAAAAAATGTATAAAAATCTTAAATTTTGCAAAACAAGTTTAGAAAAACAACGCTTTCAAAGAATACTAAAAAGCCTACATGTATCAGGTATATAGCGGTCATAAGCAAGCGAGGGAGGGCTGTGGGAAACCGCGTGACCCAAACCCTTCCCTTGTGTATCAAGTGGTCAAAAGCATCGGTCGGACGTTGGTTAGGCTCTGTTTTTGTCCTCACGCGCCAAACAGTCAAGGATATTCTTGTATGGCACCCAAAAAATTTGTTTCCGTTCTGCCTAAAGGCAGGACTTTCGTGTTTGTACGTCCGTCGTATTTTAAAAAATTAAAAAATAAACTTTGCAATTTTTTTTTTACTTTGAAAATCACGAGCTCTTTCGCATTTTTATATTTCAATAGTATTTTTCGTTAATTCGTCGAGGAACAGAATAAACACAAATTTTATATGAAATGTGTGGAATTAAATACATATACTTCAGGAACTGAATGTCAGCCGTCTATGTTTAGCTAGTAAAGCATTGCAGCAAATTTTGTTAAAAATAAGTCGCGGAATTGAAGCCACATATTTTGGTTATTTCGAAGATCACTTTCAAAATCCCACTAAAAGCCTGTTTTGTTTAAAACGTGGTTTTCTTAGAAGCCACGCTTTTTAAAAATAGCACACCACTTTGACCATAAACATTACCCACATTACATCAATTATTAAAAGTATGTGATGCACGTTGAATGTGGACAATGTCCCTGTTTTTTTTCCTTCTTCTTTTTGTTTTTCACAAGTTGACTGAATTATCTTTTATATATTTGACTGACAAAAAAAAGGATCTATTAATTAAAACTGGTATAACTTCCAATAAACAAAAAGTGTGAAAATACATTGACGATATTGTCTGACTGGCTGTTCTGTGATAGAGTTCTTAGCACGTGTTATACCGGTTTTGCATAAAATTTGCAAGAAATCATAAAATTGACTTTTATGTTTCCGATATTGATTAAAACCCTTTCTTGTTTCCACTTCAGTTTATCTTATCCGTCCTCAGTCTATAAGTAAAAGTGTTTACTTTGCATTATACAGTACAGTGAGTTGCTATTAATTAGACTGATAGGTTCAACTTCAGATCTTTCCGCACCTGTCGCATCCCATTTTTCAATTTTGCCTTTTCACGTCATACTTGCAGGGCCTTGATTCATGAAGCCCTCCTATATCCCAAGTATTGTCTCCTAGCAAGTAGCCTATTGTTAAGAAACAATACTTAGTCTCTTGTCTCGAGTCAGGCCACTTTCGTGAATTTACTAAGGCCCCGCCCACACGTATCCGTTTTCGTTTGACGATGCATTTTTTTCTGGGCTTCCACGCGCACAAACGATCAAAAACGCTGAGCGTTTTCATCGAAAACGCATACATGCATACACGCTGTCCAGAGTGGAGACATTTGAAAATGAAAACGGAGCGTTTCGAAAACGGATACGTGTGGACGTCGAAAGTCTCCCCTCGTTTTTTCCTTTGCGCGCGCTTTTTCGCTCGTCTGGACGCAACCTCGTTCCCAGGGTCTCTCTTCCTCCCGCCGAAAGCAACGGATCGCTTTTGGCGGGGAGAAGAGAGACCCTGGGAACGAGGCTCGTCTGGACGGGGCCTAAACAACCGTGAATTTTATCGCTACTTTGGGAACTTTGCGGTTTATATTTACTATTTTCTTATAGCTACTGCATGAGAAACGCGGTAAGAATACTGGCATTAGTTTCAGAAACGCCTACCAATAATTAATCGGAAAGCCACTGAAAAGCAAGGAAGTGTATTTTTAACTGTAAAAGCCTGAGAGGGTTTCTAAAACTGCATGACTCTCATGCATCGTATAAATAACATGGTGTAAGTTGTACACGGGAATTAAATAAAGCATTTGTAATTTGTTCTTCTGAAACATGCATTTTGTTTTCTATACTCAAAAGTGTACAAGTCGACGCTCATATCAGTAACAATTAATTATAACTATTTTCTAGAAAATTCTAATTTATATATAACATCTTCAGTTTTCAGCTGAAAACGGCATGATCATTTTAGTGCGTCGTGTTGTCCTACCATGAAGTGTCTCCAGTTAGACAACCTTGTTTTTCTTAAAATGTAAAATTACATTTTGAAATCGTTTAATTAGTAGCCCAAGCTCAGGAAGGTTTACTAGAGTTATTTTATTGATACCAGATCGGCTCTTTCACGAAGGAAAATTAGTTTAAAAAATTTCCATATACATGTAAGTTAAGATGCTATCGTAGTTATTACATTTTTTCTTTCTTCCTCAGCAATTGAAAAACAATAATTTCTCGACAGAAAGTCCAGTTGTATTTATTTTTTAATTTTCAATTTGTAGAAGTATATTTTTGGTTTGATTTAATAATAGGAATATTTACCGACCATACAATCTTAAATCTTAGAATCTTCCGAAAATATTGTTTTAGCTGTTAAGCTCAATAAACAAGTAGTGTCTTTCCACTTAATAGTTTACATTGAACTGTGAACAATTCGCACTTTCTACAGGAAAACCCGCATGTTATTAATCTAGAGTTTCTAATACCTTCCGAGTTTTTTTGTTCTTAATTCATAAACTTCAGCGGTTAAAATCCAGATATTTTTTCGTAGACTAATTAGTTCGTCGGGCGGGAAGCGAACATTTTTTTTTCCCACTCGGTTTATTTTTGCTCGACGGCGGACTAAAGGGAAACAAGGATACTGCTCTTAGTCTAAGTTCTTCGACCTAAAACTTTCGTTCGATAGCTAGGAACGGACCTAAAGAGGAGGTTTACAACGTTTTTCACAAGTCAATAAAGATTAGAGAAGAAACATCTTTCGTCATCAACTTTAGTGGATAATGAAACAAGGATTTGCGGTTTTATCCAAATTACCCGGGGGGGGGGGGGATGGGCACTGCTGGAATTGACTGATGCGCCAAAAGTCATTGATCGCGGACATTTTTTTTCTTCTGGTACGAAGATTCATGATGGAACAGAGTCTCGGCTCGCAGTCAATTGCCACGGCATGCGGGGCTTTCGACAACATTAGACGCAATGGTCAGCGAGCGGGAGTGGAGAGGCAGTCGAGCGGGGATGGAGAGTCAGTTTGGCGGGGATTCGCCTCTGACGTCATCTTGGATTGAGGACAATGCCCCGATATTCCCCGGGTATGGTAGCCTCCTACGCTGACATTATTTGGGCTTGTCACGCATTCCTTCCCCAGATTGCGTGACGAGCCCAAAGAGCCCTCTGCGAAGGAGGCTACGGGTATGGGGTTGCAGGGCTTTCCACTGACTGGATGCATGATAAAATTGAACACGAGCCGCTCATCTCAAGAAAACTCTGTTTATTTACTTAATCCCATCTTGTCACAGGGGGAATCGGAATGACAAACAATAGCGATACATTACAGAAAACTAGTTGGCTCAGTTTTGATATTTTATCAGAGCAAAAAACACGGAAAACTGCGTTGTACTGTTTCGCGTACATATAAATCTGTCTCATAAAGAAGCCAAAGCCATGTGTTTATGTACTGTCATAAAACGCTCCAGTCATTTGGGAAAATACAAGAAATTTAGAAAACACTGGCCTGCGGCTCGTACTTTCTAAATTTCTCTCATATTCTGAAATGACCGTGTCTTATGACAGTATCATGCAGTTTGTACATGACTTTGGCTTCGTTATTTGTTAAAGGAGCTATGTCACGAAATTTTATGCAATTTCTGCGAAGAGCAAAATCACCTTCATATTGAAGAAAGCCTCAAAATAACAGTTTTACTAAGGTAGAAAAACACCAAAGAGGTGATAATAAACCAAACAGGAACCAGGATGGTTGAGGATGGCGAGGATTAAGACGGATTGCGAAAGGCGAACTTGAAAAAATTGGTCAACTTTTTCAAGATGCGCCATCCGTGACGTAGCTCCTTTAAAGTGCCCAGAACGCAAAAACTATTGCATCTGTTGTACATGGAAGTAGCTTCAGTAACAGGGTCAAATGCTACACTTTGGTTAAAACCTGAACTAGTCCTCCCATATAAATAATATGTTTCTCCTCGGCGCTTTACACAGTGTCTGTTTACTTGGTGGTCGCAGGGCTCGTCTCGCCGCTGTCCAGGGTTCTAAGAAGTCGAAACAAGCCAGCCGCTTCTCTAATCCGGCTGAACTCAATACAAAACGCTTGAACTTCGATGAAAAGGTCCTGCAACAAAACAAATACAAGCATTCACCATACTAAGTAGCTGGTTTTAGGTGGGTTTCAGGTGGAGCGCGAATCACACGCGAGAGTCACGCGCGGAAGGAGAGGTCTCGCGTTCGTATCGCGGGAGTCCAATAAATAATCACAGGCCTCGTGCTTCGAATAAGCAAACGGGAGATCAATTTCGGAAGTCATGGGTTTAAAATCCACCGCCATCAAAGAGTTTACTTTGCCTCGTGGTTTGATTTCCTTGCAAGGATTACCACACAGCCGGAATTTACTGTTATCCTGAAATCCAATTTGAAGCAACTATCCGATTACAGCATGCAAGCTCGATCAACGTCTGAAAAGTGAGAGCATACTGAGGAGATGGTAAAATTACTGTGTCCTTAATCACAGAAACGGTTTTGTCATTCATTCATTAGTTTTCGAAAAGTGGGAGAAGGGGGGCGGGGGGGGGGGGGGGGGGGGGGGGGACGCCGCCCCCCTGGTTCAGCCGTGCCTGCAATAGACCAATTTCGATATATTAAAATTCTAACTTGGCTCCGAGGCTTAGGGGAATAAAACAAAAGAAATTGAAAAGAAATCACATCGAGGTTGAGGGATGAATAAATAATTTCTTTTGTTTTTATTCCCCTAAGCCTCGGAGCCAAGTTAGAATTTTAATATATCGAAATTGGCCTATTAACACGATATTGAACTATGTGATTGCCTAATATGGGAATAATTACATCGCCAGCCCAAAATCCTATACAAGCGTGCGCACGATTATTTGTTAATTTTTCAAACTGTCCAAAATTTACGAGTAATGGACAGTTTTCACCCGCGTTATAATTAACACGTACATTTTGTCCAATTTGGAAATAATTGAATTCAAAAAATTCCTCGGACTGCCAAATTGAACTCGGCCTATGGGACCTCCTATGGCGACTTGGCCTCGTCCAATTTTGGCAGGCCTCGGAATTTTTTCATCAAATTAGTTCAAAATTGACTAGACTGATTTATAAAGAACGAAAATTTTGCCATATAACGCCGCTTATTTCTAAGTTACACTGGTTACCGATTAGATACAGAATTGAGTTCAAAATACTTTTAATTACTTTTAAGATTCTTAATTTTTTAGCTCCTATTTATTTATCATCTCTTATTTCTCTTAGGCCCCTATCGAAATATAATCTTAGGAATTCCAGTGATAAACTTTTACTTAGTTATCCATGTTTTTTAAATCTAAAGCTACCCTTGGTGACCGTTCTTTTACCTGTGCTGCACCGAAACTCTGGAATGCGCTACCATTTGACATAAGGAGCGCCAACACTATTGGTATTTTTAAAGCCAGGTTAAAATCTCACCTTTTCGCCGGGCATTTTTATCATAGCTTTTTATTGTAATTTTATCTTTTAATTGTAATTTTAATGGCTTTGTTATGCGCATTTGAACATTTTTATGGAATTTGCGCAATATAAATGTTATTATTATTATTATTATTATTAAAATTGGACAGCATGTACTCCTATTACATATACTATAATTGGATTGAAACAAATCCTTTGCCAAATTGGACGGGGTCCTGGGCGGTACTTGGACGTTTCACTGGACAGCACGTAGTCCTATTGCAATTTAACTAATTTATCAACTGAACGATTCTATCGTGGCTGATAGTGTTATATTATGAAATTTTTCTTCGAGTACAAATAAAGTTACAGTGGAAGCAACCGAAAAGCGGACACCCTCGGCCCTCGGGAAGCACTGAGATAAGGTGCCCGCAACTGGAGCTGGCCGCTTACGGGAGTGTGCAAATACAGAGTTTGTATGAGCTAGAGTTCAAACGAGGTTTTGTCAAGGCGGCCGTAAGTAGAGCTGTCCGCTTACGAGAGTGTCCGCCTCAGACAGCTTTTGTTGTTGTTGTTGTTGTTGTTGTTGTTGACGGGAGGAAACCTAGTACCTACCTTAACATCTATAATTTTGTTACGAATGAGGGATTGAAGGAAAACGCAAACCTGAAATTAACCACAAACAATAATCAGTCTGGTTAGAAACTACAGAAGTAGTTGGGAAGGTTGTAAAATATATCCTTTTACATTACATACATACATACACTTTATTGAGCATCTCTGAAAAGGGCTTTTCAGCATCAATATCAAAATACATAAAATAAATAAATAAGATAGAAAACTAGAAAAGCTATTTACAATATCATTGAGTTTAGACGTCAACTCAGTTAATACCAGAAATGAACTGAGGGACCCCCCCCCCCCCCCCCCCCCCGCAAAAAAAGGGTTGACGTACCAGTCTGACAAGTCTGTTCTGCATGTATTTGTCTTTGATATTTTCACAGGTTGAGATACAGTTTGAGATGTAAAGATGAACAAACTCCTGAGGAAGATCGACGGCCTGAAAACAGACAAACAACAAGAAATATACTTTTAGTCTAACTCGGAAATGGACTTCTTGGCACTCGCGCTTAGTTAGTTTCCAGGACACTCGCCCGTAGAAACAACGTGCTTCAGAAAACCCGCCTGTTTCGAAGCAGTGTCAAGTTTGCCAAACAGGAAATGGAAAATGTGTACGAAGTACGAAGCTAAATTTGGTTTTCGAGTTCTATTTAGTATTTGTTAGTATACCTCTGTGCTTGCAACAGATACCATGTGTGTTACAATGTGTGTTATGTAGGCCTTCAAAGGAAACTAGAATCGGCAACGTTCCTTTTTATAAAAGCTTACCGTTGTTAGTCTGTTGACAACCTCCATGGAATGCAGTGACATTTCCATGTTAACTAAGACGGAGAAATACCTGACAACAAGGAAATAAATTACGGGTAAATAACTCACAGTATGGCCCGGGCGATAACTATAAAGATGAACATCTCCATAAGATTAAGGTATGTTCTGAGCAGGGCTAGAAATTACTTTGTAAGTTGTCAATTTTCACTTGTCATTGTACATTCCAAGGTACAAGGTACATTCCACCATCAGGCCTTCATGTTCCCCCAGAATGCCTGAGTTTTGACATTTGAGACTCTTAAAAATCAAACTTCGAGGGCTCTAGACTGCGAGCAAGTCTCTTTCTACGAGAGCTCAGAAGACAACCTCGTTATACTCAGAAAAATCCCACTAGTTAAACTGGGTTTATTTTTCCTCCAAATCAATCATGGATTGATAGTCGCTTCTACTGTAAATACAAAACCTAAAGTATTCCCCCATACTGCTGACGTCAGAGCTGTACTGAGATCCGTGCAGTGTCTGATTGGTTGTTACTCAGATTTAAATTTTCGCGCAAAAGTAACAACCAATCAGAGAGACTACACGGATATCTGTAGAGCTACGTCATGAACACAGTCCCGCCTACAAATTTTTTTTTTTCTCCCAAGATCATCATCAAAATTCTTCCTACTCCTATCCATACATTATCTAGATTTCTCCTTGGGGGAACTTGGTGTTGTATCAAGACTTTTCACTGAGGTGATCAAATCCCGTATTCTCACTACACTGTTCACTGAATTTTTTATGATGTACTAAGAAGAAGATTGACTCTGATCGCTACTCACTCTGTTATCTGATTTGACTGCATTAACTTCAGCAAGACTTCAATGGCAATTACTGGATTATTCTCCACAAGATCAGGAAGCTAAGAACCAAGATTTAGTATATTAGGTATTGCAAATTCTGAAAACACAAGTGATATTAATCCTTAATTTTACTCGGCCCCATGCGATTACTTGTTAATAACATAAAGGGCAAAATGTAATTTTGTGCAGCGAGTAGCATGGTCATGAATCTTGCAGATACAAAACTTGAGAGCTTTGAGGCTTATTTGATGAAGTAAGGAAAACAATCTGTCGTTGGATTTCAAAACTATGCGCATTTTTTGCAAAAGTGAGGTTTTAAAAATATGCTGATATCTCAAACGTTTTTACTCCCACAAAAAGTAAATAACAAACATTTTTCATTTAGGATGCAAAAAATCAAAGAAATGGGTCAACTTTTCTGCTAAAAAGCGCAACCCAAATGTAACCAACACGCCAATAAATAGGATCGGGCCACCTTAAACTTTTTGATTGGCGACGTTCTCGTTGCCGTTGCCTCCGGGTTTGCTAAAATTTCCTAACCTTATAAGAAGTACATGTACATTACCTTGTAACGAGTAAATCCATGTGATACATTATCTTGTTTGGAGTAAGCCCACGTGATATATTAATACCTTGTTAGGAATAAGCCCATATGACATCTTACCTTGTTTGGAGTAAGTCCCACGTGATACACTAGCTTTGGATCTTTTTCAAGTTCACTTAAAACTTGCTGCGAAGAAACAAAAAAAAAACTTCCCCTATGAATTCCTTGCTTGGGACTGAATGTACACTATTTCGCACTTCCCTGCTGTATCTTCATTGCAGTACAAAGCGTTTGCATGGCACACATATTGGTGTTTCCGAACAATAGGAAATGCTTGTAAAAAAATAAAACTCATTTCCCAATATGGCCGCCATGACGTCATGTGAAAATGCTTCATACGTCCAATCTCGTACCCAGAATCAACGGTCTCGTCGGTCAGCGGTGGTCGTCGCCAGGTTAGACTCTGGAGGAATGAAATAAATATTGAATTTTTTGATTGGCTGACGCTGTTCGTGTTACAATGAATGGGAGCAGAACTGACCGGAATACCAGATTTCTGGAATCAAAATTCCACCTGGCGACGACCAACCGCTGACCGAGGAGACCATGGACTCTGGGTACAAGATTGTCATACGTCTAGATCCTACTAGGCTCTCTCTCTTTGGCTGAACAGGAAAAGGGACTGTTTGTCTATTGTTCATGCAGCACTGATCACCTGTTGTTGCTGTAAGACCAGAGGAGCCTTGAATGCTTTGTTCATCAAACGACGGACTTCAGCTCCTTAAAAACACAGAGAAAACAAGGTTGAGATTATTAAATGAATGGAGTTCATTGAAGTTATGTCTGACCATGGAGAGATTAACTAACTGCAGTTGACTGTACACTGACATGGAAAGTGGAAGGTCTAAGGTAAAATTCCTGGGGTGGGGGGTGATCGTCGTACCTTTTAGGGGTTAAAATTCGTAGTTTGGTACCGCTTAGGGTGTTAAAATCTAAAATGACTACCGTTAGAGTTATTCCGGTACCTTTTAGGGTATTAAACCAGAAAAAATTATGACAAGAACTAGTGCTGTCTTAGAATTGGTACCTCTTAGGGGTGAAAATGAACTTGAGCCACACCCACAAAACAAAATTCTGGTAAACTTTTAGGGGTTCTTTTCAAAATTTCCGACAATCATCCCCGTCACTTTTATATGGGAGTCCCCCCCCCCCCCCCCCCAACCCGGAGTAAAATTGCTGACAGAAGCAACACAAAACAGAATAGGTCATGGGGCTGGGTCGGCGATTCTTGCACATCGTATTTATTTACTACCTGCCACTTCAAAAATCACAAAGAAATATTCATTTGTCATTCATTGACTAACCAGCACTGTTTGTAATACACATCGTACTGTCCCACTCAACAGCATGCACCTCTCCTGTTGGGTTCATCCATACAAGCTACAAACCAACCAAACATAATAAATTATTATAGGTGTAGCATTAGTCAGCGGTCTATATGTATGCACATGCGCACAAGAATTAAACGTGTTCTGGACATCCGCCATCTTTGTGTAGTCGTGTTCTTGTAGACTAGGACACTTCAATAGGTAAACAAGGACATTTATCCCAGATGAGGTTCCTTTCAGTACAGTAGCACACAGCAGTCAAATGTCAAAATTCAATGCAGTCTTTGGTTCTTGTTGCCTTGAGTGTTGTTAGTTTGAAGCGTAATGTGCAAGAAGTTTGTAAGAAAACATTACAAAAACACAACAGCAAACCAAAATACGACGTGATAAAGCTGGTGGATAACAATATTATTAAATTATCTGTGCATATCTGGCATAAACACTAAACAGCTTAAGTTTTCAGTAAATGTCTTATGTTTTCGGCTTGAAGTCGGAGAACTTCACAAATTTGAGACATTTGGCAGTAACAGTTTTGGCGGGAACTGTGCCGAGTGCTGAGAACTCTGATAGCCGGAGCAATAGTATTTACATGGAATATTTTGTGCTTTACTATGGTTTAACTCTGGTTTCCATAGCAAAACGCAACTACATGTAGGAGTATCGCTTTAAAAAATAATAAAAACTAGGAGAATCGCTACTCCCCTGGATGGGATGCTAGTCCATCGCAGGAACCCTCCGGCATTTTTGTCAGGTTGCCCTGACAATTTGCCAGTACCCATTTACACTCCTGGGTGGAGAGAGGCAATGTGAGAGGAAGTGTTTATGGTGGGATGCAACAATCAGTAAACTGAAATACCTCATCATCACAGGAGTAAAGTGGTGGTGGAATTCTCGCAAATACTGGTCTGAGATTTAATTCAGATGGAGGATCAAGCCCTGTTGATTTAAATACAAAGTAAACAATCAATATCCGCAGGATATACTAGGATGTCCAGCACTGCTGGACATCCTACATTGTAACATTCCTCACAATGAGACGATACTATAATTATAACGCAGCTTGTACATTCAGTTTGTGCATTGTCCATCATCATAGACTGAGACTGGTTTTTCATATACATGTAACTGTCGCCAAACCACAACCAAATAATTTGAACACATCTGGCCCATCACAACGGTATATAGTATTTTTACGGGTAACAGGTAATGGGTAACCAGGTTAGCTACATGTACAATGCTCGTCAAAAGTCTGTGGGACACTTAACAAAAAAACATCACTACACTGTACATCTAGCCAATCAATACAAACGTTCTTTCTTTAGCTCACCTGTGACAAGTGTCTCTGTGATCTGTGAAGCTGCTACTGAATCAAACCCAGAACTGTACAACAGAACAAAATATGAAACAACAAAATATTGAATAATATTCATTTATTAACTTTTCAACTTTATTATTAGTACAACACATGGCTTTGACTTCTTTATTTATTAAAATAATATTAACTAATTTCATTAATTTCATTTTTGTTACCTGACATCTGGGTCGGCATCAGCTAGTACCGCAGGCAGCCCACAGCAACTCAGGTCAGGTAACTGTGAATGCTTCTCAGTCAGAGCCAGCTGCAGAGAGCTCAGGTCAATATTCTGAGAGAAAAAATATACCACTGATTATAATGACTGTCTTTTATAGCTTTTTTATAGCTCATCCATCACAGGTTACAGCCCACCCCCACCCACCATTAATACACAGTAGGAGGCGCGTTGGCTTTATGGTTATGTTGGACTCTACATTGCAGGTCATACAGTGTACATGTAAGTAGTTGGGACACTCGTGAAAACTGTCTGAAAACCCACCAAATAATAAATTATTATTCAGTACTACTCTGGTTGAAACAGTATGTACATGTAAGTTTTTTCTGTGATTTTGGAGCATCCCTTCACCCCAACCCCCCCCCCCCCCCTTTCTCTCCCCCAGTAGTGCTGAAAAATATATATATACTAAAATTATGTATTTTTGTATGTGGGATGGTCAAAACTCAACATTGCTTGTGGGGGGGGGGGGGGAGGGGGAAAAAGAGACAATTTATTTCACTAGCATCGCAATAACTGTCCAAACACTTATGACCCACATTGTAGATCGAGTGATCCAGGTTCAAGCCCTGGCCGCGAGGTCATTGTGTTGCAAATGCAGGTGCATTTTCCTTGCACTTGCATTTGTTTCACACATGCACTTGGTACATAATGTATTAAGTTATAATGGATTGTTAAAGGACACGCAATTAATGTTACCTGCCCTCCACCAGGGAAGTCCAAGACAAGAACCTGTCGAGGAGTTTTCTTCAACAGCTGAACAGAAAATCAACAATAAAACAACAACATAACTAAAAGGAACTTACTTTCCAATAATATTTGACAAGTCATGTACCGTAAAAGCTCTATTTAGCCCCCCCCCCCCCCTCTCTATTAAGCCCCCCCCCCACCCCTCTCTTGGACAGATCTGCCTTGTACACCCCCTAAATGTGACTTAATTAACCACCCCACCCCATGCATACATGGCTGATATTAACCAGTACACTAAGAGCTGCACATTTACTAAGCTATAGTTTAAGGGTGTACCTACTATATATCAACTGAAGATAAACACCGTTTTTAATGTTTTTCTTTTTGATTTAAATCCATTTCTTTCAAAGCTATAACTGCCTTCTTATTTGTTGATTTGTCAAGTTAGGAAAAAACACCATTCGCCTTAGAGCTTAAAGGGTTAAGCCCCCCTCTCTAATAATCCCCCACCCCTGCCCCCACCCCCACCCCACCCTTCTTGGGGCCTGAAATTAAATAAGCCCCCAGGGGCTTAACACAGCTTTTATGGTAATTATCAAGTTGACACAATTCAAAAACTAATAAGTTATAATTATTATTCAAATGGGGATTGCTCCTTGGTACAATGTAGTTGGTTTTTGTTTGAAGTAGTAAAATGGCACTTACATCTCTTGATGGAGAAGTGATGAGCAGATACAAGAATGATTTCTCAGCTTGACTCAGTGCAGGAAGTGATTCCAGGCCACAAATTCTGTTTTCGTCATTGTTTGAACTCTACAAATCAATAAACAAAATAATGCAATAACATGACATAGTTCCAGTACAGGCAAATATTGCCCCAATTATACAACTGTTAATGTACTAAGGAAACTTGAAACCTAACAGTACTTTATAATAAAATTTAAACAATATTGAAACTCAGCATTTGCTCAAAGAGCATCAGATGCTCAGCTAGAGAGCTTACGTTGTTACAAATACATTTAATATAACACGATCAGATAAAGACATCAGATACTATTGTATCGTATACTACATGTACATGTATGAATCACTGAAAACCACTCACCAAAACATGGACGAATACAGAGGCAAATGGGTTATTGGCTACAGGCTCTGCTTTATACATTTCATACAGCAAAAACAAAACCACAATTCGTTGGCTGGTTGATGGCAGTAAGTCAGGTTGTTGCAAAAGCATCAGCTGTTAAATGATGACAACAAAAATAAGCATATGATAACAGGGCTGCAAATAACAGTCGGTCATCGGACAATGGCTGACCAAAATTTGCCAATGTCCGATGAAATCCCAACTGTGGTCGGACATAATGTCCAGACAATTTTTTTTGCCTTCCAACGCTAATCAAGAAGTACTGTAATATGATGTCCGACCTCGTTTTTGTTTTGTCCGACCAAAATGGTGGACATATGTCCTTTCAAGAAAAAAAATTATTTGCAGCCCTGTGGTAATCCAAGTCAGAATCCATCAAACTTTTTCTTTCCTTTCATGCGAAGGCTACAAAATTAATGTACACAGACCGACATGGGAGATTAGTGGTGGCTAATTTATTACATCCATCTGCTGTATTTATATTGGTTTACTGAAAAATGGGGATCTTCTTAGAAAAGCTCAGTAGAGCTTGCTAAGATCTCCTACCATTATATGTTATCTAGCAGAAATAGTTTTATTTATGTAAATGAAATATAATGGACAAATAAAAAAAAATAAAAAAAAAATAAAAAAATAATGGTTAGCGCATTGATTTAACTCGACCTGATACTGCTGACCCAGTGCTTATTTGAACCCGGCGCTTATTCGGAGCCTGGCATTTAATCAAGAACTGATATTATTATGGTACAGTACTTTACCATTGCACTCCCAATTTGGAAATGTTCATTTTTGTTGAATCGCTGATGCAAAGAAGAAGCAATAACTTCAAATGACGATACAGCAAGAGAATCTTCTGCAAGGATACTATGAAAAGAAACAAAATTATACAACTTCAGCAACTTAGCAACTCAAGTGTAAGGTCAGTGAGTTACTACATGTATAAATAAATGGGTGTCTCAAAAACTCAGACCTCAGACCCCCGGGTGTATCAAAAACTCAGACCCCAAAAAACGTAGACCCCGGGTGTATCGAAAACTCAGCCCCTCAGAACATGGGAGCAATGGTCCACCAAACAAGATGAAGTTCATTTTTGGGTTAGAATGTTCGGACCAAAGTTTACCATTCCATTTCTAACAAAACAATTTACTTTTGATAAATCTAGTTCAGGAGCTGGCCCTCCTGCATGTGCATACTTATTTTATAATGATTGTCAAAACTCATAATTAGGGTGCATAATCGAATGTTCGGTAATCAAACTCAATCAAAGTTACACCAATCATTTGATTGGGTTCGGTACAGTAACATCATTTACATTTCTGGGCTGTTTTTTTCTGTTTCTTCTGTTTAATAAATTGAAAAGGTTGATTATTCCTACAAATGTGTTGTCCAGAAAATATCCATACCCCCAGCATGGAAGGATTTTTTTTATTTGAAACCCCCACCCTCTGGTAATTCCAGTTTAGCTTCAAACTTTCCTGTAAAATTTTGCCGTTTAATTAAGACTCCCTTCCGCCTTGGAATTTCCAATGACCTTCCTTGGGTCACCTATCTCCTTCATGCCTAGTGGCACATAAGGCCTCACCTTCCTTGGGGTGGGTATGGATATTTTCTGGAACCACACAATCTGAACAAAATCGAACTGGATTCACTTCGATTGCATTCGATTAATATTTCGATTGATAATGGTAATAGGACCGAGTGGAGTCCAATTCGGTCTGTAATCATACGAGTGATTAACAAAATCGGACGACCGCGCTTCGTGGGAGCCCGATTTGTTAATCACGAGTATGATTACACACAGAATTGGACGACACGAAGTCCTGTTACCAATTAATCATAACTATAACAAAATTTGAGGAAAAGACGTTAAACGTGAATAAAAACATAATAATCAAGTTTGTTTTTGACCGAGATGCATGCACGAGCAAAGGACAGCGCGCGCAAATGACGCGTACTGTCCAATTACACTGTCCAATTACAAGCATGACGTGTAAACCGTCCTATTACAATGTACATCGTCCAATTACAAGCATGACGCGTACACTGTCCTATTAGTGCTCAAATCGCGCCTGCTGATAACCAATCAGATTAGAGAATTTTGTTATAGTTTTGATTAGTTCGATAATCAAACTCACACAAAATTAAATGTTTGATATGTTCATTTACCAAACCCAATGAAATGCCAACATTGTAGTTTGATTGAGTTTGATTTGTTTTCAGTTTTGATTTTGATTGTTAAATTAGACACCCCGGCAGTAAGAGGTCTCCCAGTATTAGCAACCCAGCTATCTTTGGGAGTATATTACCTATGGTCAACCTAAGACCTAAGGCATTCCATTGGTTGAATTTAAATGGAAGAACCTCACGAATGCATGCATGGTGTTATGGGACAGGGTTTATAGAAGCTATGCTATGTAGTGACAAAAGTTTATTCGTAAAAACGCAGAAATGTGTTGAAATAAGTCTTTCTTTTCCCAATGATTTGAATTCCATGAAATAGCCGGGTAAATATATAAGCTTAAATTTCGTGCAGCCTTCGACCTTCCAGGTGTACATGTAGGTTTGTCCAAGTGTAGTTTTCAACTTTCACGTCAAAGTACATCTAGTAAAAGCATTGAAAACTAACGTACCTTAAAAGTGAGGACAATTCTTTTGGAGACAGCGTCATGTTGAATCGAACCCTAGAACCCAAGGACAAAGACGAAAAACACCGAAACACACAAGGCTCCTTCAATCGGCCATCTTGGCTTTTAGCTAGAGCCATGTTCTAACGACACATATGGGCAGCGAAAACCTGGGAATGAGCTCATTTTATGGGGGGAAGGGGTGGGGGGGAAGGGGTGGGGGGGGGAGTGGGTGGTCTGAGGACCTTCAGCGACCGCCCTGAATGAACTTAGTGTTGATTTTAAAATAGGATCGGTCAAGTTGCTCGAAATTTATCAAAAAGTTGCTCCAAAAGCTTTTATTAAGAAAGTTGTTCTTTTCTGTCATTTGGTCAACAGAAAAAATATTCTAATCGCCCTTGGTTTAATACAACCGATGCTACATTAAAAATATATATATTTTTAAGAATATGAGAAAATTAAAAAAGAAATTAAAAATTGCTTGACCCCATCCCCACCGTCTTCCGCCATTTTGAATTTTCTTTCAAATAACCGCTGACTTGCCTAGATCACGTTGGCAACTAACAACTACTCCAGCATCATGCTTCGCTTTTACATGGGAAATTGCCAAATAATCTAATAACTAAAAGCATTGTGAAACATTGCAGTAAGACCAATATAAACACTAAAAGCTGCTCCGATTTCTGTGAATGGGTAGAAATTGCTCAGAATGAAAAAGTTGCTTGAAATGAAAAAAAGTTGCTCGAAATACGAAAAGTTGATGAAATAACCTGCGACTAGGCTCTCCTCTCAGGACGTCTGATCACGGGTTAGTCAGCGTGGATCCAGACGTTTTACGGAAATCGGTCAGATTTTTAAAAATAACTCAAAATCGCGAGATATGATAAATGACGTGATCACGATCTAGATACTGTGGATTTTGGACTTGCGGAACTTTTTCTCGCTATCATACAATCCGTATACGGAACCATTTTCACTTTTTCATTTTCACTTTGTAAGTTCTGAACGGCGTAATGGAAATAATTTAAAGTTTTGCAAACAAAGCATTCTTTAAAAAAAATCCTGATAAAAACCGATCAGCGAATCGAAGAAACGCTGGTATGAACCGGTGATCAGCCGTTAAAAACATTTACAAATTAAGATTATACACCTTTAATTATTCGATGGTTTAACATGTAATACGCGCGGATATTTTGCGAATTGCGTAGTATTTTCCCGAGCCCCGTCGAATACGACAATTATGCTATTTTCCGTATTCGCTTTTTTCAACTGGTCAATACCGTCCCATATTTTGCGTGTTCTCTTGACCTTATATGGTGAAATGACGTAATCATAATAATAATAATAAAAAGTATATGTTCAAGATAAAAATGTTAAAAATATAATGAAAAACCTATACGCCACAAACATGTTCCTTATTATCTAACTCGAGTACGAATTTAAAAAGTTTAGTTTGAAAGAGCTCAGGTCGCTCATGCGGAGTTCTTTCGGGGGTCGTTCCACTCTTTTCCTGCGGCGTACTTAAATGAAGACTGCCCCATAGCGGTATTAGCTCTAGGCAGGTGGACTTGTCTGCTGTCCCTTAGGGCCTTACCAAATCAATAGGCGACGATATACTGAAGACTACAATTAGTTTTCAGGGCTGAGTACTTGAACCTGCGATCAGAGATATGTGGTAAGTTACCACATATCTCTGATCGCAGGTTCAAGTAGCCCTGAAAACTAATTGTAGTCTTCAGTATATCGTCGCCTATTGAATAAAGTTAAAAATCCAAGCTTTTGTCTCATTAGTTGCGTCAAGAGTCTCTTGGTTGCGTACATGTGAGGTGATTTGTTCTAAGGCATTCTATCCCATTCTATTCCCCTATGCGGCCTCGTTTTGAGTTTTTATGACATCTGCTCGGCTCTTCCTTTGATGGCTGAGAAACCGGTTCGAAACGTTATATCCCGGAATGACTGGGTAGGCTATAGCATGTGTCCATGTTAGTATGTTGCCCGGGGGGGGGGGGGGGGGGGACTCCCATATAAAAGTGACGGGGGTGATCGCCGGAGAGTTTGAAAAGAACCCCTAAAAGGTACCAAAATCTCGTTTTGTGGGTGTGGCTCGAATTCATTTTCACCCCTAAGAGGTACCAATTCTAAGACAAAACTAGTCCCTGCGGATGATATATTTTTTCCAGCTTAATACCCTAAAAGGTACCGGAATAACTCTAACGGCAGTCATTTTAGATTTTAACACCCACACCCCACCCCCGGGGTATGTTGGTCAGAGTGTATACTCAGTGTATACTCGGAGGGGTAGTCCCATATACAGAGGTTCCTCTGTAAAACTAAAGTGATGGGGGTGATCGAAAGACATTTTGAAAGGAAACCTAAAAGCAGTACCAGAATCTCGTATTGTGGGTGTGGCTCGAATTCATTGTCACCCCTAAGAGATAGATTTTAACGACCCAAGGCGGTACCAAACCACGAATTTTAACCCCTTCTGAAGGTACGACGATCACCCCCGTCACTTTTATATGGAAATCCCACCCCCGGGAGTGTATCCTACCGGGATCACTTGGAGCTCGCTATGTAACCTGCGCGCAAACCATTCTATCTATATTCATTTTTGACAATTTTGCAAAATGAAATTCATTATTTTTTCCTCCGTTTTTAACTCAGCACTCTTGAGAGTGAAAGGGTTAAATCGCCTAAATTCTTACCGTCGCCAGGCGGTAACGTGTTTTGTTGTTGTTGTTGTTGTTTTTCTATCAACAGAGGGACAAGCGTCAAATGAATGCATGCATGGAAATGAAGACATCAACCGACAATTAATGTGTTATGAAGGTCCAGTTCGACTTAAAACTCCCCCTACCCTCCCATCCTACGTAACAGGATCTTCATGGACTCACATTCCTCCCTCCTGGTCAGTTTCAAACTTTCAGACCCTGTGTGTGTAGGACCCTGCTGCTTCGGTATTTCCTAGTTTCCCTTTCGCCGCGCGGTCAATTCATTTCGCGGTTGAGGGCTGGTCCGAAAAAAGTTCCTGTAGGAACTTGCTCCGAGGCAAGGCCAAGGGTTGGGAATGAGGTGTGTCTCTGGGATATAATTGATGAAAGGAGGTTGTCCGCTATCTGCATCAAAATAGGAAACAATAAACGCACTGACAATACAATGGTCTTTCTTTAAATGATCATATTTCTTAATGGATAAAAATGCCCTCAATATCAGTATGCATTAGCACCTTGTGCTTACAAACTACAAAACAAAAGGTCTTAACCTTGTCTACCGTGCAATAAATGCCTTGTTCTCTTTACTGTACAATAAACTAATAAACTTCATTCCGGTATTAACTTTTTTTCTAGTGTAACACTGACATCTGAACTGACCCTCGCCGGCACAGAGGATTCAGTTGTTAATTACACTTGCCAGGAAAAGGAAACAAACTTGGATGTGATTTCGTTCAATCGCACGAAATTTCATGTTAATTTGCATGACAAGGTACAAACAATTCCAAGAATTTACTACATTACAAATTAGCTCTTGAAAACATGACAGATATAATCTACGAACACAGATGAATTAGTCACAGTGCACGATACGGACACAATATACACATATTCAACGACAAAAAGCTTCCAACAAAAAAATGCATAGCAAGCACTCCAAGATTACATCGAGCTTAGCCTCCTCCTCCTTGATAACTATGGCATCATAATGCAATAGTGCAAGTTTACCCAAAACACATTAATAGCGACGCATCCTTTTCATTACATATATTGGATTGTCTGCGACATTCTCAATGAGTAAGATTTAAAAGATAAAAATACTTTAAAATAATGGAAGTCATTTTGAATGCTGACACGAATTACTGTTCTACGCGACAAACCGGATTTAGCCGGACGGTATATATAACTTCGTGGCATGCGACCTGCTTACAAGAAGCCTACAACACGAATTGATTCGTGTAAATCAATTCTACAGCTTGCTTACGATTATCGTGTACGACACGAAAATGTCGTAGCATTTAGAAGCATGTTTTAAAACCCTAGCCACAAACAAAGTTAAATGATGGGCGTTGTATACGATTTTTGCATGACGCGAGCAGCGCGAGCTACAGAAGTCGCATGCGACTAAGTTCTACCGTCTAAATCGGCCCTTACCGACAAAACGACTCCGGGTAGAAATACGTTGTCTTAAAAGTCTATACGAGATTTATGGACGTTTCTAATACTATATTGTTTCTATACAAAATTGACGAACTTCTAAATCACATAAGAAGGGTTTGTCCGCTAGGTGAAGTCAACGGAACCAAAATGGCCAAAATAACACACCGTCTGAAGTCATTTGATGTTTGGCCACAAACGTTTCACGTGAACTGCATCCAAAGCGTTCAATTTTGCTTTCAATTGACCTTTTCTACAAAACTGCTGTAGTATCCATTAGTGAGTGTTCAGTACATTTCGTCAAGTTTCGACGGCAAACCATTTCTTGTAGAAACTATTTAACGTCGTTTGCAGTTATTCCGCATCCGCATCACCTTTCTATATCGCTTGTTCCAAGGTACAATTGCCTTGACCATGTACTTGGTCTTTTTACCCGATTTTTTATCGAGTATTATCAAATATGTCTGATCTTTTTTCACTCTCTTAGACAAGTCTCGGCAGCCACTATGCTGTACCAGCACACGGTCGGGGCTGTCCTTGGCTTTCCGTGAATTCCGTGTTCCTGCACCGTCTTGCCGGATTTCTTATGCCGCCTGATTTTGAGCATAGTGGACGAGCTGTGACCTTTCGCTTCACGCATACTTGTTACTTCAGCTCTAAGAACTGCAAAACAATGGCAAATTTCAGTGTTAGTTGAAAGGAACCCCCAAAAGGTACCCGCCAGAATCTCGCTTTGTGGGTGCGGCTCAAATTCGACCCCCTATAAGAGGTACCAACTCTAAACCGACACGGTACCAGGATAACTCTGACGGTGGACATTTTAGATTTAAACCAGCACCCTGAGCTGTACCAAGCCACGATTTTTAACCCCCACCTCACCCCCATTTCCCGTCACTTTTATATGGTAATGCCGCGACGCTACTGGGGAAAACATCTGGTGTCAGAGGCAGTTAGTGGAGGTGTTTTACCGATTGGATATAATAGCTAAGCAATATGTAGGATTTGATTAATTTTGCACTCAAAATGTACTCGATTGTCTTTGGATAGCAATTGTTACTAAATTGTATTATTTGCCTCAACGAATACAATGTATGTCTCGCCAGCCTGGCCAATCGCGATAAAATCATTTTGCAAATCATTTTGAAGCTTTCTTTAGCTCAGGCCAAAAGAGAACTGAGGAGAGTCGTCGAGAGTTTGAGGGACGCGAGATTTTTTCAACTCTCACAGCGACTGTCAAACCTGACACCGTAAGTGGGACTATCATCAAGCGCGGGCCAACGAGTCGAAAACGAGAGAAAACTCTCGATGCGTTGGACCCTCAAGAAAAATTTAAGCAGGTTTCAAATTCGACGAGAGCACACGAAGAGTCTCCGAGGGCGCATGACAGTTTCGGGCCAAACGAGAGCCAGAGTTTGAACTCTTGTGTCTTGTTTGGCCCGGGCTTTACAGTGTTCATAACAGCAGACCAATGATTTTATTTATATAAAATCGGAATATTGAAAACCGCCAAAAAGTAATTTATAAATTGAATCTGAGCTGAATGTCCCAGAGCTGCGATGGCGGCGGACGCGGGTAGCTTGGAAAAGGTAGATATAGTATATTTCCTACAACTGGAATATTGTCTTGCATTGGTGAAAATATAAACTGTTAGCTATCAAGACTCGACGCAAACATGGAAAAGCTATTGCCATTCTGAGGGGAGAGGAATGGTTTATGGAGGAGGGAGAAACGGCTGAAAACATTAGGGACGGGAGGGAGAAAGATGAGTTGAAAAATAGGGAGATGGCAGGGGCGGATCCAGGAATTTTTTATAGGGAGGGGGGGGGGGGGGGGGGGGGGTAGGGAGGGGGGGGGGTCCGTGGGTTTACCAGAAAATGTGAAGTAGAAGAATATCTTTTTTCGGGGGGATAGGGTGGGTACCGGAGGGGGGCGGATGGGGGAGGGGCGCTCCCCTTCAATTTGGGGTGTTTGGTGGGACTTCCCAGGGAAAAAAATTGAGATTTCAGGCTCTGAAAAGTGCATTTTGGTGGATCCTGGAGATGGTTTTGCTATGGATAATGGTGAAAGCAAAAAAAAACCCTCATGTCTAATAGGGGTCCCCTCCCTCCACTGGATGGGATATTTTAATAACTCTCTGTTCCTGTCCTCGCCATCGGGCGTTGATTCCAGACACATCCAAAACACAGTCCGTTTTGACACAATCGTCAAATATTTGTGTATTATTATTGTAAGCTAGATGAACCAAATAAATAATGTTTATCATATTTTTGTGGCCAAATTTAGAGTTATTACAAATGCATAGTAAATGGACCTTGTTTTTAAAAAGCAGAGAAAACAGTTTATCAAAGGTGAGATGACTCTACATCCTGGCATTTACTATAATCACAGGACGGGACAGTTCATCCCCGCATTCGTGTAAACAATCATTTTGTCCGCTAATCCATTTTATTTTCTATAAATTATAATCGACTTTATATCAATTTTGTGCAAAATTTCATGTTTTTATTTGACAACCTCTACATCCAGTCATCAAACACGCGTTGGCTGAGTGACTTCACATCCAATCTTGAGTTTTCCTTCATCGCCCGCCGCTCGAACGCTTTAAAAGTTTTAACCTACTAGTACGGGTCAGCGAACTTTATTTAGCACAGTAAGATAAAATTTACCAGAAAATTCTGTATTAAATGAAAGGTTAGTCCATTTGGCATATCCACCACCTGTTAGCACATATTATCACGCGCGAAAAACAAAATATTTCTCATGTCTGTTGCTTATCTGTCGGAGGACTTTGAGGTCTTGTGGAACTCCTGTCTTGTTCGCTCTTATCTTTGCCTTTAAAGACACCGAATAAATTTGAGTAGTATTTATCTTAAATACTGCAATTTAAGACTTCAACAGGGTGATATCTGGATTGATAAGAAGCGGCAGGCTCTCTGTAGAAAGGTTGGTAAACTGCCCAACAACTGCCCAACGACTTTACCAACACCTCCAAACAAATATCTAGCATGCTACAAGTGTCAAACGTCTTCACATTTCAACAATCTAGTAATTAGTTCACAAGCTGCGTTGCCTAAAGTATTTCACGCAAGCGAAAGAGGAGGGTTTTTTTTTTTTGTTTTTGATTTTTGTTTTCAATTCGGAGCGGCAGGAAGTTACATTACGCAACGTCCTTAGTAAAATCCTGCGATGACAAGTTCAATTTCCCTTCACAGGCTACAGTACAAGAGTGTAATATAACACGATTTTTGTTACTGGATTCGAGAAAAACTAACTAATGAAAAGAAAAGACCTCGTTTTATTCATAACTCCAAACTTTTCTCTCAAAAACCTGATTTTCATTTAGCGTGGATCCTCGAAGATATTAGCGCGAGCGCGCGCTGAAGAGATATATATTTGTTGGAGCGAGGGCTTTGTCGTATATTCCTTTTACTAAAGCCAGTGCATATAGCGTGTTACAAAGCTGTCAAGTTGACAGACATGTAATAAATACGCTCATAAGTAATAAATGCCGTTTACTTGGACTAATGACTTATCCATCATTGCTCATTTTCGGCGCGTATGAAGTACGTAGTCAAAACACATCACGATACACTGGGTCAAATAAATCTTGATTCACCTTGTACATTTAATTTAACCCCGGAGTTTGTTTTCATGTGTTTACCCCGAGACGCATTTCAGTGCACAGCTCATCTATTATAAATAATTATAAAGTAAGATATCTGAAATAAAAGACTTGTTGTCATGATAATTATGCGTATTAAATGGCTTGAAAAGAATGGAAAAAATATGACGAATATTCAAAGAATAAAGCTCGCATTAGACATGGCCTACTTATACAATGACCGATTTTTGTTGTCAGACTGAAATGAAAATTAGAATGCTCAGAATCGCTGCAGTTCGCTTGTTTGAACGATCGAATACGGGACAGTCCCAGTCAGGACATCGCATTGAAGCGCATTTGGGTGGTCTATGTGCATTGGCAATGGCGCAAAAATGTGCCAACATTCGTGCGGTCGTTGAACACCTCTTCAAAGAATCGAGGCGACAAATTTTCCATCCCTTCCACGCGCGCATCCAATTCAATTATGTTGATGACTCCCATGGGCTAAAAAAAAACGAATTTTAAGAAGAAGCTAGAAGAAAAAAAATAATGCAGTCACGTCCTAGAGAACCCGTTTTATATACTTAAGATATATAAAGTTATAAACACTAACAGACTCGCGTTGAACCAATGATAGGTACACTTGTCTTGTATATTTTTACCAGACATACGAAAGGTTCAGTTAGTACGTGTTTGAAAAAAAAAAAAACATTACAAAGTGTTAACACGTTTACCTAAATCGCTGTTACAGGCTTTATCTTGTAGGACAGCGTCGGTATTAAATTCGGATCACAAATCGCGCCGACTCCTGGAGGAATAACAAGAAAATAAAGTTCTGTCTGTTAGCGAGTGCTTGTCAGTTTAAAGAACAACATTCCACCAGATTTAACTCACATTCGCGCCCTTTCCGTAGAGGAAATGTCTGAAATTATAAAATAGTACAACTGTAATAAACAACGACTTCGATGGAACAGAAGGGCCCCAGAATTCGAAGGGAATGGCAAGACAAAAACCGTTGTATAAACAAGATCTCAGGGTTATTCAACGTTTAGTTGACCAAACTATAAAAATACGAGATTTATCTACTTGAAAATACGATGTCCGAGTCAGTACAATAATTTGTCATGTCGGTTTTAACGCCACATTAAAACTGCCAAATCAAGCCGTGAACACTAATGCGATCTAATCGCTGATTTCACAGTGTAACATGTACCTGTAGGTGGTGTTTGTGGCAGCAAACGAAGTCTTCTCGGACACACATCGAGCGTCCACGTACTGGGCAGCAATTGAAGGCACTGTGAGTGGGCCATGTGAAATTGAATCTATTCATCACAGGCTCGCAGCCCTTTCTAACCATGGAGCAGAACGACCTGCAGAGTTTAATGGTAACTTGTAAACCGCTCTCTTTGTCTTGAAGGCAAATCGGAGCATAGATGGCGCAGAGGAACAACTTTAGGCCTTATGGCAGCTCCTTCCCACGAGAGGTTGCCACGGCTGGATCGCGTCCTCGGTTTCTTTTAGTTGATAGTTGTTGAATGCGTTGGGAAGCCGCATGAGAGTGTAGCGATCCCCGTTTCGTTTAAATTCCTGCAAAATGCCGGCACCGGTTGCAGTGTCCTCTGGATGTGTAAGCCCACGACGAGCTGACCACCACGCAACGATAATGCATCTCAACAAGAAGCGACATGGCGTTCTTTCTGCGTGCGACAAATCCACGATCTTCCAGACGGAACCGTATGGTCGCGTATTTTAATCAACGGACAGTGGGCGCGTGCTTCTTGTATATTGATCGAATTTCCAGCTTCTGCAAATCACAAAAAGCCACTGTCAAACACTTTCACGGGCTACAAAGGCACGTGAAACATTTACGCGTGTCGTTCGTGGAAGTGCTGATATTCTTAATGAGCCTTTGTCTCGAAGCTCATTTAAAACGCGTCAATCAGACCGTATTCTGGATCATGAGAAAAAAGGGGGGCTTAATGTTAAACGTTTCAATAGGCTGGGTCAACCTTTCGAACTTTACATACCAATGAAAATTAATATTTCCACAGCGCAAAAAGCCTTGGCATTGATCGTATCAATTGCCGCAAACAAAAGGAAAATCTGCACTGCTCGGCATCAAGGAAAACATGAGGTCGCAATGCGATGATAATTTACATTTCTTTTGACGCGCAAACTGATTTACTCTTGAAAGAAAGCTTCGCGCTTTCGTTAATATCGCTGTCTAGCTCTCGATTCACTTCCCACGAAGATTAAGTGGATTATGAGCAAGTAAATGGTGTTACCGATGTGTTGGGCTTTCACACCATTCAAGCTGACAAAATCTTAATGGCAGCTTTTTGCATCGCTAATCCAGCAATCAATTCTATACAGCGATTGACAAAAGCTCGAAACATAACAAATGCCAGTTGGCCAGCCCCTCTCGAGTATGCAAAGCGTTTAGCGTTTGTGTGCTTATTATTTAAACAAACAAAACTGGTTTTAGCATGTGCAAAAAATCCCTGTCTGCGTCCTTTATCTTCTTAATTTTCAGCTCAGTCGTATATGGTTACGTAATTCAGCACGCGAAAATGTCAATAATTAACCCTATTTGTGTTTTTTTAAAACCTCGCACAGCTTCAAACGTTGGTAACTTTGCCGTTTGCAAGCGAGCGGGTTTCTCCGGCGAGAAAAGGTGGCCAGTTTTCCGCACCAAATCGCCGCATTTTCAACCTCCAAAAACCTTCGCTGGACATGTTAATGTTATCGTCTTTTATTACGAAAAATTCTGCCTAATCAATATTGATATAGCTAGTATAGGAACTGTGTAATCTGTCCACAAGTAGTCATTTTGCCTCGAGCTTTTCGTCATATCCTCGTAACATTCATCTGACCTTCTGATCCGAGCTCACATGAAATCAGGCTGGAGTCAGGCTAAGAAATACTTATATACATGGACATGTAATGTTAACATATTACTTTTTTATTTCCTTTTACATCTTTCATTACGCTATTCTGTTCAACCAAAAACACACAAGAACAGCTTCGCGTATTTTTCTCATCAAAACTCTTAGAGGGAAAGCGGTAATTCAGTTGTGACAATTGCCATGCGACCTATGTAACTAAGGGCGTTACCTGGGCAAGCGGGATATTTTCTTTTTGCCAAAACGACAAAAACTGGATTCGTTTGTGGACAGTCGTTTTAGTAACCGTGGTTTCATCGGAACTTAAGTGCTTTCCGGTTTCTTGAAGTGTACTGTACACATTTTACAGTTCTATTTATGAGCAAAAGGAAATGTACATATTAGATCAGATAGTAGGGCTAATGGTCGCCAATAAATGGTCTTGCACATTCACTCTCTCATCCGGTTTTTTTTTTTCCTTTTTGTGGCTACACCTGACACCTGTCGAGGAATACTTTCTCTAAAGCCGACACATCTCTTAAATGAACAGGTGCAGGAGTAGATCCCTATTGTACATTCACTCTCCTGGAGGAGTCTGCGAGCAGGTTTCGCGCGAGAGTCGAAGGCGCGATCACTCGCGGATTTGCATTAAATTGCCTCTCGCGCGGAGAGCCACTCGCAGGCAAAAACGTCAGTCAACGAGAACTGATCGCGAGAGTGTCTGCCACAGCCGGGAAGTAGTTTATTGTACATCAACACAGTCATTGAGGAAAACAGCATCAAAAAGTAACAGTAACTTCGCGCTAAAAACAGGTTCAAGTAATGGCCACTGAAAAGTTACTCTAAGCTTTATGGTTACTCGCTGGATGAACTAAGGAAAAGAGGGTCATGCAGCTGCTCGTGTTTTTTCCATAGCAGAGATACGTTACCGAGTCTAAATTAAGCCCCGTTTATTTGCGCACGAAGTTGGATCAGAGAAACGGAATTACGTCAGGAAATACCGCTCGTGCAGCCGACCGATCCAAACTTTAAATTATAAAACCTCTAGCGCCGCCGAGGAACGCGGATCATAGCGCAAAGCCGATTACCAATTAGAGTCATCTTGTCAACATTCGCGGTTAGCCGATAAGTGAAAGAGGAAGTTTGTAATTTATTGACTAAGGCGTGGAAATACCTTCATTACACCGTCAAAAATGTAGGTGGAAATTGACTCTTACTTAACATCGTGGTCATTGCGGTTTTCTTGAAAAATGACAGGTATGTGTTAGCCTGAAGGACACGCAAAACCGCTTGCCCCACTATGCATTGAGTGGCAAAACATTGGGCCAAATAACCAACACAAGGTTAAAGGAGCTATGTCACGATATTTTAAGTCATTTTTGCGAAGTGTAAAATAACCTTCAAACTGAAGAAAGCTTCAAAATAAGAGTTTACTAAAACACCAAGGAGGTAATAATAATCCAACAGGAACAAGGATGGTTGAGGATGGAGAAGATTAAGACGGATTGCGAATGGCGAACTTGAAAAAATTGGCCAAGTTTTCCAGATGCGCCAGCCGTGACGTAGCTCCTTTAAGCTGACGCAACAATCTTTAGAAGAAAAACGAAAATCCGTGTGTTCCTGATGAAATAAAGTTGAAGGACAGAATCTTACCGCCATAATCGAGGTCGGTTGATAAGTTTTTTTTTTCCATGTTCTTAACATGACTTGAACATAAAGTTCTCAGCCAAATAGGAAAATGCCATTTCTTCCAAAGTTGTCTTTCGAAATAAATCTCTTAATTATCCGCGAAAATTGTTTAAAAGTAATATAAGAGCTTACAACAATTGACGAATCAAGAGAAACTTTAAAATATTATAGAAAACTGATGTATACAAAGCTCGCAATGCTAAACGGTTCACTAGATCGAAGGACAGAACTTGGAGAGACGTCCATAATTTCTTGAATGTGCTTCAAGTGCTTTAATTTACACTATTTCGAGTTCGTTCGAATTTTTTCTCGAGTGCGTAGCCCGCGCCAGTATCTCACGAAAAAAATAAACGTCTGCCGGAACAGACTAATTTTTATCAGCTCCGGTGGCATGTGTCATGTTATGCGAAGGAACAAGAGTACTAATACTGAATTGGCGAAATTTGTAAATAAAAATAAATAACGACTTAGTTCAATGAACTTCCATACAAAACTAGCTAGCGAAACACGATCATAAACACAAGCACAGACTGACGTTTTTTTAGTACAAAAAAGCGCGGAAGAAAACATATATCATGCACAGGTATAGATTTTTGTGTTGCGAGAAAAAATGTTTGTCTAAAAATAAGTGTTTCTACAACTTCAGAATTACAAGCCAGTAACTTGTCATCATGGAGTTCCGGGAATTTTTTTAGGAAAGTTCAAGACCTAGGAAAGATCATGTTCTGCCGGCATCGATTGGTGAATTGTGACTTTTCTTGTCAGCACATTCTACGCGGTACTTCCACTGAAACAGATCCAGCAACCACTGAAAGCTACTGAAGTACATCCGGAAAATTCAACAAACTTTGTTGCCATGGAATGACCCCATGGATCGCTTTCAGTTGCCGTCAGTCAAGCATGCAACTCCTACCGTAAAATGATATCTGTATCAAGGAGGTGGAACTGTAGATCTCGTGACCAGCCTCAGAAGGGTTTTCGGAAAGAATATCTACAAGATCTGCCACTTCCTCAAACTTCCCTCTCTATTTAATTCGAATTAAATCCCTTAAGCGAGAGCCTGTTCGGCAGGCTTAATAAATCAAGGTGAAAAAACATGCATATGTGGGTTGAGTTTGAGTCAGTGAGTTGAGTTCTCATCCTTGCTCCGTTGGTTTTTCGCCGGGTACTACGGTTTCGTCCTCAAAAACCAACACTTCTAAATTCCAATTCGATCTGGGATCCAAGGGCCACAGGTTTGTCAGTCGCAAGACTGTTAAGTGATGATACCCTCGTTAAACAAAGTCGATTTAACGGTATTTCCTAGATTACGGTCTCGGGCGCTTGATCTATAGGAAATACGGTATGTTTTAGCGGGCCGCCCTTGTCAAAATCCTTGATTGAATCAGCTTTATTTTTTAACAATTTTATTTTTGGCAAGAACCCGCCTACTGGGGTAATCCAGGGGTAATTCTGCCTTTTTCTTACTACATACATTCATGCATGCTTTTTAGGAGAAGATGATTCAGGTGGTAATTATGCAAGGGTAGTTGACAGAGTAAACGAACGAAATGTTACTGAAAACAAACTCTACAAAGAAAGGCTTTCAATTTGAAATTGCATATACATCCTAGAAGAAACTCCACTAGAAAGCCAGACCCACGGTCAGAATATAAATAGTAGTTTAAAGAACTCGACGATGTACACATAACAGATTTGTCACATGCTTGCATGTCAATACCACAGGCACTGTTCACTCACGTTGCCGCCAAAAGGTTGACCAATGACCTAAATGAACGAGGTAATTTACTGCTAGTAAAGACGTCAAAGACCTTTACAATAAAATATTTCGTTTCCCAGTGTAGGAGCCTGAATCATAGCATCCTAACACTGAAATTTTAGGAAAACTATAAACTGCAAAAAGCACACTACACGTACCATAGTAAAAAAAAAGTGTGTGAAGACTTCTCCTGAAATCAGATTTAGATGACTGAGAGTCACTTTAGGATGTATTTAGATGGAATAACACCGTAGAAGCAAACGAGAAAAAAAGAGCAAGCAATGAATTGGGGAAACGAAACATTTTTATTATTCAGTTTTGTCTAAGGAAATTTCTCTCATATTGCTGTACAGTAAACCGGCTACCGTAACCGACAGCCTGTGTTCTCAATACGCTGATCAGATATTCTTGTGTGTATTCTGACCTATTCTATATAAGTAATATATGGTAGCTACTTTTGTTGTTGATTCGACGGACAACCAAGACCGGCATTAATTTTGTTAAGCTGCTTGGAAATAGAGTAGTAGGTAGCCTGTGAGTAGACTACGGAGCAGTCCCTCTTTCCCAGCTTAGTCCGTCGAGCGAGAAATGAAAAAACATTGGCGAGCGGAAAATGGCCGCGCGAAAATTGGGGGCGAGACAAGCGCGCTTGTCTCGCCCCCAATTTTCGACAATCACCGGCGCGAGCCTGCGTCGAGTAAAACAAGCCGGCGAGAAAGTGCAGTAGTGGCTTCAAACATCTCCTCCTTGATCGCAGAGAAAGCGAGAGAAAAAATTCCAATCACGGCCATGTGGTTCTGGCGTACATTTTTCGCTTCTCCCCGTGCCAGCCGGGATCTGGGAGGGAACTTGGTGGGAACTGCTCGCGCGAACAATTCAATCCGATACGTCACTGAGCGACTAAATTCTACTATTCCGTGCCATATGCATATTTTCAGTTCAGTTAATTCTTGTAACATGCCTCTTTGAATGTCTTACGACATGGCAAAGAGAAGATAGATCTTAAGGAACATTACTCATCCTCGTTCCCAGAGCTCCTCGTTGTTTTTCTTTGCGCCGGAAACGAGTAGCCCTGGTCGCAAGGAAAAAAAATTTTCATTGGCTGATAAAAAATGAATGCGCAACACGAATTAATGAATGGATGTCCGGAATTTTCGGACATCCGGTAACGGCTGAGACCAGAGCCTCCGTTTCGCCAACCACGTAACAAAAAGAAACAGAGGATCTGGGAACGAGAATGGAACATTACTGTACTCGCGGATCGCGCATGCGCATGGGCCTCTCTCTCGTAGAACGCGCGTTGCATGAGAGCCGTTGTTTACTTTTAAGTAAACATGCAACCAGATTGTGTTGTTTGTTTTTCTCCAAGAGTGTTTACACAATTATCAGAAACTCCGCCTTTTTAAACGATTTTTCAAAAAAAGAAATAAATATCCATTTGAGTTAATTGAGTGTTGCCACGCCCAAAGATTGAATGAAATTATATTTGGCCAGAAAAGTTATTTACTAAATAAACTTTGTATTCCTGATGTAGATGCAGATATCTGTATACAATGAAACAACAGCGATTAAAATCCATGACTGTAGCAAATATAGCTACACTTGAGAAAACAAATTAGAAATAGAATAAAAAGCAAGACGATTAAGAATACCATGAGTTTATGTGAACCCGAGCTGCAGGCGAGGGCTTACGCAAGTACTTAAGAATTCTCCCAAACTTTCTCTCGTGTCTGCATCGAGTTATGTAAACAAGAAACGTCTATTTGCTATTTCTTTTATAAAAACAAAGCCAATAAAACTGAAGCCATATTAAACCACTCAAAAACCAAACCCTTTGGCGCCAGGGAGTACCCGGGGTTCAGAGTATATTAGGTGCATTACTTATGATCATACCCTTACTTTGCCTTGGAACAAAGTCGTCAAACGACAAGCAAGCAAAGAACGTTTTCTAACTAGAGGGAGTTAAATTTATTTGATAACATTAAGGCGTGACAGGGCAGGCATTGCATTTAAGGTCATTCCTTAGTATTGCACTGCGCATCCTTTCTGCGCATAATTTCGCGCGTAATTAGCGCGCGCACATTAAAAACATGGCGGCTTTTTCATTGTGGCTATGCTCGCCAGAGAGGTAAATGATCGTTTTCTCGTAAACGAGCGTGGTGACCTTCATTTTTTTTCGCATATTTAAGTCTAGTAATCATCTTCTTTCTATACAAGGAGTATAGACCAATTCTCAGTGCAGGAAAATTAATAATCACTGAAAACGTGAAAAAATACGTGTTTTTGGTTGATTTTGTAAGGAATTAGGAGGTATTTTTAGTCGATTATATCTCTTTCGCGGGGCTGGTGACCTATTCTTTTTATTCTATATTTGAAACATTACATCACAATGTTCAAATAGGGAAAGTTTCAGAAACTTCCCAGTGTAACTTCTATTTCGATGGAATTACCTTAACCATTGAAAGCCCATTAAGTCTCTACGCGTGTCCTTGAAAAGGTTTACTTTCAATACATCCGGTTAACTTCCAATAAACATTTTCATGAGATAAGGCGACTTATTTCACAAAATAAAGCTGTTAATTGCAAAATTCTTGTACCGATAGTTATGCTCGCTAAATGTGTTGAGGTTTCTTCAGTCATTTTAATTCTGCTTGGTCACGAGTCTCAAAGGAATTTGCTTAAAAGGTTCAAAGGGCAAAAAAAAAAACAGTAATGATATACGGAACAATCTACAATAAACCCAAATTATTTTTCATCCAGGAAAATGTAACGAGTAATGTCACGAACATTTACTGTCTCCTGATGACAATTTCGGAATTATTATTTTGGCTGTCATTTTAAGCATTTTCTGAAAAAATTTTGTTAGCCTAAACACAATTCCAGCAACTATCTCAGTAGTATCGTGCAGATATGAAGAATTTCCAAATTGAAGCTGATCTGGCAGTCGACCACGGAATTTTTATTTCAATTTATCATCCAATTATTTTCTAGAATGGTCAACACCGCCGGGATTCCAATAAGGGTCAAGGGAAATAATTTTTGGATGATAAAAATTACGAGAATTGCCAAATTGGCAGCCCTCGGAATATTTATCACTGAGAGGAATGTTATAAAGCACGTACTGCTGTATTCCGATAAATAATGGTAATAGGACTGAGTGGAGGCCACTTCGGTCTGTAATCATACGAGTGATTTAAGAAAATCGGACGACCGCGTAGCGTGAGTCCGATTTGTTAATCACGAGTATGATTGTAGACAGTACTGGACGACACGAAGTTCTGTATCTATAACATTTTAGCCAAAGCCTGTTAACAATAAATCATCTCTGTGACAATTTATTTTTTGAAAATTTAAAAAAGGAATATTCCGGTCACGACAAGAATGAACCCGGGAGGGAGGGACACACCTTTATAATTGATGGGTGGGGTGGTGCCGCGGAGGTCTTCAAACCATGACCCAAAATCCGTTCATTTTGACCCGGTTTACGACGCCTTATTCTGTAACCCTGTTTTAAACAGGGTTAAACAGGGTTACTCTTAAAAGCGTACAATGCAGGTAATACTGATTAGTATGCTGTTTAAAAAAACGTCACTTGTTTTTTTTTTCTTTTTGTTTGTTTGTTTGTTTGTTTGTTACGAATGACGCACCGAACGCCTTGTCAAAAGGAAGTGTCCCCCCCCCCCCCCCCCCCCCCTCTCCTTCCCTGAGGAATGAACCCAGTCGAGTGCACGGCACGCGAATTTTGTTATTATTCAACCTCGTTCCCAGGGTCTACTCCGCTTTCAAGATGGCGGCTGGGCGCGGAGAAGCCCAGCCGCCATCTTGAAAGCGGAGTGGACCCTGGGAACGAGGTTGGTTATTATTATGATTAAACGGAGAAGCCTTCTCAGTTTTATATACGCACGTCTTTGTCGCGATATTAGCCATTTGGAAAATTTAGTTCAAATTGAAGGAAACCTCAAAATAATAGTTTACCAAGGTAGAGAAACACCAAAGAGTTAATAATAAACAAAAAACGAAGAGAAGACGTATGGCAAACGTGAAAATTTTTCAAGATGCACCATCCAGATCAATGCAGATCGTACAGCACAGATTTAACCTTGCATTTCAAATTATTTTATTCACACTTCGAGTGAGTTCTAGTGCGTCCTAAACTAGAAAAAATCCGGCATAAGAAAAAGTGTTTAAGATTCCAGACAGGACAGAACCCTGGCTATTCTCTTCCATGTTTTTTTCTCTGTAATATAAGCCCACGACTTGGAACTAGCAGGTTCCCACATTTTTATTTTTATTTTGTCTGAACAAACAGGCTCGAGACTAAAAATTATGCCACCTTCAAATTTAACAAATTTAACAATGAGTTCTGGAAATAAATTATGGTATATTTTAAGCTTAAATATGATGTAGATGTTATTGAACTAGCTTGTTCGGTCCGTATTGGGGGAAATATTGATCTAATTCTTTTCCTTTTCATCGTGGACCACTTTGCCATATAAAAAGGCGGTATTCTGTTCATTTCTGAACAATAAAACATTGAAAGTATGCATGTGTTGCTTTGGCTGTGTTCTCGTCGCTGCTTGTGATTGCGTGTTAGTGTTTAACCGATTATAGAACTGGTTAATATTGTTATTATAGAATTTCTAACCAGCTTTCACCGTCTTAAAAGCTTTGATCACGTCTTTGTTTTTCTTGTTAGAAATCATCCCTTAAAATGACTATAATCCAAACGCATTTTTTAACGTTGAAAAATTAAGCGGATTAATGTCTCGTCATCCATTTTGTGGTATATAAAAAGGTCCCACAAGTTTTCTGGCAGTGAATGAAAATAGTTACTATCTACTATTTTATTTTATTTGGCTTCGCCTACTGTAAGATATATATAACAAAATAAACAGAAAACGGAATAAATATTACAAATAGGCAGGACAACCACAACAGCATGGCCAATTACAGTGGACCCAACAACTAGAAAAATATATTTATTTATAATATACTCACCACAGGATATTGCGATTTTGGACAATCTGATTGGTTGCCTACTCAAGGCATATGAGGCAATGTACCATTACTACCTTATTTGGGAATCCCACTAATTACGATAAATATCCCATTTTCCTCTGTTTTTTTCCTTCTGTTCTTTCCCCAGTAATTTTTAATTGCAATATCCTGTGGTGAGTATATTATACGCCTTGTTGGCTATGAGTTAATGTACGACTCGATTTCGCGGAATAATTGTTAAATATATGTATGTATGTCTAAATTAGATACTAATTAGAAACAACAGGTTAGAGGTCGATCAAGGCTGCGGCCTGAAAGACGCCAACGGTAGTTCCTACAACAACGACATATATTTGTACCAAGCGAAGAAAATAAAGAACAAATACAATATAAAAGGTACAAGCTGCCTGAAATAACCATATAAGACTAGTCAGACAGTAAAGCAAACTAAATCAACAGTAAGTTGAGCAAATTTAGCGAAAGTGGATTAGAGTGATTTTATTTCAACCGTGAAACAACATCTAACAGTTACTTGGTGCTAAATAGTCAAAACTAAACAAAAGAAAACAATGGAATTAGTGTCTAATAGTATCTAACAGTACACTAGTGTAGTAACTATTTCACGGTTTAAGTAAAATCACTCTAATGGACAAAACAAACGAGCCAGTATATAATGTCGATAATTATATAAATATTTTCCACTAAGATCTATCTGTTTGCTCGTTTCACGTTTTAGGGCCTGATTATCCATTTATTTTTTTAACTAAATTAAAGCATGCCAATAATTTTCTATCATGCCATTGGCTCGGCCTCGTACCCAGACGTCTCTCCGGCCTTCCCTCGTGCTTCGCGCTCATGACCAGTCGCTCGCGCTTCACGCTCGCAAAAAAATGCGAAGCGCCTGAACAAGAGGCTGCCATTGGCTTGCAAGAATTTATTTCGTGAAGCGTTGAATAATATATTAACACAACTCTGATAAGCGACACATTAAACAATTTACCGTGAAATCCTAGATTTCTCAAACATTCCGATAACTCGAACCAAAAGTCGATTGTTTTTTAGTCAAATGTACCAATGTCTGTATTTGTGAATAAAGCTCTGATTAAAAAAAGAAACCTTTTCACTGTAATTTTACCCCCGATAATTTTGGTTTCCCTGGAGGTTCGAGAAATCGGAATTCCCCTGTATTTACAATTCCTCTCTTATCTCTGATCTGATGTTTCCGGATATTTGAACTGCATGTGCGCCCGGGGAGGGGACTCTCATATAAAAGCGACTCTAGGGGTGATCATCGGATATTTTGGGCGTGGCTCAAATCCATTCCTTTTCACAGGTACTATTTCTAAAACGACAAGTAATCAGGTATAATGTCTGAAACATTTGTTCCTTCTCAATACCCCAAAGGTACTGTAATAACTCTAACTATGGTCATTTTAGATTCATACACCGGCCCTAAGCGATACCAAATCACACATTTTAAGCCCCTAAAGAGTATGACGATCAGCCTCGTCACCCCCCCCCCCCCCCCCCCCCCCCACCATCACCACCGGGCATGTGTACCGGTATCACAAAATGATAAAATTCTACTTTGCCACTTCTTTTGACTGTATAAAAAATAAGACAAATCAAATTTATTCCACAACTGCGCTTTTTTTCGTGCCGTCCAACCGATCACTCGATTATAGCATTCTATCTTCTTTACAGCTTTACAAAATAACCGAGAATAACATTCCGTATGAGATTTAATGTAAACGTGAGTTGACTCGACTAACCTAATGACCGTACGAAATGTGTGTTCAGCTTAGGATAGTAAGTGAACCATATGCTCATAATTTTATGGCAAAGGTAAGCGCTAGAATATTCTTGAAATACATGAGAAAAACTATAAAAGTTGACGACGTTTCGACGCTACTTCACGTCGTTATCAAGTCAAAAGGTGAAATGAAAACTAAGTATATATAGATAGTGAAATAATAGAAAAATGCGATGGTCCTATGGATATAGTTCCCAAAGGTAAAATGAATATTAAATGGCTAGGAAAATTTTTTAAGAGGTTTAAAGAAGGGATAGAAGGGAAAAAAAAATTTTGGAACACCAACAGACAGTTGATACCCACGCGGGTGCTCTCGCGTGGGTATCAACTGTCGTCAATGTCAATCTACTAATTTTTAACTTCAAATTCTAATTTTAAAACTACATCAAATCTTCAATATTTCTCATTTCCCTAAATTTTACAACTCCTTTGAGAAAAACTATTTCCTCTCAAATATACCCAAAAATCACCCAAAAATTTACAAAACACCCCATAACATAGATTCATGGGATGAGCATAGAGTTTTTGGATTGCTTGAAACGTGAACGAGATATTTCCATTTAACCCATGTTAAGTCGCGGAAAAATGGCATTTAGGTGAAGTCCCGAATAGAGTCAGTTTGGGTGTTGAGAGTAAGCTTGATGAACAGCATTTCGTAAATTAATATAAGCAGTCAAACTTTCTTGCACATTTCTTTAAGACTTTAACTTTGTCCAATCCACTGATATAAGGGACTGAAGTTGAGATATTCACCCGAACGAGAAATAGGAAAGGGAGCATGACATGACATGATCCATAGCAATTTGAAGTTTGGTGTGATACTACATAGAAGCATCAAAATCTGCCTCACTACATTACGGTATGATCTTACCTTCACTTTGCTTTGGATCAACGAAGTCTCCGGTTAAATGTACTGTCTGGGCAAGCAGAGAACGCTTTCTATAAACTAGAAGGCGCGACAGGGCAGGCATTTAACCACTGAAAGCCCATTAAACTAAGTCTCTGAACGTGTCCTTGAAAAGGTTTACTTTCCACATCCGGTCAAGGAAAGCTTTAACTTACAATAAACATTGCCATGAGATAAGAACTAATTGCATAATTCTTCTAACTGGTGTTTATACTTCTTAGTTACGCTCTCAGGCGCGGATCCAGATCGGCTTACACCGTTTTACGGAAATCGGTCAATTTTCCAAATGACTCAAAATCGAGGGAAATATAATTTTAGAGAGTGAAAATTTACTGAAAACGTTTACCTCCGGACTTCCATAGATTCGGCGCTCAGACTAGATAGTAACCCGGTCAAGTTTTTTCCTGGATCCGCGCCTGGCTCGCTATTTCTAAGTTATGCTCGTTTTATGCTCGTTGAGGTGGCCCGATCCTATTTATTGGCGCGTTGGTTACATTTTTGAGTCGCAATTTTTGGCAGAAATAATTTAACCGATTTATTTGCTTTTTGTCACGTTTTGTCATTTTGGAAAAATGTTTGAATTTTTAGAAAATGTTATTTATTTTTTGTGGGAGTAAAAACGTCCTAAATATATCAGCATATTTTTAAAACCTCCTTTTACAAAAAATGCGCATAATTCTAAAATCCGACGACAGATTTTTTCTATACTTCATCAAGTAAGCCTCAGAGCTGTGCCGCCAGGTTCCCCACATCCCCCCCCCCCCCCCCCCCAAACCCCTCCCGTGCGTGTGTTGCTTTGGCTGAGTGCTGTTTCGCTAGGTTGGTTGCGTGAAAGAACGGATATTCAACTGGTTAATTGTTGTTGGGAGAACTTCTAAACCAACTTTCACAGTATTAAAAGCTTTGATCACTTATTTGGTTTTCCTTCATCCCTTTATTAAATGACCATAATCCAAACGCATTTTTTAACGTTGAAATATTGAGCGGATTAATGTCTCATCACCCATTTTGCGGTATAAAAAGGTCCTACAAAAGCTTACAAATAACAAGGATTTTTATGTTGAGTATCAAAAGTAGTTTTCTGGCAGTGAATGAAAATATTTACTCCAATAAGTGTATTGAGAGATGCCAACTGCAGTTTTTACATCAACGACATATATTTGTACCAAACAAAGAAAATTACAAAGTACATTCCAATTCCAAACAGGATATTTATGATCGGAAATCCAGCTGAAGACATATTATACACACATGAAACATCAATATTATGTTGTAACTTTTCGTGTTAATACGCTAACGACCGGATATTTGTCTTAACGAAACCTCGGAAATACCGTTGTAAGCACTTAAAATGCCTGCCACTTTGCACGCAACTCATACATGCATGTAAGTCGGAGCAAGAACCCAATTGCCCCTCTTAGTAGGCCAAAATGTTAATTTTAAAAGCCGTTCTACATCTACATGAAATTGAGACGATAAAATCCTTTCGGATATCAAATCATCTTACTGATATAAGTTGACATGAAATGGAGACAATAATTTTATTCTTTACCTGTTTCATACAGAGGTTGATCAATGTGTCGCTTATGGGAGTTGTGTTAATGATATTATTCAACATTTATACACGGACAAAGTTCTCTTGCAAGCCAATGGCATGATAAAAAAATTATCGCCATGCTTCAGCTTAGTTAAAAATAAATAAACGGACAATCCATACAACTTGAAAAGAGCAAACAGAAAGGTCTGTGGAAAAGATTAATATAATTATCTACTTACTTATATGTTTTGTTCACTCGCGAAATTTGCTAGGATTGTTTAATTTGCTTAACTGCATGACTTGTCTAATCCTTATAGTTATTTCAGGCAGCTAGTACCGTCATCAAGAACGCGTTCATAGCTTACTGAGCGATCGCTTTACAATGATGAAAATCATGCAGAGTTTGCAAAGTGCTGGGAACATTCTAGGGCAATTTGGTATTTTGTATTTGCCCAAATTAAGCTCCCCTGTCGCAACTTTCTTTAGTGAGGAGAACAGGGGTGGTCTGAACTTCCCGTACCTTGTAGTCCCGCTTCCCGCCCCTTCCCTTGTGGTTTCCGCCTCTTTGTGCTTTTTCTATTGCAAAATATGACGCAATGTTGCGAAATTCTCCCTGTTTCCTGCCACCTTGAGAATCCCGCTTTCCTCCCAGGCTCTCTTCTCCCGCCTTCCGACGTCCCGCTCCCTTTGCACCCGGGTTCCCGTCCCCGTCCCCCACCACTCAATTATGTAACAAACAGGCGCATGAAGAACCAGTCAGAAACAAGAACCTAGTTATATCGTGTACACTGTAGCTCGAGATTAAGCTCTTCCCCTCCCTCCAACAAGACTTCATCCCCCCCCCCCTCCCTCTCTCGAAAATCGACCCAAGAACAGGAAAGTAAGTAAATCTTCATTTACTTACTTTAAAGTGGTTATTTGGAGGCAACTTCAGTACTATAACTGGACGTCTCTTGCATTTCTTTTTGTGCGCGCAAATGTCCTCGGAACGAATAGAGCCCCTGGAGCTCTGAGCTTTTACCACGGTACATAATAGGACATTTCCGAGTTGCTTTTTGCCTCTGTTTCAAAACTCCTGTGCACCAGGACTCGTTTTGAAACCGAGGCAAATGTCAATTCGGAAATGGCCAATTGAATTCACGCTACTCGAGACAAATTCAATAAGTTTGAACAAAACAAAAAGCCGAGAACCTCTGCATATCCATCTTCAATACACAGGCTTTAATTTGTCGGGATCATAAAGGAGATAGCTGCCCTTGTTGCTTTGTTCATTTCTTTGGTTTCTGTTTGTTATGGATCATCCCTTAGCGTCACCATAAACCAGGCCAAAATAATTTTATTTTTCCGGTGAAAAATTGAGCTGATATATGCTCATCTCCATTTGGCGGTTTACAAATTTTCGACATACGCCAAGGAATTTCATCCGAATTTCATGCTTTGGACCTTATCGGTCTTGCTTTTCATGATACTAGACGCCATCTTGAAAAGCAACGCCGAGAAGCCCTGGGGACGAAGTTCATGCAAATTAAAACGCAATCAATACACAACAACAAACTTTATTAGCATTCTCATTTACAGATGATATATTGCGTGCGCCAACCTGCTCGCTCATTTCCATACAAACATAATGGCGGCAATTAAAAAATCCCGGTATTTGTTTTCATTTCGCGTGGATAAGGCCGTCACGGAACAGATAAGGTTTTTACCTTGAAAACAATTCCGAGAGAGACTCTTCTTTCACATATCTTTTTTAGCAAACTAATTATCTTTTCCACAATAGTGAATTATTCGCTCGAAGCTCAAAGAGTTCATGTTTCACTTACGATCGCTCGACTTCGAGCGATAAATTCACTATTGTGGAAAAGATAATTAGTTTGCTAAAAAAGATATGTGAAAGAAGAGTCTCTCTCGGAATTGTTTTCAAGGTAAAAACCTTATCTGTTCCGTGACGGCCTTATCCACGCGAAATGAAAACAAATTCCTTGAATTTTGAATTGCCGCCATTATGTTTGAATGGAAATGAGTGAGCAGGTTGGCGCACGCGCACTCATTTTGCCGCTGTGTCTCAGATGGCGTGTTTTGTTCATACATAAGGGAGCAATGACGACCGACGCCGGTTTCCATTCGAGGGCGGTACGGGTAATGTTGTTCTCAGGGTTCATAAGCGTATGCCAATCCACTTTCGTATTCTTTCTTCTCTTGATACTTTCATGTATACAGCATTGACGTGTTCATAATTCCCATAATTTTTCATTCGAAACTGGGACTCTGGCCATCGGATCTTCTGAAGGTCTGCAATTGTTCAAGAAGAATGAGAACTAATGCCGTGTAAAATTCCGAATATAAGCCCTGTATATTCTTTTAAAGGAGTTTTTTTGTGGGCTTATTTTCGGGGAGGGCTTATTATCGGGGAGGGAGGGGGGACTTGATAACAACCTGGAATATTGTATTGTACTTATTATCGGGGGAGGGATAGCCTGCGTGGCAGGCGTATAACGGGGAGGGAAGAGAGAGCGCGAAGCGCGATCGGCGGGAGGGATTACGCGAACTACAAGAATACATTCTTACTGGTGTGAACTAGGTTACTATGGAAGCTCTCACTTATCACTTACAAAATAATCGAGCTGAATCTGTGACAAACTTGAATCACTACCAAAAACTACACTGTTGGACAACATACATTAGCCAGATTGTATATTTCATTTACAAATCCCCAAAAATTTCATTTTAGCATAAAAACTAACCCATTGATACGGTCATTTCAGTTCAAAATGACTCATTACATGTAAAACGCACGATTATTGTGCCGCATTTTCACTGAATAATCATTTAGGAAATTAACCACAACAACGAGCATGAACCACATGCGAAACGTTTCTTAATCGAAATTGTATTCCTATCCACTAAAATCATAGCTCTCTGTATTTTTTTAACTTTATTTTCCCTGTTTAGAGTTTCACGAATCACCGTCAGTACAAGCTTTCGTGCATTAGATGACATATATTGTTTGAACAAATCGTGGATATACGTCATCACGCCCATTTAACAATTAGATTATGAGCTCAAGATTTCTATGATGTGATGGCCGAATCAACTATCACATCATAGAAATTGAGAGCGAATAATCTAGTATTAACTCCAAATTCTCCTCCAAAACTTCGGAGAAACCGCAATTTTGTAGACGACCTCCAGCCACTGCACACTCATCATTAGTAAAAATCTACTAGTATACTAATGCAAATGAGACAATCTGATTGCCTGAGCTACTCGTATACTATCAGCCATTAGTGTGCAGTGGCTGGAGGTCGTCTACAAAATTGCAGTTTCTTTTCGTTTCTACGAAGTTTCGGTGGATGATAATACTAGACAATTGTTATGATTTTTACTAAAACAATTAGTCGGCTTTGCGAGATAATGACCGCCATTAGAGACAGCACACTGTGAGAAAAGTTACAAACCACCGTGGGGAGGGGGGAGCTAAATAGAGGAGGGAAGGGCTTATTAATATTTTTATCTCTAAAGGGGTGAAGGGGGGGAACACCCCCAAACTTTCGTTAACCAGTGAGACTGCGAGAATTCTTTGAGCTATTCGATCCGTGCAGTTTCCTTGGTAACCCGTATTTATTCTTAGAGCATTTCTCGTGGCAAATTGCATGCAAACAGGAGAGTCGAGCATTTGATATACTCTCGAAACGGTTCGTAATTAATCGCCATGGCTGGAAAATCACGGCGAAAGTACAGGAAGATTTCGATTTTCTTCGTCATTTTTATGTGCCTTGGCGGCTTGTGGATTTCAAAGAAAATTTTGGACCACAATTCTCCTAAAGGTAAAGTTAAGTTAAGTAAATGGCTTTATTCAGCTTTTCATTTTACATGGCCACTGAGTCAGAAACGCAAATTCCAAAATTCGGATTTTAGGGGACTTTAAATCGGTTGAAAAGCGGACAATTACTCAACGGCAACGTGCAAAACAAAATTGCGAAATTTGGAATATTTCCACGGGCTTTAAAAATAAGGAAAACGTTTTAATTTTGTTTTATTCTAATAACAATCTTTAGCGCTTACAACCATGGTTGAAGGTGTAGAATAACAGGAGCACCCAACGAATCTGTTCCTCGCTTTATCTGTTCCCCAGCGGACTTGCTGGCTGGCAAAATATTTCGGTCTATTTTTTTCTCCTAGAAATTTTCACTGAATAATGACTATTTTTGCGCTAGCTGACTTGAGTAGATCGGAAACAGACTGGATCGAGAAAAACCCCCGGACATATACAAAACAATAAACAGCAAAATCATATTAACACAAGCTTGGAATGGTCAGTTTTCCATCGATTTTTAGTTCATTCCCAAGCCCCTTTTGGTTACTTATTATTATTATTTTAAATTGCTGGCTGGGAAACAGACATCAGTTTTATCCAGCTGGCTGGGAATTTCCCTATATGTGTCATGCTGGGAAAGAGGAACGGATATATTTTTCCCAGCAACGCAGAAGAACACCTGGAAATGCTGCGCTTTTATATCATTTATTTTCATTTATCTGGGTAAAATAAAGCATTTTACCAAAAAAATGTTCGTTGGGTGCCCCTGGAACAAGGCCGAAAGATGCGCGAGTTACAAGAATACATTCTTACTGGTGTCAACTAGGTTACTATGGAAGCTCTCACTTATCACTTACAAAATAATTGAGCTGAATCTGTGACAAACTTGAATCACTACCAAAACCTACACTGTTGGCCAACATACATTAGCCAGATTGTATATTCAATTTACAAATCCCCAAAAATATTTCATTCTCGCATAAAAACTAACCCGTTGATGCGGTCATTTCAGTTCAAAATGACTGATTAAAACGCACGATTATTATGCCGCATACTAATCAAGCAATTTCACTGAAATCATTTAGGTTTAAGGCCCGATCAAACGGTCACAACATTCTCACAACATTTGTTGTGACAAATGTTGTGACCGTTTGATCGGGCCTTTGGAAATCATCCGACTGTTCTTCAAAAGGTGCTGGGGTTGCTGGAATATTCTCGCCATTATGCCGGAAAGGACCTCTCTCTGGCCATTAGCAAAGCTAATGACTTGCTTCAGAAAATAAAGCAATGGCGAATTGACGATTTCTTCACCTCATGACATGTTTACACGAAACTTGCTACTACTATTCCAAACAACGCTTTGTTTTGTGTTTTTTACTGTTATCATTTCACTGTGGATCCCGTTAATATAAGATCCCCTCCATCGCGTTCTTGAACTGCAAAATGTTGGACACTGTCTCATCTCGTTTGGTCTTATTTGATCGCGGGAACCTTGCAATCTGATTGGTTCTGATCGAGGGTTAAGAAATCGTGATTCCACTGTAACTACCTTTTGATCTAGTCGCGTAGCCTTAACGGTATACATGTATAAAACATTTTTTTAACAAAGAATAAAGAAAGCCTCACGGTCAAGTTATCTATTTATCTATCTAGTAAATGACGTACAAGATAGAGCGCGAATTGCTTTGGTTTTGCTTTACAACGCTCTATATGATTGGTTTAAAGTACTCGCGTCACCTACCCAACCAATCAGATGCAAAACCGAGACCAATCGCGACCTGGACACACGCGTTTATCCGTGTTACGTGTATTTGCTTCGAGCTCTCATTGGTTCATCGTGCTGTTTACATCTGTTGTGATTGGCCAAAGTAATTTCTTTGGTTTTACGACACTTAATTGAATTAAAACCGCTCTACAGTGTGATCATATTATTTACATTGAGCATCTTTCTTTCTCAGTTCCAACATGGTTGGCGGTAAGGCTGGCAGAACGAAAGAGGATTCATCAAGAACAATGCCAAAAGAAGCCACCAGACCCACACTTCATCGAACAAGCAGACTTTCATCGATTAATTGTTATTGAAGATCTGAAGCTTGTGTTTTGCACCATCCCCAAAATTTCAGGCACGACCTGGAGACGTGTTCTCTATGAAGCAGAAAATAATGGCACCACAATCCAAGGAAGTCCGCACAGAGGCGAACTATTTTCTTGGCTCGACAGAGATTATTTGCCAGCTGAAAGAAAGAAGATTCTCGACACTTACTACAAAGCCATGTTTGTCAGAGAGCCGTTTGCACGTCTTCTTTCAGCTTACATGAACAAGGTCATATGGAGTGACGAATGGGGTCGTAAACTAACTCGTCACCGAAACATCTCGAATCAAGAACTCGAAGAGAATAAGTTTCCAATGTTTGTCAGGCATGTGCTCTCCTTCAATCATTCACGTATAACAATGAACCAACACTGGCGTTCTTACGAGCAGATTTGTCCCTGTGAAGTAAACTACGACTTCATTGGGCACTTTGAGAACCTCGGCGAGGAAGCACCTCAACTACTAAAGGTGATCGGAGTCGATGATTATGTGACTTTTCCGGAATATCATCCATCCACGTCCCGGCCATTTCTGTTGAAATCGTACTCAACGCTGACCAGAGAAGAAATCTTCAAACTAGGACAGTTTTATGACCTTGACTTTAAGCTATTTGGATACGATTTTCCTGGCCCTTTACAGGAGATTTTGGACATGAAAACTGCTTTAGGAGAAGAATAGGTGACAAGAATACCTCTTCTTCTCAAACTCATTAATATTTCATCAAGTTAAACAAAGGAAATCATGACCGTGATGGGGGTTTGATATCTGGTCAAAACCAGATTTTGCTATTTTGTTTCTCTGTTTCCTCCTTCGTATCAAGAAAGCGGATCAACTTTGATAACAATAGGCTTAAAAATGACTCTACATGGCCATTTTAAAATAATGGCGGCAATAGCTTCGCAATACACGACGGATTTTCGAAAACTTCCGATTACCATACGAGCGGGAAATTTTTAAAAACGATCGGCAAGACCGTTGAAGAGACAAATTATCCCCGGGGAACTGATACTAGTAGAATTCTTTCGGTGCAAATAGTTACGCTGGGGTGGCTGGTAGGGGTGACGGTTGCTATTATAAATTATGTTACACGCATGTTCTTCGTGTCTTCATTATTTTTTTTACAAATGGAACGTTCTACTAAACAATAAAACAGACTTTTCTTTCGCAATATGTGATGACCTGAAGAAAAAAAGAAATTAAAACAAGTCAGTCATATTAATTCTCAATAGAAATAAACAAGCAATTCAGATGACTGACTCAGACCGCTGCAGCTTTTGGTTGTTGATCATCCTCGTTCCCAGAGCTCCTCGTTTTTTTTTCTTTGCGCCGGAAACGAGTAGCCCTGGTCGCAAGGAAAAAATCGAATTATTCCATTGGCTGATAAAAAATGAATGCGCAACACAAATTAATGAATGGATGTCCGGAATTTTCGGACATCCGGTAACGGCTGAGACCAGAGCCTCCGTTTCGCCAACCACATGACCAAAAGAAACAGAGGATCTGGGAACGAGAATGGTTGTTGATACTCAAACCAACGCCCAAATTTCTCAGTTTCCGCCTTTTCAAAGAAAACGTCTACGGGGTGGCGACAGAACAACAGTGGCTTTGTTTTTATCGTGATTTTTTTGGTCGAATTTATTTGTTTATCACATGTAGGAGTGTGACCAGGTTATTTTTGTTATGCCGGCAAGAATGTTTAGTTTGTATCAGTGACCGAAATAAATAAAGGCACACCAAAACCAAGCCCAAAACCTTGATTTCGTCTTGAATACTCCGGCTTAGCAATCATGTCGACCGATTCGTATTTTTAAACGAACAACCAGGGTATATATTATGTTGAACAACATTTTAAGGCACTGATTTGTCCATTCGAAATGTTCTTGTAATATTATCCAATTTTTATTCCAAGCGTTTACTATTTCGATTTTAGTACCTTCAGTTTGAGTTAATATTTTGAGTGTACGTGATAAATTCACAAACAAAGTACAAAAGGCAAAATCGTCGCTAGGTTACTCACACGTGCCAAGACATGCATGCAGTCAAGTTCTCGTGGGAACTTTTCTAAGTCTTAATCCCTTCGTCTTTGATTTCAAAAGTTCCAGAACCAAGTTAATTAGTTTTACCGTAAACTCAGAGCAGAGTTCAGAGCAGAAAGTCCTAGAAGCTTAATCTGTCCCGTAACAGAGTTGGTGGAGAAAGCGACGGTTCATCCCAGTACTTCCCGCAGCCAAAGCAACATCTGTTGGACAACATTTTGAGTCATCGATCATTCGATATGTCCTTAGAATATTATCCAACTTATTTATCCTAAACGTTTGCTATTTCGTTTTTATTACCTTCTGTTTGAATTGATATTTTGAGTGCATGATATATTTACAAACAAAGTTGAACAGCCGTACTTTTGTACAAACCGCGTAAAGTAAGTCGGGACAAAAGACCAGATCGTCGCTAGGCTACACACACGTGCCAGAGCGCACGTCAACTTAAGCACACGTTCTTGACCGACATTTGAATATGGTTACACAACTTGGGAAAGTTCTCGTGGGAACTTTTCCAACACTTAATCCCTTCTCTTTTGTTTCAATACAAGGTTCGAACATTCTAGAACCAAGTTAATTAGTTTCGCCATAAACTCGTAAACACTATTGTTTTAGTTAATCCCTCTAAGTTAATTGAGTTGTTTTCGTAACTATAGAATATAATAATGCTAGCCCAGTTAGACTTTTAATTTACTTTAGTTTATCGATTAAGTAGTTTATTTATACTGAAAGACTATTCTGGCCTTGTCGCCAGCTCCACAAGAACTGTGAAACCTTTGGTTTCATTAATAACGAACAAGCGAACACTTTAATTAAGTTTGAGTATGCGAAGTATTTACTAGTGTAATCTTTAGCCTTTTGTTCTTATTATAATGTAGGTCACGTTCGTTAAGTTTACATCGTATCTTGTCCAGCCACAACTGTGATTGGTATCGAAAACACTTCGTTTAAAGGTTTTTTATTATTCTAGTTTTGGTTTTCCGACTGAAATAAGTTTAGATCAAGTTGGTGATTTGGAAACCAACGCGCAATTTTAACGTATGAAAGGCTCCGCCTGGATTAACTTTTATCAATGGAATTTTAATAAGTACTCAATCGACCAATCACAGTTCGCGGCATGGCCGCTACGTTTCAGCATTTACACTTTAGTTCAACTGTAAACGGCTCAGTTGAGAGACAGTCTGTGTTGAGTCAATGTGCAGTCCAGGCACAGTTGAGGCACAGTCCATGCTCAGTCAAGGAGTCAGTTACCTTGAGCCTTACCGCTAGGAGCTGATTAAAAACGTTCAACACAACAACCGTGTCTGTCATCTTTGAGACGAGATCCCTAACGAACAAGAAGACGCTAAATCTGTCGCGTAACACATCCTCTACTACGAAAAGATCATCATATCCTGTGAGTACCATTATGAACTTTACGCTGCGAGAAATCGCCGTTATCGGGACTAGCCAAGCCAAATCTAGGTAGCAACATCAAGCGCCCGAAACAGCACCAATCGAAGTACCTGCCGCTGTGGACGCCGAATGGCAGCAGCGTCAGGTGGAGATCTCCATAAATCAGGAGTAGTGGTATGGGCTAGATTAAGGTCATTTTGACAGGTAACAATCAAACTCAAATTAGCATAAGAACAATGGGTTTGATGGATTGACGTATCCTTGGCAACGTGCATTTCAATGGATTTGATTGATTGACATGTATGCAAATGAGGTCATAGTCTCCGCCCCTTTTTGATATTGAGATGTGACATAATCATCGGAAAGGGATCGGACAAAACCGACGACAACAACGGTGATTGTAATAAAGCGATTTTTAATAGCACTAAGTTACATTGCGGGACGTTTGCGGGGTCCTGGTGACCACCGCGCCCGACTTACACAAACATCAAAAAAGTTGACCTTGACGCTCTACCGGTTGTAGTAGATTGGCTACTGTATATCGAGGAGAATGTTTGTGAGGGCTTCGTCTTCAGCGGTAAAGCGAAGGTAGCCATACGGGTAAGTTTGAAATGTCACGGGATCGATGACACGCTTATTGTAGACCAATTGGTATTTCTTGGTCTGAGACACGGTATGAATGGCATACTGTTTGGCATCGCGCACAATGTGATAGGGCTTGACAATGGCGTTCTTGGTTATATACCTTTGGGAGTCACGTGGTTATGAACCAATGAGAAGTCGGGGGATGTGGATATCCCTACAGTAACAAATTTATTCATGAATGGTTACCAGGGATGTGGTATCCCACAGGAACAATTAATATTCACAAAAGTTAGAGACAAGGGATACGGTATCCCATGTTATGATAAGTTGTTTTTTTGGCATCATATAAGTTTGGGTGATGCTGCTAGCACGTCATATCAACATTGGCGTGGATTGGCTGATCCTGTATGGGCTGCACCTTTTTTGAAAAATTGACCAATGAAAGAATCAAGCGTAGCTTCAATCAAAAGTTTCCTAAATGGAATAAAAAACATCAAAAACGTCATCAAAAGACCGACCAATGAGTGTGTAGCATCGTGTGGATATAAGTATGATTTGAGCGGGAAAATTCAGTTCAGATGGATGTAACTGAAGAGAATCAACGTGCCAGGGAGTCTAAACTGTATACTTTTAATGCTAGAAAGATAAAGTGTTGGACAACATTTTAAGACTTCAGTCGTTCAATATACTCTTGCAATTTTACCGAACTTATTTATTCTAAACGTTTTGTCATTTAGATTTTATATTACTTTTTACTACCATTTTAGAGTGAAAGATAAATTTACAAACAGAGTTGAACAGCCGTACGTTTGTACATATCGCATAAGTTAAGTTTACGAGAACAGACCACCACTTGGCTAAACACACGTGCCAGAACGTACAATCAATTAGGCACACGTTCTCGACATACATTTGAATATGTTTACGCAACTTGGAAAAGTTCTCGTGGGAACTTTTCCAACGCTTAATCCCTTCCCTTTTGTTTCAATACTAGGTTCGATCATTCCAGAACCAAGTTAATTAGTTTACGCTACAAACGCGTAAACACTATTGTTTTACTTAATCCCGCTTAAGTTAATTGAGTTGTTTTCGTAACCGTAGAATATCATAACGCCAACATTATGCGCGTTAGTTATCGGTTTAATTAGTTTGTTTATACTTTAAGACCATTCTGGCTCCGTGGCCAGATCCACAAGAACTGTGAAACCTTGGGTTTCATTTAGTATGAACGCTATTTTATTAATGAACACTTTAATTAACTTTGAGTATGCGAAGTATTTACGAGCTCAAACTTTACCCTTTTGTTTTTATGATAATGTAGATCACGTCCGTTAGTTTAATATCGCATCCTGTCCAGCCACAACTGTGATTGGTATCAAAAGCACTTCGTTCAAGGCTTTTCCTTTAGTTTAGTTTTGGTTGTCCGACTAAAATAAGTTTAAGTAAGTTTATGGTTTGGAAAACAACAAGCGGTTTTAGCGCATCAAAGGCTCCGCCTGGATTAACTTCCATCAATAGATTTACAAAGAGTGCTCAATCGACCAATCACAGCTCGCGGCATAGACGCGGACTTTCAGCATTTACGCTGTTGTACAACTGTAAACGGCAGAGTCGGTTACCTTGAGCCTTAGAGCTAGGAGCTGATTAAACACGTTCAACCTCAAACAAGAATCTCATTCCTTGAGCGAGAGAGCACAGACGAAAAGAACTAGACGCTTAATCTGTCTTGTAACAGAAATTGGTAGAGAAGAACGGTTTCGATCCCTGGACACCTCCCGCAGCAAAAGACATCATCCCACTGTGAGTATATTGATCCTTATGAACTTTACGCAGTGAAATATCACCATTACCAGGAAAACCGAGCCAAACTAAGGTAGCACAGCCCTTAAGCCGCTCGTTAATACGAAAAGCATCGGCTGCGTAGCAGAAACAGTTCTTTTCGGAACTAAGGACAAATAACAACTCAGTTTTTCAATCGTTTTCCTGACTTGATAAGTTTTCGACGTTTACGATCTATTTATTCGTACCACGATGTTCACATTCTTCCATGGGGGGCTAAATGTATGAACCTTCTTTTACAAAACCGACCATTTCAGACTTCCCGCATGTGTATATCAGCATTTCTGTAAACTCGCGCCTTTTTTCTTCCTATTTCACGCAAATACACTTCTCGCACAAAACTGTGGACCCGAAGCAAAACTAAGTCGGCCTCTAAGCCTCGAAAATTTAGCAACACGCTATCAGAAGAATTTTGCGACGGCCACTGCTTCGCAAATCTAACAAACTCAAAAACTCCGAGCTCTGGCACCGGCAGTGACACTTTTTTAGGAACCGCACCCATAGATCGCGTGGGTGACCAATCAAACCACTCTTCGATCCATTCGGACAGTTCGGAATCTGTAATTTTCGATATCACAGACGAAGATTTAACCGTTGAAGAACCAATTATTACCATGAACGCCGACGATGTAGCAAAATTACTTTCGGACCACACCAAAGAACTCGCCGAACAATGGCAAGGTCAATTAGCCGCCATATCAAAGAGTTTCGAGAAAACACATTCGACGCCACACTTTCCGTCCACAAACAGTGTCCCGATGCCTAAATTCTCCGGCCTGTCCTCGGAAGACGTGACAGAATTTTTGGCCAATTTTGATCGAACAGCGTCTTTCTACAAATTGACTAATATACGTAAAGCAGAGGCGTTGCCTTTGTACTTAACGGGTGCCGCCAGCATTTGGTTCAATACCACGCCTCACATGGCGGGAAAAACTTTCGACGAACTTTCCGCCGCTCTACGGACACAATTTCATTCGGAGTCAGACATCTGGCTATTGCGCCAAAAGCTAAACGACAGAAAACAACTTCCACTCGAATCGGTTAGCGAATATGCCGCTGCAGTTCGACGTCTCGGCCAAAGAATAAATTTGCCGCGCACAGAGAGTATAAATTACTTTATTCAAGGTCTGCGACCAGACCTCAAAAGTTTTGTTCTTTTACAACGCCCGACATCGTTCGAAGATGCCGAGACACAAGCCAAATTACGTGAGTCGATTCCAGAAAATCGCCCCACGGATCGCACGGATGAAATCTTACACGCGCTCAAACGACTACAAAAGTCGCCAGATCAACCTGCCCCAGCAGTGGCTGCTTTCGAACCGACCAATAATAATTCTGCACTAACTTAAGAATATAGAACATGATACAAGAATTCATGGAGAATACTGGATTATGGCCTGGTAGTAACGCCATAAACAGATTATGGCCTGGTAGTAACGCCACAACACCACTTTATTGCTGTAAATGCGAAAAATGATACAAAATAACATGACAACATGAAACACCAACTAGAGTAAGCCGTGCCAGGGAGGCCAGAAAAAACCTAACCTAAAAAACCTCGTGGGAAAAACGGATAGGAAATCTGGAGTGAGCCGAGGCACAACTTAAGTCCCTCGCCAGGACTATGTAATTAAACTAAATTATTATAAATAAAAGATAATCTGAATTAAATAGCAATATAATTAAATAGCAATAGATTTAGAAACTCCTAATCGATCATTAATTGTGTGCTTGATGTATCCGTCGAAGCACACCTACACCCTGCATGCATATCCGATAAATCACCAGTACCACTCTCCAGTACGCAGGATTTGAAGCGGCACCTGACTTGAAACTGTGTGTGCCATAAATAGAAATGTTGTCTACAAAAGGTAGACAACAAATTACAAGTTACAAAGTACAAATCATTAGTGTACGAAATTCCTTTGCTTCCATGAAAATACTTCTTGACTTTAACAAATCGTCTAACGAGAGGGGTAGATGAACTGGAGGGAAGAAGCTTAATAATTAACCTCTCGGCGATAGATACTGGACAAATAGACTTTTCAGACCTGGCTAATAAGGTCGTATCTCCTTCCCTCTACTGATCATTTTAACGCTAAGGTACATAAACTGACATATAATCACTACAAATAGTAACTTCTTTGAATGCTAAGTTTCGAATTTCATCCATACGAAAAAACCCGGCGAAGCCGACTAAGAGGATGGAAAGAAAACGAAATCAGCGAGAAAACTACTTGAAATATAATGATAAGGAATCCTTAGAACCGTATCGACTGAGACAATGGTTATTTGGACTGCACGGGACGTGCAAGTTTCCTTCTTGCACCTTATAAGGATGATTTTACAAGGAGGTGAGTAGTAGGACATTCTACCACGCGAGCTAGACTGTGACCCCATTTAATACTGTAAATAACAGATTCTATACCAAATATCCTGTATTGTTCTGAACTGAAATTACAGTAAGCTCAGTAATAAAAAGCGCAATTTGAAGCGGCTTTGCTGGAATAACAGGAACACCAATCTTGGAAGCGCCCATAACCAGCCAGACTTGTATTTCTGTACAGTGGATGGAGCCCTGGACTCTAACTGCAAGTCGAGAAGGCCTGGAACTATGCTACGCAAGGAAGGGTCGGTCAAAGAATGTGCTTCACGCCAAATCCCAAATTGTAGAACATCTGAAAGATATAAACGAAGCTACAGGCAGATAAAGCAAAATAAAGAAGATAAATAGTGAAATTATAAACATCACACCCCGGCAAGCGCCCAAGTAGCGCAGCCAATTCCCGGAGACACGATTTATAATGAAATCATGAAACCGAAAGCTGAACAACGCGCCAAAGTGGAACTGCCAAATAAGGCAAAAAAACACTCGAATCATGAACGTGACCTAAAGCGTAAGGCCAAACAACGCGCCAAAATTGCGCTGCCAAATCAGGCAAAAACACAACTCACAAATTGAAGACGTAAACAACTAAAGGCCAAAATACGCGCCAAAATGGCACATCAAGCAAGTCAGGCAAAAACACAATCTCAAATTGAAGACATAAAGACTAAAGGCCAAACAACGCGCCTAAATGGCGCTGCCAAATCAGGCAAAAACACAATCTCAAATTGAAGACGTAAACAACTAAAGGCCAAAATACGCGCCAAAATGGCACATCAAGCAAGTCAGGCAAAAACACAATCTCAAATTGAAGACGTAAAGACTAAAGGCCAAACAACGCGCCTAAATGGCGCTGCCAAATCAGGCAAAAACACAATCTCAAATTGAAGACGTAAACAACTAAAGGCCAAAATACGCGCCAAAATGGCACATCAAGCAAGTCAGGCAAAAACACAATCTCAAATTGAAGACGTAAAGACTAAAGGCCAAACAACGCGCCTAAATGGCGCTGCCAAATCAAGCAAAAACACAATCTCAAATTGAAGACGTAAAAAACTAAAGGCCAAAATACGCGCCAAAATGGCTCACTCAGCCAAGTCAGGCAAAAACACAATCTCAAATTGAAGACGTAAAGACTAAAAGCCAAACAACGCGCCAAATGGCACAGCCAAATCAGGCAAAAACACAATCTCAAATTGAAGACGCAAAAAACTACGAGCCTAAATACGCGCCAAAATGGTACAGCCAAGAAGGGAAAAATGCACACAACAAAGGTCAAATAAAAATCTGTAATGGCATACCATACGCCTAAGTGGCGAAGCCAAATCAGGCAAATTTAGAGTTGAACCTTGGTAATTGGGCGTTGTGTGAAGCGGTCAATGGTGTGTGGACCCCATTTAGCATCGATAACTCGGAACACGGATGGGTTGACCGACCAGTCATCTTTGTCAATGAACCTGCTCAGGAGATCTGCTTTTTCATTAAGTGACCTGGGGATCCATTGCGCTTCGAGAACAATACTGTTAGAAAGACAAAAATTAAAAATCCCGGCCTTGGCCAGAGACTGGAGATGCTTGGAACTTCCAATATAAACTATTCTGGCAGCACTTTGATTATCCGTAAAAATCTTGACTCAATTGAGCAACATAATAAGATAGCAAGACATGATAAATAGCTTTCAGTTCGCGAAATGTGGAGCTTTGACCAATATCCTCGGTTGTCCACGTGCCGCTAACAACGGTGCCGAGGGAGGCAGAAAATTCTCCAAAAGCTACGTCACTTGCATCGGAAAACACAACTGTATGCATAGCTAGAGGAGGTCTTAGAGAATAAACATTGAAGGAATCGATGTTACAATACCAGAATTTGAGCTTTTCTAAAAGACCTGGAGAAAAACGAAGTGTGTGATCCCAAGCGGACCTGGTTTCTATGGCAAAGTACATCTGTCTGGTCAAAAGACGAGAAAACGGGCCGACTGCTAAGGCTACTGAAATGATGGAACCAGCTACCCCAGCAAGTTCGCGGAATGACGAGTGCCCATCCTGAATCGAAGAATCTAACAAACCTTTGAGTTTGGAGACTTTCTTATCCGGAATCTGGAATGTCTTTGAAATAATATCGATGACGAGACAGAGCCATTCACCGATTTGCATCGGAGTCGTTGCGTGACGACCAAAATAACGGTTGCGAAGTAGACTAAATGAGACTTCTCTTCGTTGCAAAACAAGACCAGATGAAGAAAGCTCTTTGCGTTGGAATAAACCGTCGTCGAGGTAAATAGAACTGATGTGGTCCATAGAACGACAACGTTTAACTAATGGATGCATCAACTTGGTAACACAAAAACAGGCACTGCTTAGGCCAAAAGGAACTGTGAATTCAAAGTAAAATATCTGATTACGCCAGAAAAAGGCCAAGCAAAACCAAGATACTTTTGGTGATCTAGACAAATGTCAGCAAGATGATAGCCTGACTTAAGGTCCCATGTGAAAAACAAAAACCAGTGACCTTCATCAAGAACTTGACTGAAAGCGAGCGTACGCGTCGGCCTTCGTATATGAATTCGGGCTTATTAAACCAGATAATTGTTTACATGCCTAAGATCGATAACCAAACGCAGCTTCTTTCCTTCAGCGACTCAATGGGTTCACGCAGAAAGGAGGATCGAACAACGTGTTCAATAATACAACCGTTAATTAATTAAAAGCTCACTAATTTCTTGAGCCACGAAAAGTGCAGATCTATTGTTCTTTAAAAAACACAGGATGGGATACTCTCCAAATGGTAACCTGTATCCGCGCCTAATCATGTCAAGCACAAATTCCGGGAGCGTCTAAAGTTTCAACCCAGAAGCTAAGTGAGGGCTTCAAGCGACCTTAAACGCCATGGCTACCGTTTTTAACACTAAATTCGTCGTTATTACATGACAGTAAACAAGATAAATCACACCCAACTTCTCCATATTCCAGTCAATCGCGGTGAGTATTGTTCTGTGACGCGTCGGTATCTGATTTCGCACATGCGAAGCTTCCCGCCCTAAAGAGGAAGCGGAAAACACAAAATTAAAATAATTCCAAATAACATAAATAAAAGAACGGTGGAGCGGTGTGGCGTTCGCAGACCCGAAGGAAGAACGCAAACTGACAACAGCCTTATATACTAATATGCAAAACACATACGTAACTTAAAACACCTCATTGTGTAATACAATGAAAATACCGAAACAGAACGTGCAGAAAACAAATATCTGCTAAACTACGTACCGCAGATATTTTGATATTACCAAGGGAGGGCCCCAAGGGACAACGAGCACCTGACAAAGGACGATATTGCGCAGTTAATTTCGCAACAGGTTCGCCAAGAATTTCGCCGCGCTCGAAATCAACAATTTAATGGCCCACCGCAACGAGGACGGCGGACATTTGACGGCCGACCCGTGTGCGATTTTTGCAATAAACCGGGACATGTACAAGCAGTTTGTCGCCAACGTCAGCAAAACAGGGACCCTCGCGTCCCATTTCCAAATAGCCAGTCTCGCCAGAATCAAAATTGGCAGCGCACGCCAGCTTTTCCTCGCCCCGCAGGCCAGCCACATTTAAACTAGCAGCGATCTCTTTTCCACGGGAAGAACGAGAGATCGATTTACTAGATGATGATCGAAATTCCAATGAACGCACAGCACATATCCAATTTGTACAGGACACTTTAGGCGTACGCGCGCAAATTGAAAGCACAGCTAATTATGAGGACACAAACGAAGTTAAAACGTCACAGAATAATACTGATTTGGATATACGCACAACTACTTTCCCGAGTAGTTCAGCAATAGACTCGTGTGAAGTTAGAGCCAAACCTGTCGGTAATTGCTACGCTGTACGGTCCACGCAAAGAGCACAAATTAATGACCAGAAACGACACGTACAGGAAAGCAACCCGCCTAGAGAGAACTTTGAGTCTCACGCACAAAGTCAAGCGAAACCGATTGGTAAGTCCAGCGATAAAACAGTTCGTTTTAGTGACGAGATTCAAAATTTTGGGATTTATCCCACACTCCAAGTCGCGGAAATGAATACTATTCATATTCCACATGATCTAGATTTTCATAGTACCAAAATAGAAACGGATTTAACTTCTAATTCGAAGGAACGTTCAAGTACAGCAGTTACGGAGACAAAAGAACACACGGTTCATCAAGAGAACAACACACACCAATTAGTAACACATGAAATCAACACTGCTGTTTCGCCCCAAACAGATTTGTACACTGCTCCAGCAGCAGTTGAGTTAACAATAGAAGAAGTGAATCTCGACGCCCAAGATATTAGAATTGACCATAGTCAAATTGTATTCGATGAACCACAGATTTCCTGTGATGACATTAGAACAGAACGAGCCGCAGTAAAAATAATTGACAGAAACCCAGCGAACACTAAAACGTGTTTCTCTGAAGACAAAAGGAAACGATTTTTCAGCAATATAACCAGTAAATTGCGCTCAGATTCGAAATTCGCACATATGTTTCATTTGGCGAATTATATCTCCAATTTGGTCAACAAATCGCGAAAAGTAACCGAAAGATTACCGATGGTAAATTCCGACAAGGCAACGACTTTTAACGCGCGTCAACCGGTTCAAACAATTCTTTGTCCTCCCGCTAACCGTCAGGGTGACACACCCGCTACACAACTTAGCACGTGCGGAGTTAATTTTGAACAAAACTCAATGAACAAAGACAACACAGAAACGTTTTTTCAAGAAAACATTAGCACTCCGGCAGGCAGCAGATTACAATCCAGTCGCGAACCAAACGAAGAATTCATTTCGCTTTTAGTTCACGATTCGATCCCTTTAGCTCCTGCAACAAATAATATCTCAGTTTTTGGTACTATTTTCAACGAAAGATTACCATTTCTAGTCGACACTGGAGCTAACGTCACAGCGATAAAGGCCGATGTTTGGCGACGCGTTCCCGAACTCTGCAAACATTCGCCGGCGCCCAGTTTCATAGATTCGATTAAGGCTGTGAGTGGCGATGCCATACCTGTACTAGGACAGTTAGAAATTCCATTTCAAATTGATGGTAAAGTTTACCCTTTCAAAGCGCTGGTTCTTGACACAATGACTTATGACGCTATTTTGGGACGCGATTTTCTAGAATTTTACAAAGCCACTATCGACTTGAAACTGCAAACTCTCGTACTCGAACGAGAGACGTCTCCTCTGGAAGATTTTTCGCCTCTATTAGAAGCTAACGCCAGTGAACCGACTACATATTCAGTACATGCCCAATCGAGTTTTATCGTGCCGCCGCCGTACTCTTACAGAATTCCACGCAAACGAAAACCTCCTGATAAAGTTTGCTGCAATTAAATCAGTTTGGGTTAACCTGAATTTCTTTTGCCTAATTTTTTTTTGGAAAACGTTTCACGCGCATTATGACTCACAGAAGTGACGAAGTCTTGTGATTCGACTAGCATCAGAACCCCAAATTGAGATTAAATATAAAGAATTTATATATCACATTCTTGTGTTTCAATACTAGTTTTTTTCGTATATATAAGCAACAATTTTCACTTCAATTATTGTAGTTAGCAGTAGTTTAGCTAGTTTTAGTCCGAACTGGCTTGGTTTTTCTTGAACATTCAAACTCACTGCGTATGCATCTCAAGACTCAAGACCAGGACAAGCAGAATTCAAGTGTACTCCTACGTTTTCTTCTGACAATTGATCAAACCACTCCCTCGTCAACCACACAGTTTACCAATAACAGTAAACAATAGAAGCCCAACATCAATAACCACAACTACTTCAGTATACAGTGTTTCAACGGCCGTTAGCTGATGTGTCACCATGCAGGATGCAAATGTAATTCAAACTGACCGACTGGCTCTGTCCAGCAGATGAAACGTCAAAGAAATAGAATACGGTTATTTCAGGAGTTCCACTAAACGATGCAGGAACCACGGCGTCACATCAAAAAGGACATAACTATGATATACACATGACAAGATTCGTCTCACACGAATACACATGTACACAAATTACAACTACCCTATGTGGGCATCAAGCATCATTGTGGTTGGACTGAATGGAGCCGAGATCAACAACAGCCCTTTAATCAAGTTAAGACGCCATATTCCTGATCAAGATCAAGCATCTTAGAACACGAACATTTAACTTATGTAAGGTATCGTCCCTTGAATTGCGTCTCAATTATGTACCACATACTGTAGTTAATGATTGGACGGAAAGACCACGCTTCTGCCATTCATAACAGTAGAAAGAGAAAGACCCACCCATGACCCACCCTATCGATTTCAATTTTACACCCCATAAATTGGCATTGTTCCCCGCCTCCCCGCTTTGAATTTCACGACGACCTTGGGATGGTCCTTCTCTATCACTATGTTTATATATTTATTCCATTTGTAATCTTTTAAGCTATTGTAGTATTTTAGACCATTTTATCTTATTCTACTCTGGTTAGAGTATTCGTGTGTTTCCAAAAAAAAAAACAAAAAAAAAAAAAACATACTCTTGCAATTTTACCGAACTTATTTATTCTAAACGTTTTGTCATTTAGATTTTATATTACTTTTTACTACCATTTTAGAGTGAAAGATAAATTTACAAACAGAGTTGAACAGCCGTACGTTTGTACATATCGCATAAGTTAAGTTTACGAGAACAGACCACCACTTGGCTAAACACACGTGCCAGAACGTACAATCAATTAGGCACACGTTCTCGACATACATTTGAATATGTTTACGCAACTTGGAAAAGTTCTCGTGGGAACTTTTCCAACGCTTAATCCCTTCCCTTTTGTTTCAATACTAGGTTCGATCATTCCAGAACCAAGTTAATTAGTTTACGCTACAAACGCGTAAACACTATTGTTTTACTTAATCCCGCTTAAGTTAATTGAGTTGTTTTCGTAACCGTAGAATATCATAACGCCAACATTATGCGCGTTAGTTATCGGTTTAATTAGTTTGTTTATACTTTAAGACCATTCTGGCTCCGTGGCCAGATCCACAAGAACTGTGAAACCTTGGGTTTCATTTAGTATGAACGCTATTTTAATAATGAACACTTTAATTAACTTTGAGTATGCGAAGTATTTACGAGCTCAAACTTTACCCTTTTGTTTTTATGATAATGTAGATCACGTCCGTTAGTTTAATATCGCATCCTGTCCAGCCACAACTGTGATTGGTATCAAAAGCACTTCGTTCAAGGCTTTTCCTTTAGTTTAGTTTTGGTTGTCCGACTAAAATAAGTTTAAGTAAGTTTATGGTTTGGAAAACAACAAGCGGTTTTAGCGCATCAAAGGCTCCGCCTGGATTAACTTCCATCAATAGATTTACAAAGAGTGCTCAATCGACCAATCACAGCTCGCGGCATGGACGCGGACTTTCAGCATTTACGCTGTTGTACAACTGTAAACGGCAGAGTCGGTTACCTTGAGCCTTAGAGCTAGGAACTGATTAAACACGTTCAACCTCAAACAAGAATCTCATTCCTTGAGCGAGAGAGCACAGACGAAAAGAACTAGACGCTTAATCTGTCTTGTAACAAATCGACCAATCACAGTTCGCGGCATGGCCGCTACGTTTCAGCATTTACGCTTTAGTTCAACTGTAATTTAGTTCATCTCGTAATTAGCTCCGCCCCTTTTTGGATTGACACGAGTCCAATATTATCGATTAGTTTTTGATGAAATTATCGATTAATTTGCATGTATAAATTATCTAGGACTGAAACCCCCCCCCCCCCCCCGTTTTCAATCTGAGTCACGTGGTTATGAACCAATGAGAAGTCGGGGGATGGGGGGTATCACTTACAGTAGCATTACTACATATTGTTGCTAAGGACGCTTTTACCGTCAAACACGCTTTCACGGGTTAACAGCAGATCAAGACTGAAATCGCCAATAATGGTAAGTACATCTCTTTTAAACAATTTGTGTTAGGTATGACAATTACACTTATTCGTGTAAAGTTTACAAATACACTGATTAGTAAATGGTCAGATCTACAACATTTATTCTTCATTTACAATATAGTTTTCTTTTCATGAAAATGAAAATGCATCATTGAAAATGCACTGTCATTTTCTATTTCTAATTGTAATAATATTAATCCTAGATTCTTTAATTTTATCATGCTACTTGATTTGTTTGTTAATCTTACTGACTAATTATATTTCTCTAGACTCTTGTGTTTTTAGAAAAACACAAACTGAAAAAGCAGGTTGGAAGATGAAAAAATTCACGCCCTGTTATACCGCATCCATCTTTTCGCTTGGTACTGAATTTGCATTAGAAATAAGCAACGGTCATGAATTTGCATTAGAAATTAGCACCTCTTTGTTTCTTTTAGAAGGCAAAGAAATCAAAATTGTCAAGAGACACAAAATAAGTTCAAAATACTTTTCCTTTACTCACTTAAACAATCAAAATAGTTGTCTGTTAACGAATGATGCTATCGTATTAACTTATTTACATCTCATTTTTGTTTTTACAGATGGAAGTTGACAACTTGAAATTCGAAATTGCCCAATAAAAGAAAAATAATAAAGGAAGTTGAACAAGTAAAAAGATGGAGAGTGAAGAATCGTGAAAAGTATTTAGAACAAAAAAGAAGGGAACGACAAAGGAGAAAAGAAACGAAAAATGCGAATGAACAAGGAATAATAGAGATGAGGGAGCTTTTGAATGAATTTCATCAAGAAATAACAGTAGTGGTATACCCTAGATTAAGGTCATTTTGACAGGTACCCGTCAAACTCAAATTAGCATAAGAACAATGGGTTTGATGGATTGACTACAGCAACAGAAAATGGCTACAGCTTTTACGAACAGCTACGTGATATTGTCACAAGAACACGCCGACCATATCAACGAGAGACATGTTGATCTGGACAAGGAAATCGGAGCCTCCAAGTTCACACGGTCCTTTAATCTAACTTCGACGCTGACACTGCTATCACGGAAAACGTTTGAAGATAGCAACAGCTATGAGATCGTCGAAAAGGGTTTCAAAACAGGTCATTGCTATTATTTCATGTATGTGTTTAACATGAGTAAAGCAATAGGCACTTGTCCTGACGGTTTCGAAACCAACAAACTGTGCATCTATTTTCGTGGAAGAAAGCGTATGGAGATAGATTCAAGATCATTTCAGCCTATCCATTTTCACACGCATATCATATCTACTTGAAGCGGAGAAGACATTTGATGAACAACTAAAAAATCCTACATGGATTTTGTAGGTACACAAAACGGCTCTTTTAGGAGCCACCACATTTTAATAAAGTGATTGATCAACATTGTGCGAGGGCATGTGAACCGGACAAAACACGTTTTCCACGAACAATTAATCCTGCGCGCGAGTAGTGCATTGTCCTGATTCAGTTAAATTCCGGACTGACCGCGTCCTAAAATCTAGTTTGACATCATTGTCTGTTGGCTATAAAACTGACAGCTTTTCGATTAGAAAACCAAAAGATAGATGCAATGGATTTGAGCGATGAAGAACTCTTGGCGGCTGTTAACCCGTGAAAGCGTGTTTGACGGTAAAAGCGTCCTTATAGCAACAATATGTAGTAATGCTACTGTACGGATACCCCACATCCCCCCGACTTCTCATTGGTTCATAACCACGTGACTCCCAAAGGTATATAACCAAGAACGCCATTGTCAAACCCTATCACATTGTGCGCGATGCCAAACAGTATGCCATTCATACCGTGTCTCAGACCAAGAAATACCAATTGGTCTACAACAAACGTGTCATCGATCCCGTGACATTTCAAATTTACCCGTATGGCTACCTTCGATTTACCGCTGAAGACGAAGCCCTCACAAACATTCTCCTCGATATACAGTAGCCAATCTACTACAACCGGTAGAGCGTCAAGGTCAACTTTTTTGTTTGTGAAAGTCGGGCGCGGTGGTCACCAGGACCCCGCAAACGTCCGCAATGTAACTTAGTGCTATTAAAAATCGCTTTATTACAATCACCGTTGTTGTCGTCGGTTTTGTCCGATCCCTTTCCGATGATTATGTCACATCTCAATATCAAAAAGGGGCGGAGACTATGACCTCATTTGCATACATGTCAATCAATCAAATCCATTGAAATGCACGTTGCCAAGGATACGTCAATCCATCAAACCCATTGTTCTTATGCTAATTTGAGTTTGATGGGTACCTGTCAAAATGACCTTAATCTAGCGTATACCACTACTACCCGGTGCAGTTAACACTTATAAAATCAAAGAGATGGATGAAACACCTTTGGAAGGTACTTTTTACATGCAAGATTACAAAAAGTCACCGTATCGGACGACGATTTGTATCGAGGGAAAAAGTGTTGAAACGAAAAGGGAATAAATTGTTGGTACGCTGGAAAGGTTGGCCAGATAAATACGACAGTTGGATTGACAAGAAGGACGTGAAAAAGACATGATGGCCAAAGAGGGATTCTATGTGCAAGTGTTGAGTAGTAGCAACAAATCGGAATACCAACTAGTTTACAATAAGCGCGTCATTGATCCCGTGACATTTCAAACTTACCCGTATGGCTACCTTCGATTTACCGCTGAAGACGAAGCCCTCACAAACATTCTCCTCGATATACAGTAGCCAATCTACTACAACCGGTAGAGCGTCAAGGTCAACTTTTTTGATGTTTGTGAAAGTCGGGCGCGGTGGTCACCAGGACCCCGCAAACGTCCGCAATGTAACTTAGTGCTATTAAAAATCGCTTTATTACAATCACCGTTGTTGTCGTCGGTTTTGTCCGATCCCTTTCCGATGATTATGTCACATCTCAATATCAAAAAGGGGCAGAGACTATGACCTCATTTGCATACATGTCAATCAATCAAATCCATTGAAATGCACGTTGCCAAGGATACGTCAATCCATCAAACCCATTGTTCTTATGCTTATTTGAGTTTGATGGGTACCTGTCAAAATGACCTTAATCTAGCGTATACCACTACTAATAACAGAAGAAGAAACTCAAACAGAAGAAACAGAAGAAACAGCAGAAGTAACACGAGTGGAGACAGAAGATAAATACTCTCGAGAAATTCACGGTCTGCTGCAAACAGAATAGGACGGGACATTGTGGGAAACCTGTCGCGGTCACATCTACGGAGAAATCTTCGATAAAGAAGAACAGTCTAAAGCGAATGTATTATTAGGTAATTCTCGGCAACAAGCCTTGCAAAGGATTTCACATGTAAAATCGTTTTTTTAAATCGTTTTATTTTGTAAGTGCACTTACTCTGTTTTAACATGTGAACTATGAAAACTTGTTTGCTTGTTGTTTGGCAAATAAATCAGAAGGGCTAAAACCTCTCTTTTATTTTGTTTTTCTACTCTGAAACCTTTGACTTCTTCATAACTGGGTTAAAACGTTCTCGTTACATTCTATCATCAAAAACTCTCTCACATGTCGTGTAGCATCCAAAACCTGCACACATTCCTCTACAGTTAGAAGCTCTAAATTCCCACGACAAAGAAATTTGTCTGTAGAACGATAAAAAGGTAGAATCTTGATGGTCTTCCCATTCAGCAAAGGTATGCCGAAGCCTTACATCGAGAAGCAGGTGTTCCCCTAGGTCCATGTGATTTGGAAGCCGTTGCTCAATTTCAAGCAGTTTTACCACATTATCAATTGTTCGTAGTGTCTGCCCAACAGTTATATTCGATTATTTTCCGGGGTAATGTGGTCAGCGACAAGAAATTGTATCTCCTGTTAGACGAAAAACATTACCATGTCATTAAAGACATGGAAAACAATAACAGGGGACTACTTATTACTGTGTGAAATGCGAGAAAGGATTTGATCATGATGGCCCAAGATAGATGCAAATGCAGAGAAACTCTGCAAGAGTTGCCATGGATGCCAAGCTGTTAGCGAGTATTCTGCTCCAGAGCCTATGGCACGTGCCTTCCCACCCAGTGGCCCATGGCAGGACTGTGCAGCTGACATACTAGGCCCTTCACCCTTGGGAGAAAATCTGCTTGTTGTGGTAGACTACTATAGCAGATATTTTGAAGTAGTTATCCTGAAGTCAACCACAAGCACAAGGATCATTGAAAAGATCACAGTGTATCATGTCATAATGTTCTGAACGATTCAAGAAATCATTGCAATCAAATTGCTGACAGCTTCCACAACGTTGTTCGTTGCAGCAATGGTGCGCAAAGTCGTCATCTTGATCAAATTGCAGATCTTCGTCGACTAGATTCATCGTAATCACTAAGGTACGTGACCAACATTGCTAGTTATATTGTCGCTTGTCTCATTGTTAAACTAAATAACATGTGGTATCCAACTTCTTTTATGAATTTGATTATGTTAAATTGGCCACGTGGTTAAACACGTTAGACCTGTTCCTCGTGTTTATTTCTTTTAACAAGGTAAAAACAAAAACAAAAATTAATTCGCGGTAACACAGACAAAAAAAAACACATACAATAGTAAAGGTATATTCGATGTTTGCATATATTTGGAAGCAATTGAGTCGAGTCAAAAGAATTGTGCGAGATCTTGGCAAAAACGTTTGCGTCGGAAAAACGCAAAGAAATCGAGATCACGATGGCTCTTAAAGGTCAATTTCAGGATGAAATCTATATTAAGATGATGGAAGAACAGTTGAGTAACTGTAAGGAACTGTTGGCAAGTAAAGATCGAGAGATTGCCGAGTTGAGAGAGCAAACTCGTATTATCCAGGATGGCCGTGGTAGAATAAATGAAAGGGAACTCAAATTTTGGAACTATTATGATTTACACAAGACCGACACAATGAAACACGTGAATGCAAAGTTTTATCCTGCCAGAGAATATTGGGAGCATATGCATCGAATTGAAGATGACGAAAACAATAGGCGTATCATGGAAGATATCAATGACGAGTTGCGTGCCAAAGTGATACAGCAAGAGTTAAAAATCAAAGAATTGATTGACGAATCTTATGCGTCTGATATATCGTCGACATGAAACGAACAAGCGTTGGCCAGAGAATAAATGGGAACACAGTAAAAAAAAAATTCAACACAACAGTTCACCATGTTTGGTCTGCGGTGAATGAAAAGTACAAAGGCCCGTACTACAATAGTCAGCAGGTGGTTGCTGTGAAAATGGACTTGACGCAAACATAAATACAAGCGTAAGCAAAAGCAAAAATAATCCATGTCGCTTGCGCTTACATTTTCGTCGCTAGTGAAAACATAAATTTGTTTGAATAATCCCATTTCACAAACTAACCGCATGGTATGTAAAAATAATTATACAATCTCTGTAAAAGAAGCTTCTTTGTCCAGAGAAGAATGAAAGCATGGTAAAACTTTAACACAATTGTGTGCCAATAATAGAGGTGAACAGATGGTCAGTCTACAAAAGAGATGAATATAAAATTAATTAAGAATGTGGTGCCTAGTATTACAATAGGGAGAAGACGCTTCCTGGTTTTCACAAGCGACGCAAGCACAAATACAAGGAGTACTTATTTCACTATGAAAACAGACTTGACGCAAGAATAAACACAAGCGTAAGCATAAGCAAAATGGATCTATTTCGCTTGTCCTTACACTTTCGTCGCAAGTGAAAATCATACTTTAATGAAAACAAAGGAAATGAGAGTAAAGACGCTGGCACGATCTTATTTTGAGTAACTCTATAAAGGATACCATAGACCCCCCCAAGGCCCCCAAAATCCGATTTCCTTTGATCCTATATATTTTTTTTCAGTCATTTACTAACAGCTACCACAATCTCCAAGCTAAACGTCGAACTAATTTTGTTTCCCTCTTGGGAGTTCGAGTAAGCATTTCTTTGCCGCAAGCTAAGCGTCGAACTAATTTTGTTTCCCTCTTGGGAGTTCGAGTAAGCATTTCTTTGCCGCAAAATGTAAATGAGTCCCTATAAAAGTGATAGAAAACACAGCTCTTTCCATCTTGTGTAGCTTCCTGCTAAACAAAATACTAACCAATATGACCTGTTCATTTGAGGACACCACTTTTACATGTTATTTTTGTCTTGACAAAGACGATGTCAATTCTTTTAGCAGTCACAAGTTAAAATGTTGCCAAAAATTTGTCCACAAAGATTGCCAAAATCGTTGGGTAGGGGACTACCAAAACAGTAGATGTGGTTTATGTCGGGGAGTGTTGCCAGGGCCGGCGGAGAGACAGGAAGAGTATGAGTTAATCAGTAGCTAAGTGCTTATACTTTTTCCGAAACTTTGAGGTATTTGTTTTTTAAAATAACTTGGATACTTTGTTTTTACAGATGACAATGACACGGGCAGAACCAACACCGTGAGCTTTTTAAGCATTTATTTAATTTAAATCAAAATAATTTTCAATTCAAGACATTTCACCAACAGTTACAAATTTAAATGAAATTTTTACAATAATTGTCATCAGAGATCGAATATTTCGTTATGTTCGTTATGTTTTTGTTTTTGATTCATCATTTGGTTTTATAAGTGTGTAATTTTTTTCTTTTCTAGTGTTTCACATTTTCATTTTTGAATTAGTATTGTAAGGGTTTATAAGTGTGTAATTTTTTTTTCTTTTCTAGTTTTTCAGTTTCATTTTGAATAAGTATTGTAAATAGCTTCGCATTAACAGTTTTCTTTCTTCTTGTAATACTATTTCATAATAAATAAGTTGTTAAAAAGAAAAAATCTTGAGACTTGTCCATAATCACGTGATTTATTTTGACACCGGACTGAATCAAGTGAAGTCCATTTTATGCGCGTGGGCAGAATTAGCACCGGAACTTTTCAAGCATCTATTTAATAACCTACATCAGAATTATTTTTCCATTCAAAACTTTCATTCACCGAGAATTACAGAATTAAATGAAATTTTTAAAAGTGATAGAAAACACACAGCTCTTTCCATCTTATGTAGCTTCCTGCAAAACAAAATACTAACCAATATGACCTGTTCATTTGAGGACACCACTTTTACATGTTATTTTTGTCTTGACAAACACGATGTCAATTCTTTTAGCAGTCACAAGTTAAAATGTTGCCAAAAATTTGTCCACAAAGATTGCCAAAATCGTTGGGTAGGGGACTACCAAAGCAGTAGATGTGGTTTATGTCGGGGAGTGTTGCCAGGGACAGCAGAGAGACAGGAAGAGTATGAGTTAATCGGTAGCTAAGTGCTTATATTTTTTCCGAAACTTTGAGGTATTTGTTTTTTAAAATAACTTGGATACTTTGTTTTTACAGATGACAATGATTCGGATGAAACCAGAGATGACGATGAAGAGGAAGAGGAAGAAGAAGAAGAGGAAGAAGAAGAAGAGGAAGAAGAAGAAGAGGAAGAAGAAGAAGAGGAAGAAGAAGAAGAGGAAGAAGAACAAGAGGAAGAAGAAGAAGAGGAAGAAGAAGAAGAGGAAGAAGAACAAGAGGAAGAAGAAGAAGAGGAAGAAGAAGAAGAGGAAGAAGAACAAGAGGAAGAAGAAGAAGAGGAAGAAGAAGAAGAGGAAGAAGAACAAGAGGAAGAAGAAGAAGAGGAAGAAGAAGAAGAGGAAGAAGAACAAGAGGAAGAAGAAGAAGAGGAAGAAGAAGAAGAGGAAGAAGAACAAGAGGAAGAAGAACAAGAGGAAGAAGAACAAGAGGAAGAAGAAGAAGAGAAAGAAGAAGAAGAGGAAGAAGAAGAAGAGGAAGAAGAAGAAGAAGAAGACATTGTGGGAGAACGGGAACTACCTCTGCAAACAGCTATGATTTCCTCGACAGAGGGACAAGTGACGAGGACATTGCATCACCTTTTACCTGACAACCTCTTACGAGAGGAATTGGAAGTGGTAAGTCGCATTCTTACTATATGTTTATGATATTTGGCTAACTGTTTACTGTCACTTATTGACCTAACTGACGTACGAATTTATGGAATCTTTCACATTACTTTCTGTCGTCTGTATTAGCGTCGTTTTACCTGAAATGTTGGCTAGACAATGTGTTCATATATTTATCCTATAATGGTTCCTGTTAACATGTTGTATTCACATGTGATTTATTTGCTTCTTCATTTTCGCTTTGTTTTCAGTTTATGTAAGGTATCTACTGTGTGCGGCCAAGGTGATTCAAAGACACTGTACTGAATCTTCGGAGGTACAATTTTATACACACGGGCAGAACCAACACCGTGAGCTTTTTAAGCATTTATTTAATTTAAATCAAAATAATTAACCAACAGTTACAAATTTAAATGAAATTTTTACAATAATTGTCATCAGAGATCGAATATTTCGTTATGTTTTTGATTCATCATTTGGTTTTATAAGTGTGTATTTTTTTTTCTTTTCTAGTTTTTCAGTTTCATTTTGAATAAGTATTGTAAATAGCTTCGCATTAACAGTTTTCTTTCTTCTTGTAATACTATTTCATAATAAATAAGTTGTTAAAAAGAAAAAATCTTGAGACTTGTCCATAATCACGTGATTTATTTTGAAGTCCATTTTTATGCACGTGGGCAGAATTAGCACCGGGAACTTTTCAAGCATCTATTTAACCTACATCACAATTATTTTTCCATTCAAAACTTTCATTCACCGAGAATTACAGAATTAAATGAAATTTTTACAATTATTGTCATCAGGGATAGACAATTTTTATATGTTCGTTATGTTTTTGTTTTCGAGCCATCAATAGGATTGAAAAGTGTGTAATTTTTTTTCTTTTTTTCTTTTTATGATTTCAAATTAATATTGTAAATAGCTTTACACTATGTTGATTATCAACTCGGAGTTGATAAAGGTAAATTAACCAAAATCAAAGCTAAGCAATGGCTACTTTAAGTCAGCAAATACTGACGAGACTCCACAAAACGAAACCTGCGAAATGAAGAAGTGAAAAAAAACAATGGTGAACAACTTTTTTGACGTTTTTACAGAGTACGAAGACGTTGATTTACAAATGCACTGTAGCAGGTAAATCGAAACTTGCAAAGTTTGCAGGAATGAAGTTATGGTTGGAAGAACAAAAAGCTGAGAAAATGATAACATTATTGCAGAAACTACACTCTGGTTGTTAGAAAAAAAGCCACAAAGTGGAAAACACTCCTACTCTCACTCTGGATAATTCAGTAAGTATTATTGTTTTAATTATAAAACTATAACAAGCTAAAAAGGATAAGAAAAAAGCGACAAGAGATCGGAGATTTATTTTTGTTTTCATTTTCAGTAGAAGAATGTCAAAAAAGTTGCTACACTGACATGCAGCGTGTGTGAACAGATAAAGCCCTGCTGTAAACTACCGTTGCACCTACTTGAGAGCGAAAAAGAACAAAATACTCTCGAGAAATTGACGGTCTGTTGCAAGCAGGATGGCACAGGAGAGTGTGGGAAACCTGTCGCGGTCACATCTACGGAGAAATCTTCGATAAAGAAGAACAGTCTAAAGCGAATGTATTATTAGGTAATTCTTGGCAACAAGCCTTGCAAAGAATTTCACATTTTTATTTTCTTTTTCTACCCGACTCTGACCGACCCATGATCATTCGGGGTGACGTGTATGTGCAGGAGGAGTGAAACATCTTTGAGAAGTTTAGGTTCAAGACCCTGGTTGACCGAATGATTCCTGTTAGCATCTACATGTATACCTCACACAAGATTTCACTATGTTGTAGACAGAAATTTGACAGGAGAAGTATCTTTAAGAAACGTTTGCACATCATTCAATGATGAACAAAAGACATTTTTATGTAAGAACCGCCATAGTGTTGAGACTGTTTACCACAAAAACACGTCCTGATTTGCAACACTCAGTAAAGACAAATTTCACACTAATCTGCGCCTCCCTTGAATCGCTTATTTGTAATCTGGGAGACACATGACCAGCCTGTGCCACGGTCTCTATTCTCTCACTTTTGGCGGGAAGAAGAGTGGTTATCTTAGCTTGTGAATACCACTATTTCACTACAATAAATATTTTATAATTTACTGTTTAGGCACTCTTGTTTTATAATTTGTTAAGATTTAAGGTTTTAATGTACATATTAAGTAAATATTTTATTTTCAAATACTGAAAGAAACAAGGACCAGTGATTCCATTCAAACAGGTTAACATCAATGTCAAAGATGGAGAAGATTTCAGTTGAGGAAATCAACAAGTTAATTTCTACAAATTACAAAGGAAAAGGTTTTAGATCCGAGTGGTAAAGGGCTGTCCAAAGTTCCTGAAGCTGTTACTATCATGACTAAAGTGGATGAGGTACAGGTACATGTTGATCTGGACAAGGAAATCGGAGCCTCCAAGTTCACACGGTCCTTTAATCTAACTTCGACGCTGACACTGCTAACACGGAAAACGTTTGAAGATAGCAACAGCTATGAGATCGTCAAGAAGGGTTTCAAAACAGGTCATTGCTATTATTTCATGTATGTGTTTAACATGAGTAAAGCAATAGGCACTTGTCCTGACGGTTTCGAAACCAACAAACTGTGCGTCTATTTTTCGTGGAAGAAAGCGTATGGAGATAGATTCAAGATCATTTCAGCCTATCCATTTTCACACGCATATCATATCTACTTGAAGCGGAGAAGACATTTGATGAACAACTAAAAATCCTACATTGATTTTGTAGGTACACAAAACGGCTCTTTTAGGAGCCACCACATTTTAATAAAGTGATTGATCAACATTGTGCGAGGGCATGTGAACCGGACAAACACGTTTTCCACGAACAATTAATCCTGCGCGCGAGTAGTGCATTATCCTGATTCAGTTAAACTCCGGACTGACCGCGTCCTAAAATCTAGTTTGACGTAAATCTAGTTTGACCGTGTCCTGATTCAGTTAAATTCCGGACTGACCGCGTCCTAAAATCTAGTTTGACATCATTGTCTGCTGGCTATAAAACTGACAGCTTTTCGATTAGAAAACCAAAAGATAGATGCAATGGATTTGAGCGATGAAGAACTCTTGGCGGCTGTTCATTCATTCATACTACATATTGTTGCTAAGGACGCTTTTACCGTCAAACACGCTTTCACGGGTTAACAGCAGATCAAGACTGAAATCGCCAATAATGGTAAGTACATCTCTTTTAAACAATTTGTGTTAGGTATGACAATTACACTTATTCGTGTAAAGTTTACAAATACACTGATTAGTAAATGGTCAGATCTACAACACTTATTCTTCATTTACGATATAGTTTTCTTTTCATGAAAATGAAAATGCATCATTGAAAATGCACTGTCATTTTCTATTTCTAATTGTAATAATATTAATCCTAGATTCTTTAATTTTATCATGCTACTTGATTTGTTTGTTAATCTTACTGACTAATTATATTTCTCTAGACTCTTGTGTTTTTAGAAAAACACAAACTGAAAAAGCAGGTTGGAAGATGAAAACATTCATGCCCTGTTATACCGCGTCCATCTTTTCGCTTGGTACTGAATTTGCATTAGAAATAAGCAACGGTCATGAATTTGCATTAGAAATTAGCACCTCTTTGTTTCTTTTAGAAGGCAAAGAAATCAAAATTGTCAAGAGACACAAAATAAGTTCAAAATACTTTTCCTTTACTCACTTAAACAATCAAAATAGTTGTCTGTTAACGAATGATGCTATCGTTTTAACTTATTTACATCTCATTTTTGTTTTTACAGATGGAAATTGACAACTTGAAATTCGAAATTGCCCAATTAAAAGAAAAATTAAAAAAAATAAAGGAAGAAAAGTTGAACAAGTAAAAAGATGGAGAGTGAAGAATCGTGAAAAGTATTTAGAACAAAAAGAAGGGAACGACAAAGGAGAATAGAAACGAAAAATGCGAATGAACAAGGAATAATAGAGATGAGGGAGCTTTTGAATGAATTTCATCAAGAAATAACAGAAGAAGAAACTCAAACAGATGAAACCGCAGAAGTAACACGAGTGGAGACAAGATAAATACTCTCGAGAAATTCACGGTCTGCTGCAAACAGAATGGGACGGGAGGGTGTGGGAAACCTGTCGCAGTCACATCTACGGAGAAATCTTCGATAAAGAAGAACAGTCTAAAGCGAATGTTTATTAGGTAATTCTTGGCAACAAGCCTTGCAAAGGATTTCACATGTAAAATCGTTTTTTTTAATCGTTTTATTTTGTAAGTGCACTTACTCTGTTTTAACATGTGAACTATGAAAACTTGTTTGCTTATTGTTTGACAAATAAATCAGAAGGGTTAAAACCTCTCTTTTATTTGTTTTTCTACTCTGAAACCTTTGACTTCTTCTTAACTGGTTTAGAACGTTCTTGTTACATTCTATCATCAAAAACTCTCTCACATCTCGTGTAGCATCCAAAACCTGCACACATTCCTCTACAGTTAGAACCTCTAAATTCCCACGACAAAGAAATTTGTCTGTAGAACGATAAAAAGGTAGAATCTTGATAAGCTTGTTTGTCTTTCTTTTCTTTTGAAAATGTGACTCATTCATGTTCTTTTCCTATGAGAATAGCATTATGCTTATATCAGAGTAGAATCGGTCAACGAATATGCCGCCGCAATTCGACGACTTGGACAACGAGTTAATTTGCCGCACTCCGAGAGCATCAATTATTTTATTCAAGGATTGCGCCCCGAGTTAAAAAATTTCGTCATTCTACAAAGACCCGCGTCGTTCGCAGCCGCTGAAGCGGAAGCCAAATTATTTGAATCATTGCCTCAAAATCGCCCCCCAGATCGGACGGACGAAATATTGAACGCGCTCAAGCAACTGCAAGAACCGCCAGATAAATCTGCCTCAGCAGTGGCCGCTTTCGAGTCCTCGCACCACAATACCCAAGGGAGGGCCCCGAGGGACCACGAACCCCTCACAAGAGATGATATTGCACAATCACATGCTCCGCTTTTTCCAATTCCAGTAGACTCCGCTTTTCAGCATTTGGCCGTCGATGTGGTAGGACCCCTACCAGCCACGTGGTCAGGCCACCGATATATTGTCGTTTTCATGGAATATTTGACGAAATGGCCAGAAACATTCCCTGTTAAGAATGCCGACGCTGTTACTATCGCAAAACTTTTGACGGACGAGAGTAGTAATATACGCTAGACCAGAGCCATTTTGACACCTACCCATCAAACTCAACATCAAAGGATGCCGCCCCTATTGTGATTAGCTCCGCCCCCTTTTTGACAGTTGCTATCCCTGATGACGTAATTAGCTCCGCCCCTTTTTGGATTGACACGAGTCCAATATTATCGATTAGTTTTTGCTGAAATTATCGATTAATTTGGATGTATAAATTAGCCAGGACTGAAACAACCCGTTTTCAATCAGAGTCACGTGGTTATGAACCAATGAGAAGTCGGGGAGGATGGGGGTATCACTTACAGTAGCATTACTACATATTGTTGCTAAGGACGCTTTTACCGTCAAACACGCTTTCACGGGTTAACAGCAGATCAAGACTGAAATCGCCAATAATGGTAAGTACATCTCTTTTAAACAATTTGTGTTAGGTATGACAATTACACTTATTCGTGTAAAGTTTACAAATACACTGATTAGTAAATGGTCAGATCTACAACACTTATTCTTCATTTACGATATAGTTTTCTTTTCATGAAAATGAAAATGCATCATTGAAAAAATGCACTGTCATTTTCTATTTCTAATTGTAATAATATTAATCCTAGATTCTTTAATTTTATCATGCTACTTGATTGTTTGTTAATCTTACTGACTAATTATATTTCTCTAGACTCTTACTCTTGTGTTTTTAGAAAAACACAAACTGAAAAAGCAGGTTGGAAGATGAAAAAATTCACGCTCTGTTATACCGCGTCCATCTTTTCGCTTGGTACTGAATTTGCATTAGAAATAAGCAACGGTCATGAATTTGCATTAGAAATTAGCACCTCTTTGTTTCTTTTAGAAGGCAAAGAAATCAAAATTGTCAAGAGACAAAATAAGTTCAAAATACTTTCCTTTACTCACTTAAACAATCAAAATAGTTGTTCTGTTAACGAATGATGCTATCGTTTTAACTTATTTACATCTCATTTTGTTTTTACAGATGGAAATTGACAACTTGAAATTCGAAATTGCCCAATTAAAAGAAAAATTAAAAAAAAATAAAGGAAGAAAAGTTGAACAAGTAAAAAGATGGAGAGTGAAGAATCGTGAAAAGTATTTAGAACAAAAAAGAAGGGAACGACAAAGGAGAATAGAAACGAAAAATGCGAATGAACAAGGAATAATAGAGATGAGGGAGCTTTTGAATGAATTTCATCAAGAAATAACAGAAGAAGAAACTCAAACAGAAGAAACAGCAGAAGTAACACGAGTGGAGACAGAAGATAAATACTCTCGAGAAATTCACGGTCTCCTGCAAACAGAATGGGACGGGAGAGTGTGGGAAACCTGTCGCAGTCACATCTACGGAGAAATCTTCGATAAAGAAGAACAGTCTAAAGCGAATGTATTATTAGGTAATTCTCGGCAACAAGCCTTGCAAAGGATTTCACATGTAAAATCGTTTTTTTAAATCGTTTTATTTTGTAAGTGCACTTACTCTGTTTTAACATGTGAACTATGAAAACTTGTTTGCTTATTGTTTGACAAATAAATCAGAAGGGTTAAAACCTCTCTTTTATTTTGTTTTTCTACTCTGAAACCTTTGACTTCTTCTTAATTGGTTTAGAACGTTCTCGTTACATTCTATCATCAAAAACTCTCTCACATCTCGTGTAGCATCCAAAACCTGCACACATTCCTCTACAGTTAGAACCTCTAAATTCCCGCGACAAAGAAATTTGTCTGTAGAACTATCAGCAACACGACAGACCTGCTGTGACTCCGATGTTCATCGGTTCTGTTTTATGTAAGAACCGCCAAAGTGTTGAGACTGTTTACCACGAAAACACGTCCTGATTTGTAACACTCAGTAGAGACAAATTTTGCACTAAACTGCGCCTCCCTTGAATCGTTTATTTGTAAACTGGGAGACACATGACCAGCCTGTGCCAGGGTCTCTTTTCTCTCACTTTTGGCAGGAAGAAGAGAGACCCTCTGCGTGTTCTTGTGACAATATCACGTAGCTGTTCGTAAAAGCTGTAGCCATTTCGAGTATCGGAATGAAATGTGAATATTTGTTTTTTGATAACGACGCACATTTTAGGCCTTGGATCAATGTCATTTAGCGCGCCAATCAGAACAGTCCGACGCTTTGTCGAACCAATCAAATAAGTGCTTTATGCGGTATCGAAAAGTTTTAGCGCCCGATTGATCAATGTCATTTAGCGCGCCAATCAGAACAGTTCGACGCTTTGCTGAACCAATCATTTAAGTGCATTATCGCGGTATGATCACGCAGGTAGTCTTTGAAATAACCGTTACACGTGCTAATATTACTTTCACACAAATAGTCAGATCAAGAGCATTTCAAAGGTTTCTCTTTACAGTTTATCATTTTCCAAAAATGGCACAACGAAGATCGCGTAGAATCGCAGGTTTAAATCCCGAAACAATTGAAGATGAACGATGCATATTCTGCTTGGTTGATGAGAAGGAAGGATTCAATATTCTCAGAGCAAACGTTCTTCGCTTCTCATGCTGTAAAAAATTCGCCCATCGTAGCTGTCAAGAGGCGTGGGAGAAAATCTCTTCAACATGTCCACACTGTCGGGCCGAAATGCAGAACGGAAGAAATGACGAACCACCAGTTGCCGAACCACTAGCCATCGTCGGTGTTGAACCACCACTATCTCCATCGCGAGATGATGCCATAAATGCACTCTTCACCACAGCAAATGATCAAGCGCTAATTCAACAACGAATCGATAGCGTAAGTTATTTTGTTGCGCGCTAAACATGTGCGTTCTTTGTTTGAATAACTCTTTGTCGCTATTACAAACACTAACGGTGTATTTTTTAATTCTTTTATAGTTTGAACTTTTTTACCCACTGGTCGCAGAAGAATTCATGTTTCTCATGGATACCATGAGTAATGGGCTGATTAACTCACCACATGAACGCATCAGCGTTATAATACAGTTAGGAATTTGTGATCCAGATACGCGATTAATCAAGTATTTTTTCGCGAATTTCTAGAATTCGTTTACCCGTCGAAATCGACGATTATTGTACTATATTCATAGAATACCACGAGCGCGATATTCACAACTATAATATCGAACACCTTGTAATAGTTTAGAAACTGTTTTTTCAACACGGGTTTGCGTTGCTAGTAGAGCTCGCTGACTTTTCCCACCATTGTAATTTTAGGACTTTTCAACATAAGTCGGGCACTGCTGGTCACTAGGACTGCAGTAAACGTCCCGCATTGTAACGTAGGATTTTGAAAATATACTTGTACCTCTCCCTGGCTTTTTACAAACATACATACTTCTTGTGTGATACATACATAGTGAGTACTGGAGGGTATTCAAACACAATAATGTCCGGGGGATTGTGGTGGGCTAATTTTTTGGAATCGTGTTTGTGATTACAATTAAATTTTGAACTAACTACTTGACTCATTTTTTGAATCCATGATTTTAATTGAATCATTTTGAATCCCCATTTTTTACTGCGCATGCGCATTACACCGACAAATGTATACGTGGGAAACAGTTAGACGATCACGAAAACGAGGTAACTATTATAGGGCATTCACATCCATGAAAACTAAAGAATTTGCGTGATTTTTTTACTACGCATGCGCATTACTCCCTGAACTCCCACATGGTTCCGCGACTCAACTCAGAACCACATATAAGTAACAACACCACCTTATTGAATACGTTTAAGGTTGAGACTAGATCGCCATCTTTAATTTATACGGGTTTAATGTATGCAACATGAAAGTGAGGTCACTAGGAACCGCCATCTTTAATTTATACGGTTTTAATTATGGACATGAAAGCGAGGAAAACGTAC